>VXBJ01005966.1:62052-101535 GCA_013400055.1 Nycticryphes semicollaris
AATAGGTAAGGGAAGGGAAGGGAAGGGAAGGGGAAGGCCACTGGATGCTTGGTATTGGCAGAAATTGCAAAATTATATAATGCCAGAAAACCAGCAGAACTGCAAGAAAAGAGGGGTTTTCACCTAAGAATACCACTGTGGGAGTAGGAGGTGTCTGCAAGGGACAATATAGTCCTCCCCATGGAGCAAGAGACAGTCTAAAAGGCACTGAGGTCCAGGGCTATGTGCTGAATCTTGGCCCAGCGAAAGTTGGTGGGAACACTCCTCCTAATTTCCAAGATGGCAGGATCTTACTTCTTAAATTTAGGAACACAGTGAAAAGAACTTTTCTCAGCATAGGCTGATTTTATCAAGAGATGTCAAATAAAAAATGTGGAGGGGAACAAGCCATGGTGATGTGACAGCACTGTAGCCCAGAGAGCAACACGGAAACAGCAGCTGAGCTGGCCTCAGCATCCTCTGTTGGGACAGGAAAAGTAATTTCATCTTCTTTTCCTGTCCTCTGGGTCTTCCTCCCACAGAAAACAGAAAGCTTCCATGCCCATGGGGTCTGATGAAGCAGGTAGAAGATGCACTGTTTTGCCACTGGCAGTAATTAGCAGGTTCCTTATCGTCCAAGTTGTTCTAAATACCAGGACTGGGGAACCTGCCTGTTGCATTCTGCTTGTACTGTAGGCAAGTATGTTCTGCTGTCTGCCTTAAAGCTGCCAAACTAAAAACTAGGTCCATGTTTCAGACAAAAGCAGCAGACAATCATTATTCCTAGAAGTATAGCTGAAAATTTTAGAGGTTTCTTCTATGAAAAAAAAAGAGTCTCTATCTCATCTTGAAGGTTTTTTTTCTTTTTAGTGAAAATGGTGTAGTTTGGGTCCTTCTTTTATTGGAAAGCTAAGGATTACTTCTAGTAATAACAGGTTATTGTCTTGGTTTCAATTTGAACAAAACTGAGAAGTCAGAAAGTATGGGCTTGGAGGGATTACTGTACTTTTTTCTTTTTGGCTGTCAATTCTGCACTCTTTTGGATCAGAAAACTACCTCATCGTCCTGCTTTTGCTGAAATATAAAGAAAGGATTTGATGTAGGTGAAAAAAGAAGAGAAAGAAAGGATAGAATGGAAAATAAGAAAAAGTGTATATAAAAAATGAAAAACCCACAAAACTTTTCAAACTTGCAGCACAAGCATGACCTCAAAACTGCTTCTCTTTCTTAAAATATTCTTTTGATGGGCAATAATGCTCCTTGACAAAGTGCCCTCATCAGAGCTGAGTTGTCTCAGAGAGAGGAGAGAGGAACCCCGTAAACTCCAGCTCCTCTGCAACATCCATCCTTGCGTGCACTGGACCACGTGTCACAATAACAGTGATATCTGACTGGCTTCTCTTCCAGCCCTTGTGCCTCACTTACATCAGCCCTGAATGTACATTGAGAGCAGCCCTGAGGAGAAGAACTTGGGGATGTTGGTAGATGAAAAGGTCAACATGATGAGAAGAATGAGGAGCAGCTTGCATGAGCCAGCAATGTCTGCTGAATGCCCAGAAAGCCTTCTGCACCCTAAGCTGCACCCCATCAGTGTGGCCAGCAGAGCAAGGGAGGAGATTCTGCCCCTCTGCTGCTCTCTGGGGAAACCCCACCTGGAGCACTGTGTCCAGCTCTCGAGTCCTCAACACAGGAAGGGCATGGACCTGTTGGAGCAGGTCCAGAGGAGGCCACAAAGATGTTCTGAGGTCTGGAGCCTCACTGCTGTGAGAACAGGCTGAGAGAGTTGGGGTTGTTCATCCTGGAGAAGAGAAGGCTCTGGGCCTTCCTTCCAGTACCTAAAGGGGACTACAGGAGAAATGGGGAAGGAATGTTGGTCGGGGAGGGGAGCGACAGGACAACGGGGGAATGGTTTTAAACTGAAAGAGGGGAGATTTAGATGAAATATTGGGAAGAAATTCTTTCCTGTGAGGGTGGTGAGGCACTGGCCCAGGTTGCCCAGAGAAGCTGTGGTTGCCCCATCTCTGGAGGTTTTCAAGGCCAGGCTGGATAGGGCTTTGAGCAACCTGGTTTACCGAGAGGTGTCCCTGGCCATGACAGGGTGGTTAGAACTGGATGACCTTTAAGATCCCTTCCAACCCAAACCATTCTATGACATTATGATTCTATGATCCCAAGTGTTTCAGCCCAACCACTGGTACCATGCTGGGGTGGGCCTTCCAGCAGAAACTCCTGGGTTTCACAGTGTGGCTACCAGAAAAGCCCTGTTAGCACTCGTGGCTTGGCAAGACATCACAGAGATGGAATCAAATTCTACAGCCTTACAGCAATGGAAGGGGGGTTACAGTGCAGTCTGTTGCTCTGTGTGGATTTTTGATTTGGGCATATGTATGTGTGCATGTGTTCTGTGCTTGGTTACCAAAAGAGATGGGAAACAGGAGCTGTTTGCATCTCACCCTGGGTCTGAACGTCAAAGCAGTCTTTCAAATGGCTTTGCTTAAAATCCCAGATCAAAATAGCCTTTAATTTTGGATATAATCCAGCCAAGATCATGCCCATCTCTAGCTAAAACTGAATTCTTGCCCCACAGCCTTGCAGTCACATCCCAATTGAAAACATTCTGTTTACTTTCAGATGCAGCTTGTAGCGATTTTGTCCTCTTGCAGTCAGCTATAAGTTTGGAGGAGGTAAGGAGTATTATGTGGCTGCCACATCCTGCATGCCTTCCTACATAGATATTGTAAATTATGTGTGCAATGGGCCCTGTTACTGTGTAATAACAAGGAGGAAATCACTGTGACGTACATCTTAATGTATCGTCTTCTGCAGCCCAGTTCCACCGGCAGATACAGTTCTACTTTCCTTTCTGACTTGCTGTCAACAGCCCTTCTCCATATCCACAAGTAACATTTTGTATAAGCAGGGAGGTAATCGCTTCTAGTCACTTGGGAGATTCTCACCAAGTTGCTCCGTCCGAGCACCAGCACTTGCTCAGGACAAGTGGAAAGTGGGCTGTCACCTTCAACTGGTTGCTTCAAGTCCCCTCCACAAACTGACTTGCTCTGTGTCAGGCGAACCCTTGAGCTGGCCAAGAGTCACCTGGAAACAATCTCCCATAAAAAACCAGCTCCATAAAAGCTACAGCTACTCACTTTCATAGTTCCCAAATTGCTTTTTCTCTCTCTCTTTTATTTTTCATAGGACCAGTAAATGGTAAATTGGTCCCCAATAGTCTACTGGAAGAAGCCAAGAGGCGCTCTTATTCTAGCAGCTCAGCTATCTGCTACTGAGCACGAACAGGGGTCTGCAGAGTTACCACCTCCCCTGTAACTCAAAGTTAGCAAGAATGGCTTTTCTCACACTCCTTGAGAGATGGTAGAGGTTTCAGCCTGCTCTGATCAGCACTGGATAGTCATGGCTTGAGCCTTGGGAAGAGCAAAGCACTGAGGGACTCCTTCTCCTTTTGGGAGCAGGAGAAATGAGATCTGCTCTGTTCACTTGCAGTTTTTGTACTTCTTTCTTGTTCAGGATTAGCATCAGGTAAGCATGAGGGTCTGCATGAGAAAAGCAAGCCCCTAGAGAGGGCTGTAATCCTGTAGGTAGGTGAGAACCCTAAGAAACCCAAGATGGCCAGGGCACACAGAGCTCAGGCTTTAGCTGCTTTCATAGCATAGAATCATAGAATGGTTAGAGTTGGAAGGGACATTAAAGATCATCAAGTTCCATCCCCCTGCCCTGGGCAGGGACACCTCCCACCAGACCAGTTTGCTCAAAGCTCCATCCAGCCTGGCCTTAAACACTTCCAGGGAGGGAGCATCAACAACTTCTCCAGGCAACCTGTGCCAGTGCCTCACCACCATCACAGGAAAGAATTTCTTTCTAGTGTCTAATCTAAATCTCCCCTCTTCTAATTTGCAGCTGTTACCTCTTTCCTGTCACTA
Organism: Nycticryphes semicollaris; assembly: GCA_013400055.1. Taxonomy (NCBI): domain Eukaryota; kingdom Metazoa; phylum Chordata; class Aves; order Charadriiformes; family Rostratulidae; genus Nycticryphes; species Nycticryphes semicollaris. Next base: position 65,970 of record VXBJ01005966.1, read on the forward strand.
CACTTCCTAAAAAAGAGCCCCTCTTTTTCTGCAAAACGTCTTCCAGGGCTGCATTGGTAGGTCAGGAGCAGATGCACCAAAGGAGGTAATATCTACAGGGAGATGAGATTTGTCAACTCTTGGAAGAAAAAGATGCAGAGGCTGTGTCTGAAATAAGAACTGAACAAAGGGCCGTGAAGTGAGCCAGGTACCCCAGGAAAAGCAGGAGTCTGGGTTTGTGCATACCCAGACCTGAAAGACGTATGGGTATTGCTCAAGTCCTCTCTCTTGGCCAGGCATACCCAGAAAACTGGCTATCCTGGCCTTTTTCCATCCTTTCCCAGGCTGGGTTTTTGTGATCTGTTTCCTCACCCACTGGAAATTTACTATAAATACCAGGTACTGAACAGCCGTTGTATACTAATATCTCCTAACCACCCTTTCTAGCTGCCCAAGGCTGCAAATGATGTGAAAATTGCATATCCCAGTCCCAGGCCTTAGTAGCTATTCAGGGGTTTGGCCACATGTCATTTGTTATTCTTGACTTATGCATACATTCTTCTTATTTATTTTTTTGTAAACATTTGTGTATAATTATTCACTCCAGAGTTTCCAGTGATTTTCCCTGGCTTGCAGATGTGGCAAAGCTTGTTCCCTGCATCCAGGAGAGACGGGCTTTTTTGACTACTGCAAAATGGGATCCTGACAGATTTCAATCTGCTGCTTCCATGTCTGTTCCTGTGATACTTAGCTACCCATGGCAAGAGAAAATTAGCTTTTTAAATATAAACCAGAAATGGTCCCAAGCCGCAGATTCACATCCAGATCCAAATTTGGGGCAGTTCAGATTTGGGCTGACATTTTGGGTTTGGGCCCAGGCCCGACTCTCCTTAGGAAGCAGTTTGACATTTCCAGTTCTGGGAAGCTCCTCTCCCTGGGGTCTGGCCCTTCGCTGCCGAAATCTCCCCCGCTGGTCTGGGTTTTTCAGAAGCCCCTGCCTGTCATTACTGCAGCTAATTCAATTGCTGCAGCGACGGGCGTGCGCCTTCCGTGATGCTGCTGGGACAATTTGGTTCCTGTGGGTGATAAAACCTAGCGGGATTGGGCTCTCCACAGCTACACGGTGCTGGTGTGGGAAAATAGGCGATCAAATGGTAAGAGTTCTTGGTAATTCAGGTTAAACCTTGGGCCATCTGCCTGCACTTCAGAACCCACCACAGCCTTACAGATGGAGGTAATGTTATGTTCAGAGTACAGGACATAGAAGCAGAATCCCAGGGTTCAAAGCTTCCACCTGTCCTAAGAATTGAGCATACGGCCATAAGCACCTTATTCACCAGCCATGTGCCTACATGGTGGGGAAAACTGCCATCAAATAGGTATCCATCACCTCTCCAGGGCAGGCAATGTCTCCCGCTGTGTTAATACAATGCAGCACTGATTTCCACAGCTACAACAGACTCTTAAATTCAGCATAATTAACTTTCATTAGTGGCTGGAAATAATGACCTGAGGTGTTGTTCTTGTTCTGAAGAAATGAAGTCTATTTGCCTGGAGAATACTGAGCTCCACCTTTACCCTGGCTGAGCAAGCTGTCATATGGCATGCTGGTATTTGTTTTGTGGACTTCGTTTTGGATATGAATTTTTAGTTATGATTTTATTCTATCCTGCTTTTTTATTCAAACCACTTGAAGTTTCTTCTTCAGTCATTTTATAAGCAGGCCATCGACAGAAATTGATCCTTCCATAAAGAGGGATGAATTTGGCTTTTTAATTTTTATTTATATAATAAATATAACACACACACGCACTATTCCTAAAATTTAATCAGTTGTTTTATAGATACTTTTAGATAGACACACCATCACACTCAGCTTATAGCTCATCTATAAGGATCTATAAGGATGCTATAAGGAGCTCATGTAAGCAGAGTTCACCAGGATCAAAACTAAGCTATCAAAGCAAGAGATCTCTTAAGCATTGAAGTTAAGTTCTTCTCTTCGTAACTATTACCCAGGAATCACTGTACAATTACAATATGTATCTCTCCATAATCTCACCGAGAGGTGATTACTGCAACCTCTGAAGGGAGGAAACTGAAACACAGAGAGATGAGTTGGTGTGCTCAAAATGTCGTGGGACTTTTTAGCAAAGCTCAGAAAACAGTTGAGAGCTCCTCAATCCTCTTGGTCTTTGTCCATGTGATCATGCTTCCTTTGATATGTACACCATTCACAGGCACTGAAGTGGTATTAGGAGGCCACAGAAGGATCCCTGCAAGTATTTAGCCTAATTTGAGTGCCGACAACAACATTCAGAACATCCTTTTAAGAGAAAATGACTGGCAACAATGACATGGCAGCAAGCTTGATGGAATGGTGCGGGCTCTACAGCAGGCTCTGAATAGGTTCATAATGTCTAAAAGCATTCATTAAACAAGGCTCACAGATAAAACACATATATGACACAGTTGCTTATAAAGACAAGCTTTTATAGGCCAAATGCTGAGGAGCCTCATGAGATTAGTAAATAATCCAAAGGGAAGTGCTTGGAAGCCTGTTTCTTGGGACACGGAGAACCAGACTGGAAAAATGCCATGGAGACGAGTCTCCGGGGATGGATCGGCCCTCCCTTGGGTCCTGGTTATGGATCGAGCTGTTTTTTCCATCTGGATTTTCTTCCATGAAATATAGCCTCTCGGGATCCAGTGCAAGGAGCGCCAAGGAGCAGGAGGAGAGGGGAGGTGCCACCTGTACTCAACTGCGATTGTTTCATTGGTTCCTCACAGCCCACTTGCAAACCAAGGTGACACAAATGAGTTAATTTTCATGGTACACTGAGGCTAATTGGAAACAGTGCTCGGGCCCTGTAAAGCATTAAACTAGGCTGCAAGTGATAATTGCTCACCTGCTGCACTGCCCTATAAGAGGCAGCACATTAACTAGCACCTGGGGTTTTATCACTTCCCTGGGACAGCAGGGGCTGGACTTTTTCCAGCACCCATTGCAGTGGGAGTAAGATGCTGGATTAGACCTGTGGTTTACAGGCACTCATACTGGGAGAGTTGGTGATGTGGGGCTGGATTCCAGCTCTCATTACCCCCTCTCTTGGGTCAGGGGAGGGTTTTTTTTTTTTCCTTTTCTCTAGTGTGGCTGTGGTATCAAGCTGTTATACATAGTTTTCTTCCTTCTTGGGGGCCTGGAAAAGAGGTTTAGTCCTGTGTTACAGGGTAAGAGTACAAATATCTGAAAGTAGAAGGAGCCTAAGTACTTCTGAAGGGTCTAGACCTCTCTATTGCAGGAGTTTGGGCCGTTAGAAAGAATCTCAGTCTGTTTATTGTAAATTCCAGCAACTCTAGTGTTATAGCTACTTCTACTTCATTTTCTTCTTCTCCACTTTCTCTACTAGAAAAGCCAGACATTTCTCAGAGGATATAAGCACTACTTTGCTTGAGAATGGGTGACAAGTTTGTTATCGTTCTGGTTTTGGTTTGTTGTTGAGTTTTTGGTGGCTTGTTGGTTTGGGGTTTTTTGGATTTTTTTTTTTTTTTGTAGATTGAAATGAGATTTTGTTAAGGAAAACCTTTATTTTACTTTTTTTTAGGTGCTGACCACTCTTCTTCTGTAGCTTGAGTGGGAACAGAATTGCTAATTTTCAGAGCCTGAAATTGTAGTTTTACTCAGGAGAGAAAGATTAGAAATAGCTGAGAGTTGCAGCAGGGGCTGCACTGGGGACTGAAAATGACAGAAATAAAAGAGAACTATTAGAAATATCCATCAGGGGGATCCTGGTACCATTATTAATTACTTCTGTTGTTCAGCAGCAGCTGCAAATTGCACAAGAAGCGATGGGATTGGTATGTTGCATGATCCATATATCCCAAAGTTTGACATGAGGCTTAACTTGTTACAGAAGCTATCATGAGACCCTCAAGTGTACTCTGTACTGCTTGAGGTCCTGGGAGTTTCTCTCTTGGACTGGGACCTGAGACTAGGTCTCCAACCATGTTCTCAAATAGCCATAATATTAATTATTATTAATTTTGGCCTTCACTGAAAAGGTAAATGGATGGTTCAGGTATGGGATAGTTATCATGGCTGAGTGGTATCAGCTGAGCTGTGATATCTGAGTATTTCCTGAAGAAGAAGTAGTCCTCTTAATGCCCTCTGAAACAGAGATGAGTGGTGTGACTTTTCAGGATAACCAAATACCTACACCTTCAAATCAATGAAAAAGAGGCTGGGGAAGAATTTAAAGATGTACACGTCATTAAATCTATTTCAATAAAAAATTAAAAAAAAAATATTAAAAAAAAAACCCGCAACACCAAGAAACCAGGCTTTTACCATGAGGATCTTACCACTTCTGTTTCTGATCCTGGTCTTGAAACATAAAGACAAATCCAGGCTGACTTCCAGCCAGCCTTTTCCACTGGTGCCTTGACACTTTGGGGCTGAGCCAAGATCCAGAAACTGAAAGGCCAGCAGAAATATAGCGATGAGTATATGCCAGAGGCTTGAAACAGTATTAGATTAACTTGAGCATGAGGAAAAGGGAAAAAGTTCTGAGCTGTTCTGTCAAAGTGAAATGGAGCATCCTTTTCCATGGGATCTGTCATGTCCTGGCAGTCCCTCATTAATAGTATGTTCCCACCAGGGGGTCACTGCAGGAATGTGGCTCTTGGAAAAACTCAAGATACCATTTTCTAGTTGGTGGGAGCTGAGAAGGTGCTCTTGTCTGGGCAGACTGGTAGAAAGTGGAAACTGTTTCCTTCTAATGAAGATGTTTAAGCATTTCCTAATAAAAGCATTACTGTGAGGAGAAAAAAGAGTGTCCTGTGATTATTCACGAGTAGGAAGTGTTTTATGGCCCATGAACTTCTTGGGAATGACACATTTTTCAGGTGGTCTGACTGTCAGATGCCTGATTTTGATGGATGATGCTAAACATGGACATAATCACCATCCTGGTCTCAGAACCAGCCAGTAAGATATGTTAAGATTTTCCAAATGTTTCTCCAACAATAAAAGGAAATGTAAAGTTAATCAAATTGTCATGAGAGATCAGAGCCCAGCAAGGAGGGACTAAGACTGACATTTGAAGTAGAAGCACTAATAAAACAGACGGCTGCTTGCTGATCCTGTCCGTGCTTGTGTTTAATTTAAACAAGTTAACGATGAATGGAGTTTGCAGAGGAGGGGCAGGGGTGCTGTCGAAATCGATGTATGTACCAGCCATTTAAAGAAAGCAGAGAAGTGGTAAATCTCTAGCTGCATGCGAATATTGTGCCTAAGTAAAGACGTTCTGCAAACATCTCTGCTGGCACATTTGGGGCAAGAGACCATCCTGTTCCCTGCTCTGCCTTACCTATGGCTGCTGGCTGTCCAGACAGGAGCTGGATTAAGTTAATCCCTGGTGCATTTAGACTGATTTATAGCATTCTGCTTAGTTAAATTAATTCCAGCACCTAAACACCATAAAGATAATTTGAAAAAATAAGTAAGGTGAGCTCACCTCGTTTCTTACAGTTATCAGTGGCTACTATTCCATGCAGGAGAGTGTGTGGCTTGAGCAGCCGTTTCTCTCTGCGGATCTCCTCTGCTGTCAATCTGCTGGACACAAGGATCCCAGGATGCTCTTTGGAGGAGGTAGGGGCCACCTATTGAACAATGAAGTGGAATGTTGTGGCCCTGCCTGTTCTGAACAGTAGAGATATGACAGACATCTTTCACATTAGGCTAGATTATTATGTGCCAATGTGCTTCTTCACCCAGTTGTGTTGCTGTGGAAGTTGGAAGCAGCTCTGTGCATGGCAAAGCCTTGAACTGCAGTTTTGCCCTCTTTCAGACACTAGTCACCACACACTGCTCTCGCTCTCTGCTCCCTTATCCTACAAACCATTTTGTCCACAGAGGGGACAATTTATCCTGAAATCCAAGTATTTATTTCCTATAGAAACCCTTCAGCCACCATCAGGTGGCAATGAATTCCAACCAGCACTCCCCCCTGCAGGCACCAGTGGGACTAGAGACCTGGAGATGAGAAGCTGCTCTGTTATCCATTACTCGTGCCCCAAGCCAGCCTACATTGTGTATTGCTCTGGATAAATACCATCAGGAGGCAGAAGGATTCCTCCTGTTCCCTGATGCCTTTCATTAGATCCCACCTTGCGAGCATTGTCTGTGCTGCAGGGCAGCCAGGAGGTCAGGACAGGACGGGCAGCCAGGGTGGCCGGTGGTTCAGCCCCAGCCCATGGGCCAAAACAGATGAAGCCGCTCAAACCGCTGCTTCCCTTTGTGCCCTGCAGCAGCCCCGGCTCCCCGGCCACAAAGCCCCCTCTCTCTGGCCTGCCGGCTGACCCTTGCTCGCCTGCCTTTTTGCTCTTATTCTTCTCCGCAGTTCCTTCCTTTATCAGATTAACTTTAATTAGTGAAATCAGAATCACATGGAGCAGGGAGGAAACGCTCTAAACGCAGTGGGTTTATTTTCAGCCAAGGAAAAAGCGAGGTGCACGCAGGCTTTTGGGAGGACTGGGATGAGGTTTTTGTCTAGAAAACTGTCTGTGGGTGCAGAAGCACTGTGGGGCTGGGAGCGTGTGGCCAGGTGAGAGAAAGCCAATGGGCCCTTTATGAGATGTGCGTGCAAAGCAGCTGCACCTCCATGTGTAGCATGTAGAGCTACAAGCATGGTGCTGTCTGACACGTGAGGGAGGCTGGAAATGTCCTTGCAAGTCCCTTGTAGGCAGCAGGAACCACAGGCCAGTGTGCTGTTCTGCAGCCTGTGGCCCACAAAACCCCAAGGGTTTGTGTATGAACTGTCTGCAAAACGCTCATGTGCCTGTATGCATGAAGCACAGGGAAAAATTAAAGCAGCAAACCATTTTTATGTGATAGGGTGGCAACATGGTACAGGGTAACCCCTACAGAGAGATTTTTTCAGAAAATCAAGCCAAGTTTGATGGACAGCAGGCCAGAGCAGAGGGCTGGTTATCTGACCTGAGCTCTGCTTCTGGTTATGCCCCTGTCTTGTCTCCCTGGAGCATTTATTTGGGGGCAGGGGACATCAGCATTGCCCTTAGTGCTTCTCAATGCTGTTTGTGTCCCACTAATGCTGCACAGGGGCCACCGCATAGCATCATAGTCTTTCCTCATTCACATTACTGCTGTGTCTGCCCTGGTATAAAATCTCTGAGGCGTTTTTTTTGTCTCTCATCTTTGAGCTGGGGCTTTTGCCCACTGCATGTATTTTCAGTCTGTCATAGCATGAACAGACATGTGGCCTTTGGTTGCTGCAATGATGGAATTTTTTGAATGCCTAATCTCGGGAATCTCTCTGACTTAAAGAAATTATCCAGTGCTGTTGACCAAACTCTGCCTCCAAACGAAATCTTTGCATATGATAACTTTACCACACCTCCACTTTAGACCAGGTCCTGGTTTCTTAGCCCAGTTCTCCCTACGTATTTCCTGGACTGAATGGCTGCCCCAGAATGAACGGCAAAGGGTTTCTGGTTACAAGACTCAGCACCATGTCTTTGCTGTCACTGAAGATGGGCACATCCTCCAGGGAATGCTGATCCTCTGCTCCTGAGCACTGGAGCAACCACCCAGTTGCAGGCACACTGGCTTCCAGCAAGTGCCTTGGGGTGCTCAAGGAGTGAGATCTCATCTGAAAAAGTTTTCGGAGAGTTACTGGGGCTGAGACCACTGGCTGCACTGCTCCCTTCCCCAGCCAGGAGCCCTGAATGGGACCCATTCCATGAGAGCATGTTGCAGTAAGGGGGAGCACAGGGAGATGAGTACCATGTTACAGTAAAGACTGCATGTGGAAGTGAAGTCTTCCTGTATCTCTTAGAGATCTGTTGAGGCATTTTCTGAAAAGAACTGAAATGGATGAAAATATCCTCCAGTGATAATATACAATGTCTGTCAAAGCCAGTGAGAAAATTACTCACTCTGCATTTTTTTCAGTTCATTCTCATTTCTCTGCATAGACATCTGATATTTTATCTACCTACTCTTCGTGTGCTGGCAACACTGTCCAGCTAATGCACTATGAAAAAAAAATTAAAAAATAGGTGGCTTAATCTCCCCCTCCTGCTCATTCCTTTCTTAACATATTTGGTTAACTGCAGTTTTGCAGTGCAAGCCTTGCGGCACACACTGCTCCCCACTCCAACGTCCTGCCCAAGGCCACTCCTCCACATCTAGTCCGCATCCTCCCCACTTCAGGCACTCATCTGCCAGCCTGCAGCTGTGGCATGGGGCAGGAAGGGAAATAAATACCTAAATAAAATCTCTTATAAGCTTGGAAGGAAGAAATCTTTGGTGACATGGACAAGACAGAGAGTAAGTGTGAAGCAAATCTGAGCCTGATTCAAATTCCAGTAAATGAAAGACTCTGCGAGCGGAAGCTGGCAGCAGCTGTCCTTCACAAGGTTTAAAATAATTCGTGAGACCTCTAGTGGCTCTGACTGCTGTCCCCAACTCAGTCACATGGACTCATGGAAGATGAACATCCCCCTGCCTGCACAGTCTCTCTCTCTCTGTCTTGCACAGGGTGCAGAAGAAGACAGTGGCCCATAACACCAAACAAACTTTGCTGCTGATGAATAGTTGTGGCTTCTCCTGATCACACAGCACCATCAAAATCCTCTCAGGCAGAATCACAGGGCTCAGGCACACAATCCAGCAATTTGCTACACACCAGCCAAGATGTCTGGCTGCCCTCAACCCACAGCACACCCAGGGAGGTCCCCAGAGCTCAAGCTCCAGGTGGGGAGTGTGCTTGAGCACACTCCATCTCATTGGAGTGGTGTCTGAGGGCACATGCTGGACCAAGAGGACTCAGCTGATGTCCAGTAACACCAGCACGCATCTGAGGCCTCCACATAGTTTCCCCACTGCATAAGCCCATGACCCTTTTTATGCTTACTTTTATTAAGGTGGTTTGTGGGCCTCTCACAGGTGCATCTCATAGAGGAGTGCAACAAACTGCCTCTGGCTTCTCCTAGAAATCAGTTCCAGATGTACTGCCGTGGAGCTTCCCTTCAGAGGAAATACATGTTTTCAGGTAGGGCCCAGTCTATGAAAACTCAGAATATTTCCTACGTTGATGAACAAAATCCTTTGTTGCGCCTACTTTTCTTTCTGACCTTTTTGTTTCCCTCTAATCTTTGCGCAATGTGCTGATACAAATAGTCCTAGTTTCTTCTTGCCATCCTTGTTCACATAAGGTTCAAAATTTCCTTTGTTGCCTAGAGCAGCTTACCTCAATGTGTCTCAGGAAGAGACTCGTCTGTATCTCTGCACTTGTACTTCCAGGCTGTTCTTCTTTCCATCGATGCTGAGATACCCCCTCCATACTCCTGCCATGTGTTCCTGATCATCCTTTGCTTTTTGTGCAAACAAAATTATTATTTTGCTCCATTCAGGGCTCTCCTTGACATATTTCTGACAATAATATCAAATAGTAAAGATTTTAAGATATTTTTATAATCTGTGTGAATTTGGTATTGAAATTTAATCATGTATCATAAGCAATTCCCAAGGCCCCCACCCCCGTGAGTTCTGGGTGTGCTCCACCAGCTCTGGTAATGCCATGACAAAGCTGTAGGAAAAGCTTATAAAATCAAGTCCTGGCTTTGAAACTGGGACCTTAAATCTGTGTTTTTCACTTCACTGCAGAAGGCCTTCCTCCCATTTGAGTCTGACTTGGCTGTTCCATGGATATCTTGGTGCAAGACCAGTGCTGAGGGGTGCAGTTTACTCTGCTCATCCCCGTGCAAAGGGGCAATAACACTTTTGTTTGTAGACTTCCAGTTATCTTTGTCAATTGATGCAATGCTATCATTTTACTGGAAAAAAACAAGCAATCTATTTATCGGTGTTCCACACTGCTTTCCACATGCCACTGAATGTCAAGCGCTCTTGTTTCTTGTATTGAGATGCCTTAATGCCTTAACTTCTCCATTTTTCACCCTAACCTCTTCCACAATACCACTGCAACGTTAATGCAAGAATCTGTAAGTGGAAGGGCAAAGTAAAAGGAATGCAGCTTAATATTCAAGCAATTAGCACAGGGTTATTTTGCTGAAGGCATTATTCATTTTTAATTATCTGAAGCTGCTGAAAAATTCCTAGGACTGCCTCCAATGGGGTGCATGAATCAAAGCCCACACACAGAATGGCAGCATGTTGCAAAGGCAAGAGGGGAAGCAGTTGGCCAACTTTCACATGAAGTTTCTCAGCCCTGGCCTGGGACCACTTGCCACAGCATAGAGCCAGCTGCTTGCAGCTGAGACCTGTTTATTTCTGGTAGGCATATTCCTGAGCTCACAAAAAGTAAGATAATGAGGAGGAAGGAAACAGGAAACATATCTGCATGTTCAGTCGCATTGGTTAATTTGGGCCATGTTTCCTCTGATTAAAAAAAAAAAAAGATAATAACAATAATAACTTCTGGGTCATATTTGGAGAGGGAGAGTAGGAATGAGGCTGGATTTTTCGAATAGAAGTGCCACCTCCAAGTTAAATATACTTAATAGACATATTTTCAGGGTGTTTAATTGAATGTGTATATTGATTCACCACACTTGAAAGAACAATATACATTGGGCATGTCAGCTTCCTGCAGAGAACACAATAAATTCTACATAATTCAATAAATCATAATCAAAAGCTTAATTACAAATCTACTTTCTTCTGTCAAAGGCAAGGCAAAGATGGTAACATATAGAAACAAAGAAATAATGTTTGGGGTTTACTTTTCTGAGTTTATTGAAATTTGGTTTTCTACTTCCTCAGGACTTTTCTCTTACAGCTGATGAGAGGAAAGACTCCATCTCCTTTGCGGCTGCTTCTTTTACGGTCTGCCTGTGTGCAACAGCTGGGCCAGGCTGTGGGCTTGATGCTCAAGGCCAGATCGACCATCCTACCCTCAGTGTTTGTATATAGCCCACTGAACTGGAACTAGTAAAAAGTCTGCTTGACACAGTGCTGAGGAGCTGCTTAAAAAACCCAACCTCTCTAACCCCAAATGTTACTCCTCAGAACAAGATCTGCCGAAGTTTGATTGGGGTCTGATTCCCACACATCTCTTTTTGCGTCACCCAGTTTTCCGTGCAGGAAGAGGACTGTCTTTGCTAACTGAGATACTCATGTATTTCCTGCTTGGAAGACGGGCTCTTACACATTACAGGGCTGGCCTGTCCTAGGAAGGTCTCTGAAACTGGGTGCCATTTACAGCCTCTTCCCTGTCCCCTGATGGGGCAGATCTGGAATCATTTCTGAAGCAGTCTTGATGCACAGCTTTGTTTGGGAATTTTCATCCACTGCAGTTTTCACAGAGGCAATACACAAATTGATGCAGTGTGTTTTGTTTGTTTCAAGAATGGAATACTTTTCCTAGAGCCTGACTGCAACAAATTCTCATCCTCTTTTGTTCCTTGGAGTTAAAATGGATGCACGTATTTATCCATCTCCCTCCACTTTTCTGAATTAACAGCCCTGCCATGTTCCTGAGCAAGCACATTTCTTCTGATTCACATGCCTCTTGCTGTTCCTTCTGCCGCCAAGATCATATCAAGACATTAGAAAATGGGTATCAGAACCAAACAATTTTCATTTCGGTAAACTGTTGCTAGATGGTACAGTAAGAATAAGACACAATTTTTCAACGTAGCAGAAAATGGATTTCAGAAAGGGATGCCAGATTTCTACTTAACTGGGAGTGCCAGGAGCTCTTGACATTTTCCACACGCATTTTGGGCAGAAGAGAGAAAATGTTAAGGTGTGATTTAAGCAGATCAGAAAAAGCGTAACTCTTGGTCCTGCTTTAAATCAGCATTATATTGATTTGACTGGAGTCAGTTAGGAATCTGAAGCAGCTAACCAAAAATATACATCCATTCAGTAATTTTATCTGGGTTAGCAGAAGAAGTGCCATAACGTGTATGAGTAAAAAGGATGCACAGGACCCCACTAAACATGTCATAAATATTGTGAATACAGCACAGCAGAGCGAGGACCTTTTTCTGACCCAGTCATTGCCAGGGCCTTCCACCCACAAGCTTCCTTGCACCCAGCATGCACAGGACCGGAGTTGCCAGCATGTGGGGAAATATGGAACAGGAGCCCAACCACCGCATGCACCATCCTCTCAGGAATGACTGGGAAGTACAAATAGTACTGGGTTTGGGAAGCAGGTGGCAGCTCGTGGCAGCTCTTACTTCAATTAACAGTGGAAAATGACTGGTTAGGTTATTCAATTTTTTTTTCTAAATAAATATTTGAACAGAGTACTGTTGTTCCAAATGTTCTGCTTACAGGAACTCTCTTGACCTCTGTTTACAAGACGAAATATGTCTTAGCACTGCATTTTAGAAGACGCAGCTTTTTTCAGTGGAATAAATTTTGGGCTTCTTTTTCAGCAAAAAAGAAGAAGCTATTATAGGGAAGATATTGGTATTGGGAGGGAGAAGGAGGAAGGCAAGATTTCCTTAAGCTACAGATTTTAACCAGCTTTTTAAAAAATATTTGCTTTTCTGAACTGTTGAATGGGGTACATCTCTCTAACATTGCAAGCCAAAAATAGACAGAGAAAAGGCACGTTTTTTAAGAAGGGAAAAAAACCTCTCTTCACCATTCCAGAGGAAATTGTTAGTGACAATGAGCCACAGTCTGTGAACTTAAAATTCCTTGCATTTGAAATGGTTTGATTTTTTTTTAAAATGTTTTACTTTCAGCTCTGACCACCCACAAGGGAAAGGAAAAATGGAGAAGAGCGTACAGCTTACACAAAAAGATTCCTGCAACAAAAAGATCCTTTATTAGCTGTACTGATTATAAGGTACCTCTTATGAGAGTTTCCAGGGTATGTTCGGCACTGTAGCTTGGAGGTCAGAAGATCAGATCAACATTACCAATTCTGAGAGTAAATCTTCAACATCACTTATTGGAACTGAAGAGTCAAAACCAAAAAATACTAAATCCTCAAGGGCAAGTTTTTTTTTTTCCCTTCTAACATTGAAATAGGAAATACAGACTAGTAATGTTTTTAACATAGAAAAACATTACATTCTGGTGTCACTGTACTGATAAACTTGAATTCCTAAATCACACTCCGTTGCGATTCATCTGAGTGCCTTGCACAGAAGATATGTCATTTTCACTTGAGAAGCAAGTTGATTTGCAGAAAGCTTATAGGATTGTCCTCTGAGCTCTATAAAATTATCATTATTTCTGCATTCCTAGATGAAAAAAAAAAAAAAAATTGGGGGCTGACTTCTCACAGCTAAAGTGGCCTGGACATTTTTAAAAATAGACCAAACAATAAAGTATGGATGAAACGCATCTTGTAACCTTCAACTAATCCCCCGGTTAAGTCTTCATCAAAGACATATTTTCAATGAAAACTTAAGATATAACTCTCCTGTTTCTTTCATATCAGCTGTACATTTTTTACTGTATAAGAAATTGTTCTCAAACTTTTGCTGATGATTGTGGGTATTCCTACCCTGCAAGGGAAAAAATGGCAGAGGTGTTTGAGCTGATGTTTTCCTGATATTGGCATGTTCCTACACCCATGCAGCACTGAGGGGATGTTCCTAGCATAGACTTTGAAAGCAGTCCAGTGCTTGCATTTATAACCCCTCTTCTCTCAGGCAGAAAACACACCAGCAGAACTCCTGGCCCACTCCCGCTCCTGGAGGAACCTCAGTGTGGGACCTCTGGTGTGCTCCTCTGAATTGCAAGGACAAGCTTGCAGGCTCAGCCTGCTTGGATAACTGAGCAATGCTTAACCCAACCTGCACTGCTGGGGCCAGCAGACCCTGCCCATGTGCACAGCCCACCCTCTCTGCTAGGCAGCAGCTCCCCAGTGACTGGGCAAGCAGAATGTGTCTCCATGTAGAGAGGTGAGATTTGTTTGCATTGGTACTTTACAAGCTGCAAATCAGCCCATCACAGCTTTCTGTGGCCACCTGCAAATTGCCACCACCAAGTTTCACCTCTTAGCTTGTGTTTTCTTCCCTTTCTCTCAACAATGTCAGGCCAGGTGGGACTGTGTCAAAATCACCACTGTGTTACATCCCTTCAGAGTAACCTGGAAGACCTTTCATCCTTTCTGGTTGAGATAGGCTTGAAGGAATATCATTGCCATGGCTTTTTGAGCAAGTTGGCTTGACAAGAGGTGTCAGCTCTGCAGTGCCTGTGCCCCGCTCTGCTGTAAGAGCAAGGTTACATCCTCCCCAGCAAAAACTTCCATTTGTGGTGGGAAGGTGTCCTTGTAGCTAACTGGCTGAAGCAGAGCAGAAGTTCCTCAAATCAGTGACTCCTGGTGATGCTTCTACACATACAAATTGAAGAATCAAAGAAGGAGGGTATCTGGTAAACAGTGATTTCTCTCTGTTCCTCACTTTCAAACTGATTAATTGAAACAAGGCGCTAAAGGAACAAGAGATTCCACCACAAATGAGAACATGTAAAATCAGAAGTCCAAGCCTCCTCCTGTTTTCAGCAGCACCTTTCATGGCTTTCCGTGTGTAACTGAGAAGTAGCTGTGCTTTGAAAGCAAACTGCTGTGGAAAATGACTGGTAGGAACTTTTGTCCTCTGCAACGGAAAAAATGGGTATTGAGGGAATTCTCAGGCCTGGTTTGTATCACCATTTTAAAAAAAAAAAAAAAAAGAAGAAGAGACCAGTGATGTCTTCACTCTGCTGGCATGGGTAAAAGGAGTCCAGTTTGATATGTGATATCAAGGGATATTTCCTCGTAGGCTTCAAACCAGAGAAGTTCTTGTTAAACCCTCAGAGATGAGCAGAGCAGTGGAAAATCCTGCTTCAGAACCTGGAAAACCCGAGGTTGAAAGTTTCATCTTTTGCTTGCCTTTAATAAGATGAGAAAAACTGGTTGCTAGGGTTTGTAGCATGCCAAGCACATTTTCTTCACTTTGTTATATATTCCAGGGAAAACCAAAGGATGAGGGTGAAATTAGAATATTCCTCTCAGGTAACGAGGAGGTTGTTTGGATGCAAGAGTGATACTCTTGGTACAAGAACAAGAGGAACTAAAGAGAAATCTCATTGTTTCTGGAGTGAACAAACAATTCCTGTTATTCTAATTGAGTTATTGCACCAAAGGACAAGTTGAATCGGAGCCCAAGTACCAATGATCCTTGTTTTTCTCTCCATGCATAACATTGCTGTTTTTAAATATTATGTCCCATTTGCGATGTTACATTTGGTAGGACTCTGCTATTTAATACTGCTATTCTCCTCCATCTCTGCCAGAAGTTTTGTGTTTTGGATACAGTAGAGCTGATCTGAAGAAAACCGTTTGTAGCTCCTCATTACTGCTCTGCTGTCCTGACTTCATTGCCTCTGGGCCTGCCTGAGACTCACGATCTCGAGAGCTGGCAAGCTGAGAAGCCAGGCCAAGGAGAACTTGAAGCTGCAGCAGTGCAAATAGTGAATTGTGAATTTAAGGTGGGGAAAAATTCTAGGTCCAAAACCCACCTGATTTATGAAGTCATTGTCACCCAAGAAAGGGATCATGGGACAATGACGCATTGTCCCTCAGTCCCATGACCCATGGGACATGAGTCAAGTCCAAACACCTACTGCCCCTCTTAGACATGACAATTACATCCAAGTATGTTCTACTCAGAATTAAATCAGGAAAGTTATATGGCTACTGCTAGACAGGCCGGTCATGCAAGGCAAGCAGAGCTCCTTCTGGACCAACTAGGATCTCTCTCTACTCCAGTCCTAGTAAGCAACAACTGAAATAGTGATACATATCCTCCTTTAGAGTTTCGATTGCAAATTTTATTCCAAGTTCTTAGGTGTGAATAAAGATTGAGACTTAGATTAAAAGTTGAAAAATTACTCCTCACACTCAAAAATAAATGTTAGTTAAAACTCAGTGGAAACTGCTCAGTGGCATAGATTCTTCAGCTATATTATAGGCAGATAGCCTGTACAGGAAAATGAATTCACCCTGTATCAATGAACATTAAAACAGTCCTTCATGGTCTAGTCAATATCTGATACCTGAGAGTGCCCCAAACTGCATGTAGAGCAAGGACAACCAACCAGCAGTACTGCAGGAGAGCACTCCCTGGAAAGGACTGCCCAAGGCAGAGGAGCTGCCTTTTTAATTTGCTCAGGGACACTTTTTTATTTTTTATCTTTTAAACTTGCTGGAGACTGGGCTGCCTAAGTACTACTGTGAGACACCTGGATGTTGCAATAACCAAGGTATGATCACTTGAGATCTTTTGCGGGCAGCAGATTCCTGTGAGTGGATGCACCTCCTCTCTTGTCCATTTGCCATGCCCATCCTGAGAACATGGAAGCATGCCATCCTCACAGATCTCTGCTGGACATTTAGTGTCGGGAACCCACACCTATCTCCCCCAAGCATTTGGTCTGCTGTATTTTACAAGGCACTAATATTTATCACCAATGGCAAAACATGCTTGGAATTCATTATATATGGCAGTCCCTTCATCTTTCTGGACCTTCATCTTTCACTTCATCTTGCTGCAACTTTTTCTGTGATGAGGGAATTGGGCATCTTTTGCTGCAGGTTTCCAGAGGAACTGCCTGTGGGGCTGCAAGACCATGGTGTCTCTGACTGCCACAGTTGCAGCAGGGCCCCACTTCCTTAGTCTGACTTTCATGGTTTCTTGCACCTCGTGTTGTTCCATGCCAGTGGTTCCCTTGTACTTGAAAGAAGCCTCTTGGTCCACATGACATTTCCTTTAAACAGGCTGACCACAGGCCAAGTTTGTGAATGTGTTTTTAGGTAGATGCACGGTGCAGAAACACGTCTTAATAACCACTGCATGGAATGTATGGATGGACAAATGGCAGGTGCTTTGCCTACTCATGTGTTCAGCACCCCTCATCAGTCACATTCCTCACAGGGTTATTCTTCCCCTTTACCATCTGCCGCAACCTCTGCTGCATGCTCCCCATCCCGCCCTGCATCCCCTGCGCTGCAGTGGGCATGCAACTAGCAGACCTGACACGAGGTGACACTGCAGAGGGGCAGACTCTGCAACTTTTGCCATGTCTTGCCCACCCATGGTGTACAACCAAGAGTGACCCATTCTCCTGCAGCCCCAAATGGCTTGGCACTGCCTTCTGCCCCAGATGCCTCAGCAGCTCATCACATCCAATTAGCCCATTTGCCCTGGGGCATGCATGTGAGGCAGTGTTCCTCCAGCCTCACCCAGAGCAAGTGAGAAAAGCCCTCTCCCCACCATTGACTGGTCCCGGGGATGGGGAACGATGGGGCTCCACAAGTGTTCGGCACCTGCTGCCTGCCCCAGCTCCCAGCTGCTGCCTGGCCAGCCCCGCTCTCCCCTTCGCCTGCGGGAAGCAGCCGCTGAAAGGCGATCTGCCTGACCTGATGTGAAAGGGATTTCACTGGTGTTAGGACACTTGATGACAGGGGGGAGGGAGGGTTGAAATGAACTCCTTCCATCTTGCTGATGCAAAATGAGTGCAGACACATTGCTTTAATATCTCCTTTGTAATTCATTTCCTCCAGTAAAGACTGAAGACTCAATGCTTTATGTGTCTCTGGGTGTATGCCAGCAAACTACTTGCAAACTCACCCATCTGGAATAGACAGGGGTCATTAACAGTTGTGATCCAGCTCTTTGTATCCTCTCCAAGATGGGCATTAGCCCCCTACGAGTATTGAGAGATAACCTGCTCCTCTAAGAGGTGATTTAACTGGTTTATACAACAGCCTTTACCTTTTCTCATCATTAAGACCTTATCTTGCTCAGACTGTGTCCTGATGTCTTGTCCGCCACCAGTAAGGAGCCATGATGGTGGGTAAGAAGGGTGCCTGTATAACCCCACAGTAACATATCTCAGCTGCTTTTCACAGTGGGTGACATCAATGCCTGGAGTTACAGACTCACCAGAGGTCTCTGCAAGGGAAGGGAGGAAGGAAACTGCTTGGGCTGGGAAGAGGGTCAATTTTGCTTGAAATATGCCAGCCATCTCCCCCCTCCAGAGGGAAAGACAAAGACCAAGGCTCAGGGATTGCCAGGTCTTCTTTGCAGAGCCTCTTTCCCAGTCATTTTATAGAGCTAGGATCACATCCAAACCTGAAAAATCCTTGGGGCCAGCGTATATCTTAGAGGAGGTGCGTAACAGCCCAAGACCCTCTCTAAGGTCTTGTCCACATAACAAAGAGCCTGCTTGTACCATGCTCTTTGCTGCCTGGGTCTCCCCTGACCACAAGCAGAGGGAAGGAACAGGAGACAAAGCTGATGCAGCTTCCTTACTCTTGATATTGCCGCCAGGCATTGCAGACGGGTGATCACAGAACGCTGAGTTTTCTCCCAGCCTTTGTTCCTGCTATGTGATTCAGTCAGGAATATTGGCTGTTTAATCTACATTATGCTTGCAGTTTATTTGTGTTTTGGAGCTTGGAAGCCTTTGAGCGAGAGACTCCTGTAAGTGAAAGTCTATTATTAGTGTTTGTAATATTGAATAACACCTGTGAGCATCCTGTAGTGTCAGCACTTTTGTCCCTGCAGGGAAAGGAGTCTTGGTTGTTGCATCCCAGAGCCAGTGCCATCTGGTTTGGTACTTACTCAGCACGGAAAATACAAAGACTGCAAGTTTTCCATTAGAGGGCTTACTGACACTAGACTCCATGTAGGAGTCAGTCTTAGTAAATTGAATTTATTTGGAAATATACACGGCCTTTGAATCAGCTCTAACTGTCTTTTAACTGCATGCGTCTGCTCTGTGTGTTGATGGAAACATTTAACCCATTTAGCGTGGTGTGTTTTCTCCAAGGCCTGCTGAAATTGCAGATCCAAATGCCTGTCCATCAGTGAGGGTGCACCATGCCCAGGGCTGACAGCCAGTCTTCCCCTAAAGAAACTGCTTCTGAAATAAAACTTGAGCTGAGAAAGAAATGTTTTCTGAGATCAAGAAATGCATTGGATCTCCAACTGTCAAAGAGCACTAGAGGATGGGTAAGGAGAGTTAATCTTGACTTAAAGAGGTTATTTTTAAGCCAGTCTTATGAAGATTCTACACACAGCTCCTTAATACCACCACTCTGAATTTCAGTATTCTGTTCTGTCCCCTACCAGGCTGGTGAGCGTCATTACCTCTATCATACCTTATCAGATCATCCCAAGGCCTGGTGGTTAATATATTGCAGAGCCCAGAACAGAACAGTAATGTTCTTTTTGAGACCTGTTTGTGACTTACAAGACTAAGAAATGATCTTGTAGTTAATGCTCTTTATACAGCCTAGAAATTAATCCAAAGTCATGTGGTTGGGTGGGTTTTTCTATTTTGTTCTTGGCAATGCAAACAGTTATTTAAGATTGTGCTGCAGTGAGAAATGGTTCTGTTTTCAGTTACCTGTCAAGCTCTAACTCAAGATTTGGAGTTTTAAATTTTTCTGCTGGATCCATTGGTGGAATCATAAGCTGCTCCAGTAGACTCGCATGCTGCCTTCTAATGCCATCCTTATGCAAGGCTGTTGCAGAAGAAATGGAGGCTCGCAGTCTCAGCAAATCTGAAAACAAAAAAGTCTTTGATTCACATGAAACGTGTTCTTGTCAGTAACTTTCCTTCATACCTACTGCACCTCTTCCCCTTAAGGCATGAGCCAAGTTCAGCCACAGTATAAGACTGCTAAAATCAATTTATGTCAACGAGTTCACACCTATTTGCAAAATTAGTGACATGGTTTCTCTTTGTCTACTCAGTGGTTCCCACTGTGAAAAAGGCAAATTGCCTGACAGCCCATCAGTCCTAAGGGGTTGGGCAACATGATCCACCTTGTATCTTTTTGCTGAGCTACAGGAAGGACTTTCCTTTCCTCACCGTACAACCCCCTTTAATGGGTTGCTGAGAAACCATAATGGTCAACTTACTGTAAGTTTATGTGTCTTCTTGTGGGCGTGTAATTGGCTAGAAAGTGTGGAGTCAGTAGTCCTAAATGAATTAATGAACCTGGGTAACTATGACCTAACACTTCACATTGTATCTCCAACTAAATCTGTCTCAAAACGTCTGATTTCTCAATCAAGCTGTTATTCTGGTACCTGTTATTAAAGTGTTTGAATATCAGTGTTCCTGTGCAATTATCTCTTTTACAATTCTTAAATTCTTTCTGGTGAAGATTTGTGCCATACTGGAGATAGAAGTACGGCACACGAAAGGCTTTTTGTGTCGTGGCTCCAATGGGATACTGTGATCTCTAGCCTGTCATCCCCAATCCTACACAAATATCCTTGTTGCTCTGTATGAGGAGGTGCCTGGTAGCACTGCCAGCCTCACTGCCAGCTGTGTCACAGACACCAGACCTTTCGATCCAAACACTAATGTTATCAACAAGGCTGACTTGCAGGCTGAAATAAGTGACCTTTTTAAAATTTGTCATCTTTAAGAAGGACAGCTCTAAAGTCTATTTTGCTCCTCTGAGATGACCACTCCCATCTTTTTGAATGGACTGATATACGCCCTTCACTTTCATTAATGGTGACACATGTGGCACAGTGGATGGAGACTCTGTTTCTCATTCACATCCTTTTTATGTCTTTTGCCTTACAGAGAGAAAATCCCAAGAAAAAAAAAATTAGATGTTCTTTCACTGGCTTTTCTTAGCAGACAGTTGCAGGAGAGGCGGAATGAATGAAATGTCAGCCTAGGCCACTGGTGTTCATTAACCAGATTCAGAGACAAACACTACATTTTCCTTCCAAAGGAAGCTTAAATATCACAAAAAGCACCTGTCTAATTGTGCAGGAACGTACAGAAATATTCTGTGGTGGAAGTTGCTTCCTGACTCTCACATGGTTGGCTTTATGCCATGGAGCATCAGATTTGTTTATCCTAAATATATCCAAATGCAAGTTACATATTTATTTAGCATTTAAAAAAAAAAAAAAAAAACCTATTCATCGCATTTCACTTGCAAGTTTCTGTGGTTGGGATTTCCACAGTCTGACTGTAAATGGAGGTTTCTGTAAACCTCAATTTGGATGCAGAATTTATCAACTGAAGATGATTTGTAATGAGGAATCATGTTCAGCTGCGGAAAGTAGAAGAAAAATGCTGAGTGTAAGAGAAACTTTCATCAAGATAGTCCGTATGAATACTTGTCTGAATATTTCTTTAAGTGAGTTGGCTCAAAGAACCAAGTTATATTTTGGCTGAAAAAATACAAGTTTTCTTAAAAAAAACCCCAAAACAACAAACCATGGAAAGAATTGTAATATCAGGAGAGTATCATTAGTCTGGGCCATATTTGCTGAAGAAGCCTGTGCACGGTGGACCAAAGAAGCTTTTGATCTGGCCAGCTGCATCATGTGGCAGTAGGAGCCATGTGGTTGTAGCTGATGGGCTAGTTAACTGGCTGTGGCTAGTGCAATGGCTTTTTGGCCCACAAAGAAACCATGATGTTGCTGTGCTGGGAATGCTTGATAGCTTTCCTCCCCCCACAAGAAGGGGGATAGGGAGGTGGATCAGAGTAGCTGTGGGCTGAAACTTCCCTAGTTGCCTTTGCCATCTTTCTCCCCCTCCCCAGTAAATTTGCCCCTACCCAAGCAAAAATCAGTTGAAAAATACCAAGAGGATGATTTTGCATTGAACAACTTGTTTAACTCCACCTCAGATGTGCTGCCTTCATTCACTCCACAGCACCATTGATGGCCATATTTTCTAGGAGTAAGGACATACCAGGAACTGGCACAGGACAAGTGGCAGACAGGTGAGGTGCCCATCAGAGTCAGCCAGCATTCATAGAAGGCGACCTCATTCTTCCTCTGACTGCAGTTCATCAGAGGAGAGAGCTGTTGTGAAAAAAAGACCAGACATTTAATGTATTTACAAAGTGTGGAATGGCAGAGCTTCAGGCCCTGGTCTACAATTTCAAGCTGACTTTGAACAACCTCAACATTTATCTATGCCCAAATTATCAGACAGGGTTAATAACAGATATTTAGAAGCTCAATAGGTTCTAGAGCCTTTGCACATACATGCATGGATTTACTTGTTTTAAGATGGGATGGACAGAAATTTTGCAAATTTCAAATCTGGAGAAAGCACGGGGCCAACCCTGGCCTCCCTTCCGAGACAGCAGTGCTCCATACAGCGACACACATTCTGTGACAGGCACATCCAAAAGCACTGGCCCTGTGGGTGCCTCTCCACTGGCTGCAGGAGCCACAGGCCGAGAACAGGGATACACCCCAACAGGACATGCTGCAAATAATAGTCTCACTCTAAATTGCGACAGTCTACATTCAAAAAAGTTAAGGTATATTCAGTTGGTGGGAGAAGCTACCTCAGTACCTCAAGAGACCCTAGAGGGTACTCAACACCATAGGTAGATCTGCGTGGGTGGAAGAGCCCATGGCCTTGGGCATAATTGTCAGGTGATGCCAACCTCACTACATCACTTAAACGTTCCTCAGCGGTTGGTTTCCTCCTCATCTTGATCATGGCAGGGCTGTATGCGTGAAGCAAGCACTCTCCCTGCACTCAGCAAATTCTTTAAATAAGCCTGTGGGTAGAAGGAAAGGGAACACTATGTATCCTATTCCATTCAAGTACATACAGGAGAAAGCAGAAGGAAAGAAGACCTTAAGAAGTCATCTAGTCTGTCCTCCTTCCCGAAGGCAGTGGGTACCATCTCTTAATTTGTTACATAATGAACAGAAGTGAAACGAGCTGAAAGATATTTTTTTTTCCCACCAGGATTTACTAAAAAAATGTTAGTTTTCACTTCATGTGGTTAAAACTAAGTTAGGCTTCTTCATTTCAAATGGTTACAACATTTTGTTAATCAAAGTCACCAGTCACTTCCATTCTAAAATAAAGGCATAACAGAAAACACTTTTTCATCCTCAAAAATCAAATAAAAAAATCAAGTCTCATTCACTTTTATAAAATGTTTTTAACCAATAAAGTGAAAAATAGTTCCTCTGCCTTTTTCTTTAGCCCTTTTCTCTTTCTGGATACAATTGCCCCTAGCTGTGTTTTTGGAAAGATTTTCCTTTTTCTTTTATAAACCCATCTCTTGCTATTTTACCCTTGTACAGTGGTATCTTTCTATATAGTTAATTTGTGCCTCTTATGTATCTTAACTTCATTGAATTTTCATGTCTTTTTAAAAATTTTCTTTTGTATTTAAACTACTTTACAGTTTCTACCCTCTTTAATTCCTTAACCTGTGCTATTTTATTGCCGTGATTAAGTAGCTGTCCCTAGGCAGCAGCAGTGAAAATGCAAGCTTTCCCATCACATTCACTTATCTGCTCCTTGCTGGAATTAAGATTAATTATAGTTGTCAGCGCGTAACTGAAATCACAAATGTCAATTTCCCCTTTTCACGTTTTTCGCTGTCAGAATAAATTGCATAATCATCACTTAATACCAAGCTCTTGTTTCCCTAATAATACACTGAAGGCAAAGGTTTACCAAAGGGAGCCCGAGGAAAACACACGAAACCCGAGAGGGTAAACACGACTTGGGAAAACACAGCCACCATCAGGCTGGTCCTGCAGCTGGAGTGAGACCTCCACAGGGACCTTCATGGGCCACAGCGGTGAGATTTGCTCCAGGGGGGTGATTGCTTGGAGGATGAAGGTGCTGGAACCTGGCGTGGGGGACCCCTCTCCCCGTGTCCAACATCTGCGACGGGAGCGGTTTGTGGGAGACCCCCCCCCTTGAACGCTTGCTCTCCACCGCCTTCCCAGCATCTTGGTGTGCTTGCCAACAGATTTGGTCTCCTGCAAGGTTGTGCCAGTTTGGATTTAACCAAGTTAAATGGACTGCCCCGTCAACCCATCCTGTTCATGTAGCTCGTTTTCTTGCCATATAAATTCACTTCCTTAAGCACATAGCTAGCTCATGTCCCAAGGATGTAAATGGAGAAGCTTATTTCCAAGTTAGGGTGTACATTCCACTTCCTTGCCTTAAACTCCTTCCCAACCCAAATCCAATCTTACATATGGATGTCAACCCTGTGAATCACTAGTTGTCCCCACGATCTATCTTTGTGCTGTTTGGTAGATGATCCTGCTTCCTTGCATTTTCTGTCTTAGCAACATTAGACAAATTCTAAAAAAGATCTGGCCTTTAATAGGGGGCAGCTGGTGACTGCACCCTATACCTTTGCTGCGGGTCCTGCTCAGGTAACAGCTTTCCCTCAGAGAGTTTCTCTCTTTCCTCTGATCTTTCAGGAGGGATCCTCAGAAGAGTTATCTCCAGGTGTTGATGCCTGCTGTTGGGTGATGTCTGTCTCTGCATTGGGCAAACCAGAATGCAGTTCTCCCCTTTTATCTCCCTTCTTTTGTTTAAACTTCAAAAATAAAAAGGAGAAAACTCTGAATTTCTTTTATGAACAATCAGCATTTTAGTTTCCATCTCTTAAGCTGGAGTGTATACTCAAACCATGACTCATATTTGTCAGTCCTTTCATTCTCATTAAGCTGTCTAAGCAAATTGACTGTTTGCCAAAAAATAATAATAATAAAAAGTATTCTGATATCAAATTTATTCAGAGAGGTCAGCACTGCAAAATGAGAGAAATGTATGACTTCTGTCCTGGTATATCAATAGTAGGTTTGTGTGCAAACCAGAATGAAAATACCACTGTAGTCAAGGCCCTTTGACAAAGTTACTGTTTCCTTTCCGTTTCACTGGCTTGAAGAGATTTCTTTTTTAATCGGTTGTCATCTTCCCTTCTTTGCTATTTAGGTTGGTAGGTTTTTTTGTTGTTGTCCACTGGCTTGAGAAGCTGTTTGCTCAGGGTGCCTAATTTCAGGAACTATATGCAGGGATTTATACATGTGTTTAGACGTGCCAGTTGTTTGAAAAACTGGCCCTATAAAGGCACTTTGCTCAGCCTCTGAAATTTATGAAGCCTTTTGAGATCCAGAGCATGGGAACTCTCCAAAATTCACCACCCACAGAAGGAAAACGTGTTCTCCAGAGCAGATACACAAAGCAAAGGAACCAGAGCAGGGGAGCCGGTGGGGGATTTGTAGGCAGGACCGGGACCTTCTGCAAGTGCTGTAGGAGCAGGAATGCGTGTGCACAGCCCTTGTGCCTCACCTGGCAGTAGCAAGGCATCCTGAGTTTGTGGGACAACCACCCTGAGAGAGTCTTGTTAAAATGCTGCATGTTACTTTGCATGCAGAAATAAAATAATGCCTTGTAAAATTAGATACTTAAGGCTCTTAAAGGCAGTCCGGTCTCACGCTTGGCTCCTGCAGGTATGACGGCTCTTCTTTAAGACAAAGGACAAGGCAGCCTTTAGCAGAAGTAGTGGATGCCAGATGCCCTGTTTTCTGTCAGATTTGCCTCCTTTGGCTCAGTCTCAGCCCCTTGTGAAGTGCTTTGGGAAGCCAGTATGTGGAAGACAGGAGGGAGAAGAGCTAGGATGACATTTTGCAGTGCATGTGCTAGCTTTGACTGCCAGCTCTCCACTTTCCCACAGACAGCACTCTCCCCAAACCCTTCTCCCCCATCTCCTAATCCCCCAGCCCAATCTGAGGGCTGTGGTGTAGCAGTGGCACCAGCAGCAGCATGACTGGGGAGCCAAGTGTTTCCATCCTGCTCTCCAGCAAGCTGAGCTGCCTCCGTCCTGCCCCCTCCCTGCCTCACAGGCCACCAAACACACCCTTGTCATTAATGAAAATGGTCAGAGATAAATGACTGACTCCAGTGTCAGAGGAGCAGACTATGGAATTAATTGAATAGAGGCAGCAAATCAGACAGTGTAACTTTACTTGATTTGACGTCTTTCCTATGGCTTCACTTCACAGAAAGCTGTACGCATGTTTTTGGGCACGTGCCTGACAGCTGCAGTGCCAGGACAGAGAGGGAACCCAGCAAGGGTGCGCTCTCTCCTCTGGGTTGTGTTGGAAATACCGAGCTGCTGAGATGAAAATGGGCCATGTGAGAGCAACATCCCGCTGCTCCTCCCTGAGGCTTGGCTGGGGCTCAGGGGCAGCAAAAACCCAGTGTTACTTCTCCCCTTTAAAAGAAAAACCAAACTGTGTTTGGTACAGTGAAGGGAGAAAGCAGCAGAAGGTGGGTTCTTTTTACTCTCCTAATAAACCACTTCTCCAGGGACACTTGTCTAAGAGAATCATAGAATCACACAATTCCATTCCTTGGGTCACATACTTGAATAATATAATTCTTGTTTTGAATTTACTTTTTAAAAAAGTTTTTGTTTTTTAATGCTGTCAATTTACAGCCCTGCCAAAGTCTTCCACAACAATGAATCCCTCAATAGCTTCCAGATCTTCTCACACTTCCACCAGAAGCTCTTTAAACATTTGCGATATGTGAAATCGCAATAATTAATGTTTTGCCCCTTCTTGGATGATGTCATGTTCACTGACTGATACAGTAAGAGCTGCTCAGCAGGGCATCTCTCCGAATAGCAGAGGAATCATCTGCATCATCCTCTGCACCGAAAGACAGACCGAGGCTGGTGGCAGAGCTGCTGTTCCCTGGCTGGAGAACTTCCCTTTGTAGCACGAGGATAATCACTAGCCAAAAATGAAGCAACTTCTGGTACTAATTTTTCAGTGTTTCCATGTATGCTGTTAAAATCCATGAAATGCTGGAGACTTGCGTGTTTCATTGTGTATCTCATCCTAATCTGAACTTTCCCAACAAATGAGCAATATGACATGAATCATAACAGAGAAAACCAGTGTTTTAATTTACAAAATGACTTGCAAACCAGCTCTAGTGTTTGTGACCGGCTACATTAATTAAAGAAACAATCCAGCGTGAATACCAATCCCATTTCTCCTCAATACAAAAGTTAAGTGGTTTGTTTTCTTGTACAGCCCATCGGTGGTACTACAGAGGAGCTCTGACTCCTGAGTCTCAGCTTTAATCACTGAACAGATGACCTCTGTAAGGTGAGGGTGACACACAAGCAGTGAACAGCAAGAGTTACAGACATGCAGCGTGGTAGCCACAGGAGCCAAGCTAGCGGGATACAAGGCCTCCAGTGCTGCCAGCTTGTGCGGACAGTTTTATGTGCCGTTTCTCTGCCTCCTGCTTCATAGACGGGATAAACGACGGGTGAGATGAGCCAAGAACACATTTTATATGAACATCATGTACTGTAGGAAACACGCCTCTGCCATCTTCCAGCCCTGGTTTCTTTTATAAGAAATTAGCTGCTCGAGAAAATTCCAGCTTCTCTCTTGTCTGTACTTCCTAATTGTGTCAAGATCCATATGAAGAGCTCATTAATAGATTACAGGAGCCTAACATCTGCAGCGCATATTCAGTGGGGGAGGCAGATAACTTCAGAGAGACATACAGTGATGTCACCCCAGTGGGTCTGTGGGGGCTGTCACCAGCCAGGGCCCCAATGCGGTGTGCCCTGCATGTACCCTGGGCTTAGCCAGTGGCTCCCTGTGGCCATTCACTCCTTTTCCAGGAGGTAGTTTTCTCCTACTCTGCAGCCGAGACTTGTTTTGTCTAGTTACACATCCTTCCAGGGGTGTGTGACCACACCTGGCCTCTTTGGGCTACAGGTTTTGGTGGCTACAGATGCCCTCACACACTCTTCAGTCTTCAGTTCCCTGAAACCTAACTACCCCTTTGTGCCACCCCTTGCTCCCTGGCCTTCTCCTTATAGTAATAAACACCTGCTTCATGGAAAAGATGCTATTCTGAGCAGGTTTTTTTCTGAAAATGAGGGCCTTTTCTCATACAGATGAACTAAATACAAGGGTAAATACACACTTTTTGTCATTCAAGAGTCACAGTTTTCTGTTTAAGAATGAGGGCTCTTACCAGTGTGCATTGGGCACTAAAAACCCAATCCTGTTTTCTCTGAGGAGATACCAGGGAGATATTAAAGCTTGAATTAGCTTTTTTTGTTTGGAGTTAAATCAATTCCAGACTCCATTAATTGGAGCAAGTGCCCTTGGTCTGGTTGCCTGACCATCCAGAGCTATTGTATAACAGCTAATGGGTCTATATGTCCCCTTCCGTAAGGGAAGGCCGCTGTAGACATGGAGCTGGGAGAGACACTGGACTCAGGAGAGCTGCAACAGGACACACGGTGGGGGGATTAAGCACAGCCCCGCCATGTTGTGTTAACCTCTGTGGGCTGGGGCCGGAGGGGAGCCCCTCCTCAGGAAGGGGAGCAGGGGGAAGTGGGAGGGTGAACAGTTCAGAGAGATTATGAACCTAAAGACAAATAAACACCCCACACCCCACCTCCAAGCTAAGAGGATGCTGAAGCTTTAGCCATGCGGATTGGGATGGCAGAGGAGGGAATGCAGGGCTGGGGATGCAGAGTGAGGGTGGGCAGGGCTAGAAGGAGCCATGAAGCTGTAGCCCTGCAGCAGGGAGGCAAGGAGCCAAGAAGGCTACTTAACCATGGGAGCCGAGGAGAAGGGCGTGTGGCCAGCCAAACCCATCCCAGAGGGAATGGCCATGACACTGAAGGCATGCAATGAATGCCTCTGCTCACACGGGGACAATGTTAAAAACGTCTTGGCCACCTCAGTGGGGCGGACACATCCCCTTGATAGGTGGTGGTAGGGAGGCAGCAACGAGGAGCCTGCAGCTGACCCTGGTGGCAGAGGACATATCTGTCCCCGCAGAGACATGCCTTTGGGCTGATCCCTGTGTCTGGGGTGGGGGACCTACTGAAGAGCATTAGGCCTGGGCAGCAGCACAGGGGGTTCCATGAACAAACCAGCCTATTCAGATCATAACCCAAGCAGAATTTGGAGAGTCTTGTGGAAGACCCTTTAGCCATCCCAGCTCTTGCTAGGAGATCCCTTCTCTAGCTGAATCAATGTGAGACATTTTGTCATGTCATTTTGCCATGTGAGACATTTGCCCTTCCCCTCCAGGCATGGAGATGAAAACAGGAACTGTGGATGCAGGAGGGTTTCCTGGAGAGGTGCTGGGCCCAGGCTTCAGCAATGGGAGCACCACAGCCCAGGCGGTGAATGTTAAATCGACACTGGGGATAATTTTGATTTCCTCAGGGCCTCCATTCCCCTCTGGGCCACCCTCCCTACCTTCCAGCACCCTGTGAACATGGGGGCTCAGGCCTAGAAGTGGCTTCAGAGACCCAAGCTAGCCAGCAGGCTCTGACACTGCATGGGGTCAAAATAATGTCCACACATCCTGGTGCTGCAATGTGAGGAGAAGCAACCAGATTCTGGCGCAGCCTCCAGCCTCCTTTTTAGTCCAGATAAGAAACAAAAGATCAGCCACCACTGGCACACGGGTGGGCTGAGGCTTTGGTCATCGTCATGTTTGAAAGGAGGCACCACTTTCTCCTACATTTGAGCCTACCCTGCCATAGGTGCCCTCTGCCAAACATGATAAACCTGCAATTAATAAGCATCAGGTTGATGAATGAAGAAGTTATACATTGGCCCCTCATCAAGAACAGGGCGGAAGAAAGGTGTAGAGGGGAGGAAGCAAGTGTACCAAGAGCGCAGGAAAAGGCAGAGGAAGAAAGGGAGAGAAGGGACAGGCAATGGAAACGGGAGAGAGAAGAAGTGGGAAGTGGCAGCGGGAGAGAGTGAGACACAGGCGCAAAGGGACGGGTACCGAGGAGGACAAAGAGCAGGGTGGGGTAGACGGAGGGAACAGCATGAATGTGTTTGTCTGCAGAAGAATACACACTAATTCTTGGAATATGCCAGTCCCTTAAATCACTGCCACGGGAGGGGAGCCATCCAAGGCTGGGGAGCCCCATGCACTCTGGGTGACAGACCCATGGTCTTTCCTCAGCAAGAGACTGAGCAGAGACGGGAAATCTTGCATCGCTGCGCCTCCTCTGAGGGCTAACATTTCTCTCCCTCTTTCTTTTCTTTCTTGTCTTAAACTTGAGAAAATCAAAAAAGAAAGCAAGTAAAACAAAAGCCCCTTCGCCTTAATTAAATTACTCAGCCGCCCTCTGGGGTTGACACTGGGGATACATGAGGCTTTTGTGTAATATCTGGAGGAATTCTCCCGCCACCCCCCGCCTCCCCCTGCCCCGTCCCGGGGACAGGCGGGAGGATTTCAAAGGGGAAGGGAAAGGAAGGGGGAGGGGGGTAAGCTAATAGGGATGGGAATTATTCTGTGATGGCTGGAGGGATAAGAGAAAAAAGGGAAAGAAAGTCGCTGCTGAAATTGAAAGCCGATTCCCCGCGCTGGCTCGAGGCAGTGCTCTGACCTAGGGAAGCTGCCCTTTTGCCAGAAACACAGGCAAAGTTCAGGGCACGGGGAAAGCTGCGTAAATATGAAGCTTTTATCAGGGGGGGCGATCCCACTGCTGCAGCGTGAGGAGGGAAGACGAACTCCCCGAGGATGCTGGCACCGTGCTGTGTTTGGGGCAGCGTGGCCCCACTGTGCCACCGTGCAGGGGCAGCTGCAGGGCTGTGCCTGAGCAGGGAAGGTGTGGGCGGCCGAGCAAGGCCCCCCTGGGCTGAGCCGCCCCAGCAGCAGAACCACCATGTCATGTCCCCTGCAGCAAGCTCCCTAGGGCCAGCCAGACGGTCACCAGTGGGGAAACCTGGACACTTCACTCAGTGAGGGCACTGATGTCTCCCAACCCTGTGCTAAACACATCCGGAAGACGCCGTGGCAAATGTGGTTACTGCGGTCCTGCCAGCAGGATTGCTTTTGTGCTGCTGCCCTCAGTGGTCTTGTTTGAGAGCTGTGGTTTTCTCCCCAAAACTTCCCATTGGCAAGATCCTACACTTTTCCCTCTGAAAGTGAAGCTTTTTTTTCCACCCTCAGTTTGGCCTTGGGTCAAGAGAAACTTATATCTGCTGCTTGAAAGGGGAAATCACTCTTCACGTTAGGCATAGTCTGCAAAGGTTGCTGAGCCCATGTGAGAATTGCTGGATCCTTTCCTCCATTTCCCACACACACACACCAGCATCGCACTGCCCAGAGTCCTGGTGTGAGGCTTGATCGGTGGCTTTTGGAGAGGTGACTGCTGTCTGGGGCTGCGGTGTGTAACTCATAAACAAGCCATGCAAACAGAAGGAGCAGAGACTGCATTCCAGCTCCTTTTTACTTACTGTTGGGAAGGAATATTTCTGGGAACAAAGAACATCTGGGCTGTAGGCTGAACTGGGCTTTATATGATGAAGCTTGTAATACTGTCCCATCTGGAGAGCAGCTCCAGTGAGCTCTGTGGGGAGATAAGAGACAGAGTCAACCATAAATCCACTCCTTTAAGCATGACAAGTGTGTGCCTCATATTCCAAAGAGAGGAGGGGGAAAAGTAAGTGGAAACATTTTTCTCTGTGCTGAACACACGCAGAGCTAAAAAAAAGGCCTGGCCTGCTGTAGTGTGATGGGAGGCTGGTAAAGCATGGAGCACACCCAGGGTGCCAGCAAGAAGAGTTGAAGGCTTTTCCTGCAGTGACAGCTTCATTCCCCAGAGACAGGCAGGGAAGCGTGGGACCTGGGAGATACTGCCATGCATGCAAAGCCCCCGCACAGCTGGAGCTAGAGACAACTGCCAATGGGGCAGGACAGGGACCCAAAACTTTGGGGTTTCCACCTCAGTGGAGAAATTGGCCTCACACTTCTCAAAGTTTTGCTATTGTTTATTACTAGCCATGATTTACGGCATTAATAACAACAGCCTTACAGATGTGGAATGGCCAGGTGAGGAATCAGGCTGTGGGCATGGGGGAATAGTATCATTGTTAGGAAAAAAACACCCACAGTGTAGTATTTTGCCAAGTGAGGGATCGAGGTTCAAATGAGCTCTTGCAGTTTGCACCCGCCAGACTGGCAGTGCCTTTCAAATAGTTGCCTTGCAGATGGCATGGGAGGCGTATGGTCCCAGCGAAACCCCCTGTGGCGGTCTGGACCCCCAGCAGCAGTGTGCCCCCCCGCCTGGGCCACCCAGGTAACCCGTGTCTGGCGAGCACCTGTGTCAGCCAGCTTGGAGGAAGGTATAAATACACCCTTGTGTTTATCTAGGATTTCCCACTTACAGCCTTAGGCTTTCAAATAGCCATCTACTAAGGGAGGCCAAGCAGGCAGCATCCTTGCTTCTGTCTTCCAAATTTCTCCTCCCGTTTCTTTTTCCCCTCTTGCTTCCTGCAGTTTTCCATCCTGTGTTGATTGATTACAATACTTGGAGGGGTGAGTCTCTCTACAAGCTCATTTTGCTATGTTTAAAGAAATAGGTGGTTTTAATCCACATCCGGATCTCTTGGGGGCACACTGCCAGTGTTCATGAAGAATAATAATTAGCAGGGCTGAAAAACAAGCACATGGCATGTCACAGTGCCTAGCACAGAGCTGAACTGTCCTGCTCCCTGCTGCAAGGAGCTTTCCATCAGAAAACACCTGAGGCAGGATTGACTGGGATGGTGGAGGCCAAAACTAGGGGGAGAAGAGAAGCAGGAGAAGGAATGACTGGGGGTAGGCCTAGGGCAGGCAGTGGTGGGCTGCTGCTTCTACAGCCTGTGTCAGGAAGGGATAGACCCCCCTTATTGAGGGGCTAGTTGGGATACATGAGGAGCAAGATTGGTTGCCAGCATTTTAAAAAAACAGAACATTACAAGGAAGGGGCTTCAACGGAGCATTATCCTCAAGAAGTTAGTCAAATGTAGGAGCTGAGACAGAGCCATGAAAGACATCACAGGAGACAATAGAGGACACTGCATCATGATGATGCCTTTTGTGCCTATGTGCACAGTGTCTCTGTGCCATTTATTAAGGGAAAGTTATCTAGGTACACCTGGACCCAACAGGGAATGGAAAGCTCTCAGCTTGCATGTCTGCCTGAAGTTAAATCCCTTATTAATTTATGTCCCAGTGTGCACTGTCTGAATCTTGCACCCCAAGTTGACAATAACTCAAGCGCCACTTATCTTGGCTTTTAGTTGCTAAAATGTAAGCAGGGATTAGCGTAAAATTAGATTTGTGCTGTCCCATGGAAGAAGTGTGATTTTCATTCAATATTCCCTAAACTATAGTTTCCTACAGAAAAAAAAAAAATAAAGACAGGGAAGAGAAAATGAGGAAACATACTTCTTCCCTCTAGAATGTTGTCCTCGTTGGATCCATACCCCACCTCAGCC
Source organism: Nycticryphes semicollaris (assembly GCA_013400055.1). NCBI lineage: Eukaryota > Metazoa > Chordata > Aves > Charadriiformes > Rostratulidae > Nycticryphes > Nycticryphes semicollaris. The sequence continues at coordinate 99,057 of VXBJ01005966.1, forward strand.
CTTCCTTGTGCCATCTATCCCCCACCCTGTGGCAAAACCATCAAAGACATTTGTCAGAGCTGGCACACGCACACGTGTGTATGTGTGTGTGTAAAAGCAAGAGACCAAGACTGTTTTAGATACAGGTTATTTATTAGAGGTTTAATATTGCTCCATATAGAAATTAAATGGAACAGCATTCAGACGTGACATTAAAATTTACTGCTTATTGCTATTTTAAAACCCACATAATCATTTAAAGTAACACTGATTAATGTCTTGCAAGAAATGAAAAAAAACCCAACCATTTCAATTCAGGCATCACCACAGTGTCTCCACCTAATAGGTGCTTTATTAACACGAGTCTGGAAGCAGAAATGTTTCATATTAAATGTATTTATTTTCCAGTTACACATCACTTTTCTGTTGGATTTCTTTTCTAAAACACTTGCGTGATGACCACTCCTTTCTCAAGGAACTGCCTGAGTGCATGGCATTTAATGTTTCACTCATATAAACACCTTCATTTCCCTAAAGGTGTAAATTTTTTTGCTTTATTAATTTGACTTCTGTATTTTCTTTTTTCCTTGCTGTCTCTGGAATGAATATGTAGGAATGCACATACATTCAAATCCATGCACGGGAAAAACACTCTGTCTCCCTCTTCACAGAATCACAGAATAATATGGGGTTGGAAGGGAACTCTGGAGATCATCCAGTGCAACCCCCTGCCAGAGCAGGTCCACCTAGAGCAGGTTGGACAGGAACGCATTCAGGTGGGTTTTGAAGTTCTTCAGAGAGGGAGACTCCACACCCTCTCTGGGCCGCCTGTTCCAGGGCTCTGCCACCCTCACAGTACAGAAGTTCCTCCTTGTGTTCAGATGGAATTTCCTGTGTTCCTGGTTGTGCCCATTGCCCCTTGTCCTGTCACGGGGCACCACTGAAAAGAGACTGGCCCCATCTTCTTGCCACCTGTGCTTTAGATATTGCTCAGCATTGATGAGTTCCCCTCTCAGACTTCTCTTCTCCAGACTGAACAGATCCGGGTCTCTCAGCCTTGCCTTCCTCTTTCTTACATTTACATGTATGTACCTCCTCCCAGCACTCCTTTATCTTATATGCACACCTTTACATATGTTCATATATATATATAAGTGCATGTGAAGAACTTGTAGTTTCTAAACCAAGCTAGACTCTTTTTGTTGTCCATGCCTTTAAATGCAGAAAACCAGGATAATTTTTACCTCTTCAGGTTTGGGGTTTTTGGCTGGTTTATTTGCGGTTTTGCAGATGGATGGATAAAAAGGCAGGAAATCTATATTGTATAATCTATATATACAATAAATGTATATTTGCTAAAATTATTGATCCTGTTCAAAATCCAATAAATTTTGTGGGAGCAACACTCAATCTCCTGAGAATGTACTTTGAACATGCTGGGCTGGAGACCTTTAGTAGGGCCAAGTGAGAAGAGCTTGTTTATGTGATGGGTTTATCCCTTAAACTAAGGAAAATGCACAGATGGTGATGTCTTTGAGAAACACTCTGAAAGCCAACTTTGTCATCCGCATGATTAATATGTCATGTCTTTATGAAGAGCTAATGGTGACCTGGAGATTGTGGGCTTGATAAGGTAGATGCATAATGGCTGCATCTTACAATATATGGTTTACTGGCATTGTGCCAGTCAGGAAAATGTTGTCATGTACTCCTGCCAGATAAACAATTTGTTTTTTTCACATGCAGTCAGTCAGTCTTAAGGCTCCTTGATTCACTCCCATCACATGAGAGTAGAAGAGGAAAAAAAAAGACTGCCTGGAAGGGTAAACCATAAAAAAGTAGCCTGGAGGAGGCTTTGAAGGATTATCCAGTCCAACTGCCTGTGCCAGACTGCTAGAGGAAGGCAGGCTATTTCTGTGACATTCCTGACAGACAGTTGTCCAACTTTTTCCATAAAAACTGCAGCAGTAGGAGTTCTGCAGCCTCTCCAGGCAGTCTGTGGCTGCGCTTTCCTGTTCTTGCTAACTGGAAAGGTTTAATCCCAGCATTTGACTCAAAATCATCACTGCAGTCCTGCTCTGTAGTAGTTACGTTCCTTCTGGACAGATAAATTGGGAAGAGGGTTTGGAGACAGGAGGGGAGTTTTGTCTTGGCTGAAGGGCACAAGAGGAGGTAGCCCTGAGGAGGTCTGCCCACAGCAGGCAGTGAGGATAGATGGGACAAGGTCAAGGGCTCCCCCAAAATTAACTAATTAATTAGTCATCACTGAAAGGAAAATAGCAATTGGCATGAAATATTGACGTGGTCTTCTAGTTTGCATGGGTAAGTTAAGCTTCAAGGAGATCAGATTAGTAAAATCCAAATGACTCCTGTGCTTCTACAGCTGGCAACCCCTGCATGACAGCTAGGAGAAGAGATGGGTACGAGGCAGGTTACTAGTCACCATTCCCTTGTTTCCCCTGGGGGGGTTTTCGGTTTGTTTTGGGGTTTGGGTTTTTTT
>VXBJ01005966.1:101566-167960 GCA_013400055.1 Nycticryphes semicollaris
TTTTTTGTGTGTGTGTAACTTTGTTTCCAAGTTTATAGTCAAGAAATTAAACTCTCACTTTGCCACAAAACAGTTGCCTTTTTTATGCACAAGCTTGTTCGGTGTTTAACGAATTGAAGGGTGTATAGGGCGAGGTCAGACAAGTAGTATGGGCTGTAAGAAGAAGCAGCGCTGGATGCCTCCAGCCTCAAGAAGTTTAGGATTCGTAGGGTGTTTGGAAGCACTTCCTTGCAGGATGCATGAAGCAGTTTGTGGCTGGTTTATCCCCCCAGGGTGTGACCTGGGGCCCTTTCAAGAGGAGTAAGTGGCAGTAAGACAGCCCTGGGCTGGTGGGCCACACACCTTGCATAGGGTAGGTCATCCATGGCTGCCCTTCCAATGAGTGAAGAAAACCATGAAGAAGGTCAGTCAAGTTCCCTTACTATCTTGTCCTCCCCTGAGCTTCTGTCTAGCCTGCTCTTTGTATTTTCTTAAATATGGATCGTATCGGCCCACTCCTGATCAAAGTAGAAATATGTGCTTTATTCAGCATAGTAATGTGTAGAAAAACAGTTCTTTTGGAAAACTGTGGGAGCCTCAAATGCTGGTGTCCTCTGCAGTTCCCCACTGGAGTGACTTCCTACCTTGGTCTGCTCTAGTGACTAATGAAACAGAGGGTGCAGGCTGGGGACAAGGCAGCTGTTTGGGACTAACTCCGATGCTAGTCCAAGGCATGTTATCATACAGTAACTATCACTCTAGAATAATAGCATTGGAAGAGACTTTTAAGATCATCAAATTCCAACTTCCCTGCCATGCACAGGGACACCTCCCACTGGACCAGATTGCTCAAAGCCCCATTCAGCCTGGCCTTGAACACCTCCAGGGATGGGGAAGGCACAGATTCTCTGGACAACTTGGGCCAGTGTCTCACAACCCTCATAGTAACGAATTCCTTCACAGTATCTCATCTAAATCTTCCCTCTTTCAGTTTGAAGCCATTACCCCTCATCCTATCACTACATGTGCTTGTAAAAAGTCCCTCTCCATCTCTCCCATAGACCCTTTTGAGGGACTGGAAGGGGCGCTAAGATCTCCCTGGAGCCTTTTCTTCTTCAGGCTGAACAACCCAAATTCTCTCATCCTGTCTTCATAGCAGGGGTGCTCCAACCCCCTGAGCATCTTCATGGTCGAGCCTCCCTTTATTTATCTGCAACCAGTAGGGCAAAATAATGCCACTACAGCTTGTATCATGCTGGGTCTTTACAACCCGATGCCTCAGCACTACAACTGAAATGCCAGGTAATCTGGTGATTAGTCTGTCACGCTAAATGCCACTGTCACGCAATAATGGTGCACTATGACTCTGCCCAGTTTTAACATATATGAGGCTATAGTTAGCTGATTCCCAGATACTTCGGTAGCATCTTCACCTGTTGGTAAATATCTGCCTCTCACAAGCTCTTCCTAGAGATCATTTTATTTAATGAAGTATCATTTCCAAATATATATATTTTTAAATGCATATTCAGTAAATTTCTCTCGCACCTCTTTTTTTCTCTGAAGCTTGACACATGGGAATGGAGCATTGATCCATGGATTAAACTTAGTTACCTTGGCAAGCAATTGTGCCTTGAGTGCCAAGATAACCAGGTCAAAGAGGGAAAAGCATGAATATTAAAAAAAACAATGTTTGACTGACAAAAACAATTTTGAAGAGATGTGCAGGGTAAGGGGAAGTGAAGAGTAGAGCCCTGGTTTACACTAAAAGCTCTGTTATACAACTTAAACATTGTAAATGTTGGTTTTGCTTCACCACCCACTGTTTTGTCCAGCTGGAATAGCCTGGAGAGGGTATTTAATACGTATAGTCATTGGAGAGCTCTGGGTCTAATGCTGGTGGGAGCAGACCTCTGTCTGCTGCTGAGAGTCCCCATGCTGCCTGGCATGCAAGCCACGGGAGCTGGTGCCATGAGAGGGCTGTTTTGCCCCATGAGCCAAAAAGGGAAGCAACATCTCTTCCTTCCTTCTCTACCTTCCTCAGCCTTCCTGCCCTCTCCAGTCCTGCTTGCTTCCAGGACTGTGACAGGGGCAACAGAACCAAAGGCAAATAGCATTTGAGATGTGTTGGGCTCTGAGTGACAGACAGATTCATCTCAGAGGAAACAAGATGCATTTGTGAAGAAGAACAAGGGACATTTGGGCACACAGTCCCCTTTGGGCAACTTTAGCCAACAGCTGCCTTCCTGGGGTAGAGTTCAGGGAACATTTTCTGAAGAAACTCACACACCCCTTGGAAAGCTTCATTTTTGTCAAAACAACTTCAGTCACAGGAAAGGGCTAATTTCAAAGACTGAGGACCAGAACTTTGAGAAGATACAATGTCCATCCTATCCTCTTTCAGCATCTCCGGCAGGAAAAGGTAAGAGCTCTCCCACAGTTAATTGATATAAAGCCAAATTGAAGATCCAAGTGAAACATTTTGATCGATCAAATTTGTGTTTGATTTTCCTGTGGTTCATGAATATGTGGAGGTGTTAGAGAGCTTCCTTACCTCAGGACAGAAGGGCAGAGCCTGCCCATGGCCACTACCCAGCCATCCTGCCCCAGAAGCCCAGGATACCTTGGCAAAAGCAATCCTTACCTCTGGAGCATTACCAGTTCCACCTTTTCAAGAGCTTTTACAGAACCTGGCAGGTTTCTCAGTCAGAGGTAGGGAGTGAATGACAGCTGTATTAACTGTTTTCAGTTTCCAAATTGTCACAGCCCTACACGACTGAATAAGGCCTCTTGCAGCAGTGGATAATCAACACCTCTCACGCAGCAATTTCCAAGCACTTGTAACAGAGGTAAGAGCGGGCCTGGCAAGCCCAGCTCAAAGGTCTGCCAGCCCATCATCCTGCCAATGTATAGGCAGCAATGCAAAAACAAGGAAACCTACAGAAATCACTATGAATTTTAACAGATGTGGTGAAGAACTGACATTTGGTAAGCATCTGAAGAAATCTCAGTATTTCAGTCCCACTAACCTGGTCAACTAACTGCGCATCCTTAGGGATTCCTAATTCTCTCCTGCAAGGGAGGCAAGAGTTATCCTCCTAACTACTTCATTGGTGTAGTACGGAGGTGCAACAACATTTAGGCAAAATATTTGAGGAAAAGCTAGAGGCCACGATACACGTTTCAGTGAGCACAAGCAATTATAGCAGTACATTTAAAGGTTTATAAGAAGGTTTACTTAATTAACCTGTTCCTAGAGTTGGTACAGCAACTTCAAGAAAAATACCAGTTTGAAATACTGTTTTTCCACATCCTACACATTTCTCAGCATGCCTTTTCATTTATTAAAATCATGGCCTACTTTTTTTAATCTCCATAGGACAGAGGGACTTCTCAAGTAATGTTATAATAGCACCAAGCCATTTGCAGCTCCACCAATATCAGATCTTGACATCTGTATTTAGCAAGTGCACCAGTCAGCAACAAAGATCTTTAAAAAGTTGTAGTATCACAACACAAACAAGTTAGCAAAGTAGTCACACTAGGGGCTCTTGATAACCCTTGATGGTGCAGAGAGACTTCCAGACATTTCAGGAGAGCAATCTTTTGACCGCTAAAACGGGGATCACCATTGAGCATAACAATAAACTTGGCTGAAAAACACAGACCTCATTTCAACTCAGAGATCTTGGATCTCCAAACGACAGCTTGCCAGACTTACATCTGTTTCCTCTATGGGGAATGTAGACTCCTTTTCGAACCCTTTGAGCTTGGTTTTCCTTCTCCTCTTGGCTTTGCTGCCAGATGATAAAGATTTAATTCGTTTATTACCATTGCAATCCATCTGTTTTAGAGCACAGAAGCAAGCTGAGTTTTCAGAGTAGCTTCTGTTCCTAGGAGAAAACTAGTGTCTTCACCTATCCTACTCTTCTCTGTTGGGCATGAAATTAGTCTAAACAGTGGGGGTTATCCTTGCCCTCCCCCCCCCCCATGCCCCCCATCTAACCTGTACCGTAGCATGAAGTTGGAAATGTAGAAGGATGGCTCTTCTTCCCTCCCTTTTTCTGTCCGGGGGACTCTGACATGGAAAGTTTCAATTTTGTCTTCAGTCTCAACTGGGTTTATGCTTGGTTTGTTTTAAAGTGGTATAGAGAGATAGAGATAGGGGATAGAGAGCAAACTACCAAAGCTCAATTGCCACAAAGTAAGCACAGTGCTGCCATTCCCTTTGGTAGTCCCAGCCTCTTGCTAACCTCCTCTACAGACAATATTGACTCACAGGCAAAATCTGTGCTTGTTACAGATGTCTTGGTCTTTTTCATGTAGAACGAGAGAATTAACACTACTAAATACATTGGCTAGATTTCATCTGGGCTGACATATATTGCTGGTGTAGAAATTTCTTCTGCATTGCAAAAGCAAAGCATAGGCTATTATTTACTCCTGCTGTGTGTTATTAGAAAAAAAATATTACACCCCAAAATTGGCTGCTTTCCATTGATGTCTGAAATACCCAAAGCATTTCCCTTGCTCTCTGTTTCTAAAAGCTCTGTGATCTCTGGATGAAAGCTACTGGATATATGTCAGTTATTTATTCTTATCAAACCAAATTCTTCAGTCATCCGAAAGCTCTCACTCAACAGTTGTGGCACCTCTCTGTGGTACATCAAACTTTCTCCATCTTCCTGTACAGCTCCATGGGCAGTATTTCTCTAGAATAAGAGCATGCAGCACTTTAAGGTTGCACTGTGGTTTTTCCCTGATATTTGCAATGCCTAATACTAGAGGACTTTGTAGCCAAAGGCAGGACTACCAGAGACTTCAGAGAGATTACCCCATATTGACAAAGCGTAACAGGCATTTTATTCCAGCAATTCTGATATTAATATTGAGAAAAGTGTACTGAGAAGAAGATAGATGTCTGTGATGAGTTATCAACACTTCACAAGTACAGCCAAGCAGTGTGTGTTTTTACCATTCAGTTTATGTGCTCATTTCAACCATAGCTGTTGAACTTTCTGCAAGCAGAGTTGATACTTGGGGTTAAAGGTCACAACTAACAATCCAGGCACTTCTCTGACCGGGCTGAAAAAGCAATAAATAGAGTCAAAACATGAGAAAAACCTTTTCAGCTCATAGCTTACCTGCTCCAGGGGTTTGCTAAAGTTGGATTGAGGGGATAAAAGAGAGTGGGAGAGACCCAGGTCTGAGGCTTGGAGCTGGAAAAAGAAACAACAGTGAAAAGGTCAACGTTCAGATGATGGTATCACATCCTCCTTTCATCCCTGCAGTTCACACGAAGGCCGGGATCCTTGCTTTGCTTTACTTTGGGGAAAACTCTTGCTTTATTTGTTCATGTTGAACTGCTATCAGAGCTCAATGTCTCAGTGTTGTGTTTTAATAACATCAGTTTCCCTGGACCAGATACATATGAAGTCAGTTAGACGAGTCTATAAACAATGGATCCAAGTCACGCAACGCAACATTTCTGATGGCAAGATAACCTTTTCGAGGGTGAAGTTAGTGAGGTGAGGGGTTGGATTCCTCAGCCAGGCATGAAGGGAAGCCTTCAGCGTTCGGAGCTGCTGCAGTGGGATGAGCTCCGTCTCCTCTTGTTCTGGGGGAACAGCTCCCTGGTTTGTTTTTCCACTCCCCAGTCAGCATGCTGGGTGACTTGTCTGAATTCTGGCCTCCCAGAGCATACTTTGTTGATAGTTCATTTAAGGAGATCTGCACAGAATATTTTCCTTTGAAATCAGCTGAGAAGAGGAGTTACACTGAAGTTTTAGTGAGTGCTATAGCTCTTCATTTTTATTTTGGAGTTTTTAAAAAATTGACACATATGTGAAGATGTTTCCAAACCAAGAAATAGGAAGGTTCACTTAGAGCAGTATGAGAAAAGTCAGAAATGAAGGGAGAAGGATGGAACCAGCTAGATGGAGATTTTGGAAAAAGCTTTTCTCAATTTCTTGCATTTATAGTAATTTGTTAACAAAGATACTAGTCACTAATATCTAAGACAAACAAATATTCCAGGATCCAATATTAATTTTTTCTGAAATTTAAATTCCTCCCTTGCTTCTTAGGACCTAACATAAGGGAAAACTTCAAATGGTCAATCTGCAGCTTTACCTTCACACAGCTGATGAACGTGCTTACTGCCATATGTGATAGGGTCTAGCCTTCAAATTTATAAGCAACAGCCATCTCCCACCTACAAGCACTCTAACTGCATGTCTTGGCATGAAGACCATGCCTACACCTTGCTTAGGAAAACTATGCTCTGAATATTTTTTGTGTGCTTATGACTGTACGGCCACTGAGTTCAGTGCCATACAGGCTTTTCATAGCTGCAGCAAAGTTTAAGTGCAAAGCTATGTAGATCACGAGATGCTGATGTGTTTTAGCTCCTGATTCAAGTCCTGGTATGATGGTGTTAATTTCAGTTGCATTTATTGAGCGTAAATTACAGTGAAAATAAGCCTTCACTGCAACAAAGTTAGGAGTGAACGTGGACTTTCTTCTTTAGGTACCATCGGCAGTCTTGATATCCTGTCACAGGGCTTCATGCTTCCTGTGAGCTGATTTACTCTCTCTGCATCAGTTCAGAGAAGACTGTATAGAGGAATTTGTTCCAGCTCCTAAAACCTCTGAAGATTTAGGTCTTCAGCTCTATCCTAAGGCTCATCCTGTAGATGCTCAGTCCAGAGATTACAGTTGTCATCCAATATTTTTTATTATCAGTTACCCATAAATAATTTACATAGATCTTTAACACATCCTGCATCTCTATAGCTCTCATCATTTGTAAAAAGTGGTATCCATGTTTTATTCAGGTAGAGCAGCTACAGTAAAGGGACATCAAGTGGTGGCCAGACAGCCAATTCAACTTCTTAATCTCTCCCACCATCCTCTAAAACAGACCCTCGTTCACTTCCACAGCAAGAAGACTCTGGAATAGACCCCTACAATGGCTTTTCCATTCAAGGTGTGGTCTGGAGCAAGATTACAACTGTGGGGGTTTCCAGACCCTTGTCTAGCCACCGTTTGGCTCACAGCTCTGCCCCCAAAGCAACCATCTGATTCTGATGAGTGTGGTGACAATTGCAAATTCCTTTGCGGACAATGCATAAAGGCTATGTTGGTTGCAAGTGGCACAGGGTTGCAAGTGGCTGCCTGCTGCATTTTATTGGCTTCTTCTTTATGTTGTGGAGAAACAAGTTCATGTTGCTAAATAATCAGGACTTGATTGAGCTACCCTGGCTGCATTAGATTATCCAGCTGTTCCATGCATAGAGGGTCAAAACTGAGCACTGGTCTCACTGTGCAGACTGCCCTGCTCTATTTTAGATCAATGATTATGGTACCAAAGTTAATTATCAGCCTGTCCTTCTGTGCATATAGCTGTCTGGCTGCTTTTCCCTACAGAAAGGGAGCTAACATCCCACATATGTTTGCAAAAGACTTCTTTAATTAAGCAAAAAATTAATTGACATAATGAGAGTTCACTTAGAGTTTCCAGTGGCTTACACATATACATATAAAGCTGGGTTTTGGAAAAGGGCTCTGACTAAGTGTCCCAGGGATCTGGATTCAATTCTCAGCTTTGCCGTAGGCTTCCTGTTTAACCCTAGGCAAATCATGCAGGGCCAGATTTGTAAGGTACCAAGGTATTTGATTCCTAAATGTTTATTGATTTCTTCCATAATCAGGGCCCTGGTGCCTCTCTGCTGCATTTTATCCACCTGTAAAAGGGAGATAACTCAGCACCTCTTCATGCACTGTGGCTGGAGTGTTTGTTTCAAGCAGAGGCCACTTCTGACTCTGCATCTGTACAGCAGTAAGAGAAACTGGGTCTTGATCTCATTTGATTTTCTGGGTACTGCTGTGCTATAAATAAAAAAGCTCCTTAGTGCAGAGACAGTGACGTGGACACTTAAGTAAGACACACTGTTTGTTTGTTTGTTACTTAATTTTGTGAGTGGATTATTTTTTTCTTGGAATACTTGCTCTATATTCCCCCCTAGCTATGATACTGTGCTCCAACTGCAATGTTTAACAACAGGAAGATCCCTGGCCTTTTGTTCTGACCTAATATTAACTGAATGGATTATTTTATTTTAACAAGAGGAAAAGTGATTTTTCCCACTTCCCTCTCAGTTTGAGCCTTATGTAAGAGTCACTGTCTCTCTGTTGAACTCTTCCTTTTTCTGTCTCTCCCTTTTTCTCCTCCCCACTTTTTGCTGAGCCAAATATTGTTTTCCACGTGACATTATCCTCCACTGGTTTACAGTTTTATTGTTTAAAACCAATATCCAGCATTCCCAGTAAGCATTAATTATTGCCTCAATTATGACACACAATGTTTTTTTGGGTGAAATGAAAGCCACTATCGTCAAGAATTCATGACCAGCCCTCTCAGCAAGGAACAGTAATCTATGGGGTAAACATTTTGGAAAGATACCTCACTCCGTAAGTCATTGTATTGATTAAAAGCAAAGGGGGGTTAGCTGTGTTAAAGACAAAACATTCTGTAGCCTTTCCAATTAAATTATTCAACCACAGAGACGTTTTACCACCCAGGAACTGCACTCACTTTCTTCTTGAATTCTAAAGGAAATGGCTTTTCTGTCCCTTTGCATTGGGTCTCTCTGGGGACAGAGAAGCCAATGTCAACTACAAAAGCCCAACACAAAATGCCTTGCCCCCACGCAGCTCAGAAGACCCTCATTGCCACCTGTTTCTTCCCACTTTGTTGCAAAGGCATTCAGGGTCACCCACCACTCTCCAACACTCAGCACATTCATCTTGATGTGGGGTTTCCCGAGTTGCTTCCCTGCATTGGGAAATGTTTCTGTATCCTATTTTATACTGAGTTGCTGCAGACTCTGATCAAGCTGACATTTTCTCCCCTGCCTTGTCCCTGACCTCCTCAAGCCTCTGGGCAGAAGAAAAAAGCAGGTGCAATAGCAGGTTCACGTTTTTCTTCCTACGTCTTTTATCCCCAAAGGGTTTTTAAAGAAGTGGCTGAGCAGTTCACCAGCAGGACCTGGCCTGCTGTTCAGTCCCGCTGGATTTCAAGCTCTTCTTGCCAGGCTGCCCTGGTGCTTGTTCAAACACATGTCATCACATGCAATATGGACACAATACCCTCATTCCTACGGGCTCCAGGACCCAGCAGAAGAAAGCGCAGGCAGAAGATCAAACATGGAAGGAACAGAAGACAGAGGAGCTGCTGTTGCTGTCTGTGTCTGGAACAGAAAAATGAACACAAGGGAAGAGACAGGGCAGGGGGATAATTACTTTCATCCCAATTTTATTCCCACAATTCCCAACCACTTTTGAAGCCAATTTTCCTTTAATAAAATATACTATTAATGACTCAAGTAGAAGCCTTTTGTGCAAGACAATACCCAACTCTCCAGATGGAATTGTTTTGTGTTCTGCACAATATACATGTATGTATATTTATATACATAAATTGAGCTGTGAGCATGGCCTCTATTACACTATTTTGCAAATCGAGTAAGTTATTTCAAAATATGTTTAACATACTTTATTTCTTTGAAACTAATTCTTTCATAGCTCTCCCCCCTTCCAGCTCTCCTTACCCCCTAAAGAGAAACACAAGCCAAACAGAAACAAGAACTATTTCCCATCATTTCTGGAAGCCATTCATTTGCTATTTCTGTTCATCAGAGCTTCAGAGTGAAGGAATTTAAAGAGCTACTGATGCCTTTTGCTACTTGGCATATATATCCAATATTGTCTTTCAAGCAGCTTAGACACATCCTTCTTCTCTTTCTTCTTTAACAGCCTGTCAGAGAAATAGGCCTAATTAGTTTATTGTGGGTTTGTGTGTGAAGAAGTTATTGAGGGAGTGCCAAGTCAAAAAGTCAAACACAAACTGATTAATTTTCACAATGCACCCCTCTGAGGTGGGGAAGTTCTGACAAATCCGCTGGGTGTTCACAGCTATCCTGTGCTCTGCACACAGGGGCTGGGAGCCATATGGAGAGCAGAGCGCTGGCACCAGTGCTCCCCAGTTCCCAGAGCTTGGGCTGCGGGTGCTGGGGTTCACACTGAACTTTGGCGTTCCCTGGGAACTCAGCCCACGGACCTGCCTTGCCCCAGAGGTTTCCTCTTCTCCACCTACCAAATGGACACACCGGGTAACAGCCTCTCTTCGGGGGACGCACAGTTCAGCAGCGTAACACCACAATTTCTTGGCTCACAGAGAAGATAGCTGGGATTCAATAAGTGTTCAGGCTAAGCACTGGTGTGCCCACCATCCTAACAGGACAGCCAGAGTCCTGGCTGACCAAGAGGGGCTGGGTTGGCCTCTGCAGCTCCTGGGAACGGCCTCTTCTACATTGCTCAGTTGCCATCTTCCACTGGCTCCATTGGCACAAGCAGTGCTGACCCTCCTCACAGGGACCCTCACAAGGCTCCCCGGGTTTTTTGTCGGATGGGTTTGTTTCTTTTTTGCTTTAGGTTTTTATACATTTCATGGTGGTGCTTTCCCTTTTGAATCTTTGAGCTATGTGTGGTCCCATCTCAACAGTGTTACCTCCGCCAGTAATTTTACTTTTCTTATCTCTCTACGGACTTTCTCATAGCTCTTCCTCAGCAGTCTCAATCAAGGTTAGGCAGCTATGTCGTATCAGAGCAGGGCTCTGCTCCTTGGTGCGCAGGCAGGTCAACCCAGAAGGGCTTTATAGAGGGTGGCTACAACAGTTTCTAGGGATGGTCAAAAGGAAGCAACTGGCCGAGCTGAGGTTATAGTGTGTCAGGAGGCTGGGCTAGAATGGTGGCTTTTACCTCAGTGAAACTTCCAGAAAAAAACGTTCACAAGCCACAGTGGTTCCTGTTTCCAACCAAATACCAATTAGGGTGACCTTTAAGAGTTTGCTTAGCAATTTGTAATGCTGCCCATTGCATTTGCTTGCTCTCTCAAATGCCGTAGAATACTGGGAGGGAGAAAGGTTTATTTGCCCCAATGGTTTTGTGAAATGTCTTGTAATGCCTTTCAGATCACCAGTTGTTCCTCTGACCCTAACCTGAGAAACACTGTCCTAAATGATCTCCATAGACCCCTTCTTTAATTCTAGAAGCTCAGAACCTCTTGAATTTCTATTGCTATTCCACTGCCACCAGCTATATGTCTTCAGGCTCTGAGGACTATGTTTAGTCCCCTATTATGCTAGCTGGCTAGTTGCAGTAGAACAGAATATTTGTCCAGAAGGGAATTATTGTTCCTGACACAAGAGGTTATTTGAAGCCACAGGGATGAGTGTGATGGAACTTCAACCTTCAAAGACACTTGGATTTTGCTCACTCAAAGTTGTTTCCAGGTTACATGTTCCAGGAACTTGGGCTGGATGCAATACCAGATCTGCCCACACTCAAAAAACACCCACCACAAACTGTGTTCCTATGAACTTTAGATTGTGTTTCAACGAAGCTATTTACCTCTCTGTCTTTATCTCTACAATATTCTCTAATGCTGCATTCTTGACAGCATCAAAACAGACACTAAAGCAATATTAAGAAACCATCACAACACACCCGCTTATACTAAGAGCTTCTCAGAGCCGGTCTCATCTTTTTTCAGTATATAATATATAAATATGTGTGTCAGAACAAGTGACTAAGGGGGAAGAGGAGGAAATATTTCTGTATTCAAGGAAATTACAACCATGGCCTTGAGGTCACCTACTTGAAGCTGTGGACCCCAGTCCGTGTTTCCAGGGGGAGCCCATCAATGCACTGGTCTGGCAGTGACCACAGGGATCATTCGAGCCTCTGCACTGGTTTAGCTTTAAACCTCTATGAACTGGGGCAGATTTGCAAGAGTTGGTTTTTGTGGTAGGGCACTGTGCCGCGGCCATCAGCCTCATTTGGATTCCAACAACATTATGAGACTCGAGGGGTTTATCTGAAATATGAAAACACCATAAATATTCATTTTGAGAAAATCCTGCTCAGACAGGGAGCATAGAGCAGGCTGATTTGTATCCTGCTAATACCATCCGGCTGCCAGCGGGCAGGGGGACCCCAATATTGTGTGTTTGTCAGACCCGTATCGGATCCATGTGGCTGGCTCGACGTCCTCCCGCTGTCAGCAATCTTGCAGTTCCCTGGGGAGCTGTGGGCTCACTCCAAACAGTTCAACGGTGACTTGCCATTCAGCTTACAGCAAGAAAACACAGTTCCCAGGCGGTTCACGTATGCTGACTGAAATGCATTGCACATGGGCGTGAGGCAGCCAGGATAGAGATATATAACACTGGACTGATTTAGTGGAAATGAAAATAACTAGACATATGTTAAGCATATTAAAAGTATTGATGTGTATTGTGCCCCTGCTTACTGTTACTGGGTAATTATCTTTTTCTTTTCAAGGAAGATGTCTGTGTCATTAAGAAGATCAATTTGTAGCAGACCTTCCCTCCATGCCCACACGTAGCTTCAGGGAGGAGAAGGGCAGACTTTAGCAAAATAGTACAAATCTACTCCACAGTCAAGATACTGGCCCTAATGATTTGAAGCCAGGTCCTCGGCCAGAACGGGGACTTTTGCTGGAGCTTTCACTGAGCATGATGCTGGCTCCAGTCCCCCTTGTCTGTGCCCCAGCTTCAGCAACCCACAGTCCCTCGCCAGTCTCAGCCATCTTCAGAGGAAAAGGACAGGCAGCAGCCACCTTAATCCAATTTCATCTAAGTATGTAATTAGGGCTGTACATCTGGGATCACTTTTTCTCCCCTTCAAAAGTTAAAAAGCTTTATGAACTAGAGGCAGGAAGGAGGGTTTGATTCAGCTTTGGGTGTTGAAAAATTCCTCTCATCTCAGCTCAGCCATACGAGGCTCCAGAGGCTTGCACTCGCCATTTAATGGCCCTGAGGAAAGCCAAAAATTTGTGCAGTTGTCCCATGGCTGTCTCATTCAAACCATTCCTCTGCTCTCTGTGCACAGGATTTCTGTTTCAGCACACTACACTCTCCTGGACTTCTCCTGACAGGGTAGAACACCACCACTTCCCACCAGGCTCTGGGATTTTGCTTTTCCCAGGCTTTGGTGTTTGGAAACATGTGCTTTATGGGAGATGTTCCCTTGCAGTGTTTTGTACAAAAAGGGACATCTTTGCGATCAAAATGTGTCCCTCTTCGCTGCCCATGCATGGCAAGAGTCAAAAAAGGCTGCAATACTGCATCCAGCTCTGGAGCCCCCAACATAAGAAGGACACAGACCTGTCAGAGCACAACCAGAGGAGGCTACAAAAATGCTCCAAGGGCTGGAGCCCCTCTCCTATGAGAATACGCTGAGAGAGTTGGGAGTGTTCAGCCTGGAGAAGAGAAGGCTCCAGGGAGACCTTATAGCACCTTTCTACTTCTAAAGCTACTCTTTATCAGTGAGTGGAGTGATAGGATTAGGGGAAACAGTTTCAAACTGAAAAAGGGTAAATTTAAACTAGATCTCAGGAAGAATTTATTTCCTGTGAGGGTGGGTAGACGCTGGCCCAGGTTGCCCAGAGAAGCTGTGGCTGACCCATCCCTGGAGGTGTTCAAGGCCAGGCTGGATGGGGCTTTGAGAAACCTGATCTGGTGGGAGGTGTCCCTGCCCATGACATGGGGGTTGGAACTGGATGATCTTTAAGGCCCCTTCTAATTTGAACTATTCTGTGATTCAATTCTAAGATTTTCAGAGATAGCAAAGTTACTCAAAATATGATACTTTATGCGAATGCATTGCAAGAAGGTTGTCCATCTTCCTGCTTTAGGATAGGACTTGATTGGCCTGGCATTCACAGTCAGCCTGTGATCTGGGGAAAAACATTTAACATTTCTACCTCGTTGTTGAAGTTTATGCAGATAAGCAGTTATCTGGCACAACAGAAGGCATGAAAGATTTAGGATTGTGAGAAGAGGCAGAACTGGGGAACATCATGCTGTGGATATGCTGTTGATGAAGAAATTCTGTGGGCAATGTATGTGGCCCAAGAGGTTTACCACTTTCCTCCTAGCCTTTCATAAAACTATCTTCTTCCCTTTCCAGTGAGACAACAGTGAATCAACTGTTTGTGAGGCATCAGCTGAGAGCCTGGAAATTCCTCAGGCAAAGCATGCGTGGGTGAGGACTTCTGACTACACAGTCGGATACATGGAAGCAGGAGATATGACAGGTTTGCATTTACCAATGTACTTCAGTGCCTAAATATACCATTTTCAGCCAATAAGTAGGAGAGCACAGAGGGGAGGCAGAGGCTGTCCTGCGTCTGTTAAAAGGCCTCTCTTCTTTAAGAGCACAGAGGCTGGTCGGGGCATAGTGAGCCTGTGCGTGAGAGCTGCAATGGCTGCTCCTGTGGTTGATCTTGCATTGAGACCTGGTGCATTCACAGGACTCTCACACAGAGGTTGGTCTGTCTGCTGGCTCACCATCTTCACCACCATTGGCTCATCATCTATTCACTACAGAAAACACTTTAAAAGGTTAACAACAAGAGAAAAAATATATCTTTCTGACCCCTCCTTAGGGCTTGCTTCACCAGATTGATTGGGCCAGTCTCGGCCTCTGTGAAGGCAAAACCACACTCCTTTAACTGCAGCTACAGAGCCAAACCCTCAGCTGGTGTGACACTGTGTTTTCAGTGGAGCTGTGCTAATTTACAGTAGTCTTGTGTCTGACCTTCTTCTGGGGAGAAATTCAATGTGAAGAGAATAAAGATCATAGGGGAGTAACCTCAGCCTTTCTTTTAATATAAATCACAGAAGAGCAAAACTGGCAACTCCTGCTGGTCAGAGAAAGCTGATGGAATTGCACTCTCTGAGGATATGCCCTTCCATCAAGATAAAGCCAATAGTGCTGCTGTTATAAGAAGAAGAAACCTGGGGGAAGGGAAGGAATTTCAACAATGCCAGTAAAAAGCACAAGATATTTTAACGTTTTGGAACAGCAAAATCCCACTTTCCTTTTGGAAATGAAGTTTTGCTGCATATTTTTATAATTTATCCTGTAGTTTGTATTAGAAAACATTAAAAAAATTAGAAATCCAAAATCAATGGTACGTATTTCATTGAATCTCAAACACAATTTTTCTGCAGAATTTTCTTCCATAGAGAGTTTAGCCTGGGCAAGGTTGCTCAGTTTTGGAGCCAAACCAGATTCCCAAATTTTGAACTCTTTCATGAAGTAAGCATTTCACCCCCTCCACTGACCTATTAGTCAGAAAGTTGGATTTCTTGTAGGAAAAAGGTGCTTGCTCACTGCTTTCTAGCCCTCCCAAACACTAGAGATGTCTGCTTTAGTTTTTGTTTGGGACTCAACAACCTCAGTCCCAGAGAATTTACAAAGAAACTTGTCTGAGCAACTTACACTTACCCACTTAAAAAATAAATAAATTCAAATGCACTAAGCAAAGGATTACAAAACCAGATTTAGAGATAGACCCTGAAGAAACTTATTTGCAGATGGGCTTAAACTGTGGATAATAATACTGACTCACCATTATGAATTGCTTTGAGGTCTACGGATAAAAGGCTTTATGTTAGTATTAGGTATTATTACATTTTATTGTTAATTTCAAAAGCTAGAAAATGAATAACAAGCAGCCAAAAAAAAAAAAATCTCAGTAAAATTAAGGACTTAACCTGATAAAGGATCCCAAATGTCAACACTCTGCCACTAGGCCTGCCTCTCCAGCCCTTCTTACCTTGCTGGCCCTTTTAAAACCCCTCCAGCATGGAATGGGTCCAAAAACTGAAAAATTGGCCTTGAAAATTCATAGGGATTTTCATAACCTATTCCCTCTGCTGTAGGTGTTGTCATGTATGACTTTGTTGCTTGTCACGCTGTCAGAGCAAACCCCTACACACACTCTTACACACACGCTTTCCCTCCCATAACCACTCTTTCCTTAACAGGTAGCACATAAAGCTCAAAAAGGAGAAAAGAAAAAGAGTATTGGGAAATCAACATCTGGTTCAAATAATTCCTCCTATTTAAATTTTTACTTGGAGAACTCCCATTGGTACCAAATAATTGAACTCAGTTATTCACAGCTCAAAATCTTGGTAGCACCATTCCTTCCTGGTTTCATGTGGTGGATCGTCGCACCTCGGCTCCTACAGCCTCGCAGAAGATTTACATTGCAGGTACCACACAGCAAAAGATTCCCTGTTCCTCCCTACCCCCTCCTCCCATGGGCAGGCACAAAAAGATGCTGCTTTGCCTTCTCCCCCTCCTCTCCTTTATTAGGAGATGTTGAACTTATAACAAATACACTTCACTTTGCAGAAAAGCAATGTAATTAGCCTTGCTTTTTTTGGCCTGCATGTGTGTGGTAAAATGTCTAGTAATAGTTGGCAAGACTTCTGCAGGGAATGAGATTCCCATGGTTAGATCTAAAGCCCAAATACTTGGAACAAATTAACACCAGCCAAGAAAGTGAGGTTAATTACTGGAACGCTTGGAAGAGGAGGTCTCCCTCGTCTGGAAAAATGCAATACACTATCTGCATGTATGGTATGCGGCCAAGCAGGCTCTCTCCCTCTTTCTGTTTCTCACTTGCTCTCTTTCCTTCTTTCCTTTCATGTCCCAACTATAGACAAATGTCAGAGCCACTAAGAGCAAAGCCTTCATCTTCCTCTGACCTGCTCTTACATCAGGCCAGTGCCACCGATAGCCCTGGAAGCTACTCAAAGCTGGGAAACACAGCCATCGGGGGCTGGCTCTCCTTCTGTCTATGTTTTCTCATTAGTGGTTTCGCGTTGTTGAAAGGCATCTTCATTGGAGGCCCAGTATTCCAGCAACATGCTGCTTTAATCTGGGGTGGGCACTGAGGCTTTCAAAAACACAGCATACAACCCAACAGGAGAACAGTCATCTTCTCTAATATGCTCTTTGGAGAGCAAATCTGTAAATCCTGTAGGCCCCTAAACATCTGCCTTTGGTAACGTTTTAATGGGGAAAATTTGCCCAGTAACCACATTGCCATTGACCTTTGATGCATGAGGAATGTATACATGCACATGTCAGGGGCGGGGGTGGGAGGGGAGCTGCATGTATGAAAAACCTGTGAAATCATGGTTACCAAACCACATAGGTGGAAGCTCGGTACTCCACTCCGGTTACCTGTGCACCTTTAGGAGGGCTCCCTCATGTGTTTGCATTACTCATGACACAGCCCTCTGTGGCATGAGGACACGGCTTTTTTTTTCCGTGGGATGGCTGCCTCACTCTGCACTCAGGACAGATACTGTTCACTACAGGAACAGCTATTCAAGATTTTGGTTTTTCTTCATTGTTCCATTTTTGACCTCAAGCCTTACTGACTGCGCACTATTCAAACCCTGCTCTGAAAACAACAGCGTTTTGTTTTCTCATGGGCTTTTCTATAGCACTCATGACAATAGTATCAAAGTGCCTCATAAAGATTAATTCATCTATTTTTGCTACAGCCCCAGGAGGCGAGTTGGTATTTTCTTCATTCTCCAAACGCTGAAATGAAAGCATAAGTCCTGTCTATACAATCATGGATGCAGTTACAGAGCTAAAGCCATGGTGTCTTCTGCAGGCCCACGGCTGCTTCAAGCAGTGCCTGCACGGTCCATCAGGCTACATCTGGCTTCAGCATGTGCACTGACAGAGGTAGCTAGGTCTTGATTTTTCCTCTTGCTTGTTGTTAGCCAGCATTGCAGATGTTCAGAGCGGAGCTCCTGCCAACCTCAGCCCCAGCTAAGACACCAGAGTCCCAGGTTGGGTCCCCAGAAAATGAGAACCTACAATTAGGAGCCCTCTGTGAAAAATTTACTGTGAGCAACATGGCTTAGCATCTGCAAGAGCAAAACCCTAGCTCCTCACAGCACTGCTCAGCTCTACTGGGTACAGCCCCAGCCCTCCCACTGCTCATCCTGCTTCACCCACCTCCCACTTGCCATCACCTGTGAGAATTGCAACGGGAGACCAGGGACTGGTGGCCTCCCCTGTTTGGTGGAGCACAGAAAGAGACCTGTGGGAAAGAGAGTTTGAGTGTGTAATGCGTGCTCTGCCCCAAAGGGTGGAATTAATATTGCACAGGAAGACCTAATCCAGGTATTCCCTGACTTTTGAGTGACCAATCTGAAAACCTTGGGTAATGGTCACTTAACACAGGAGGTGCCTAATTTTCTGGGCTTTAAAATAAGTTAGGTGGGAGCAGAGGCACACCAAGGTAGTCATAATGTGGACATCTACAGGGTTTACCATCAAGATGGCAACTTTCTATTGCATGCTGTTATGCCAGGAGTTAAGCCGACAGAAGTAAGAGAACCTCTTCATGAGATTTTTCTAAGCTTTATAACTTGGCCAAATGTGGGTACTTTTTCACAGGGACAGACAAGGCCCGTCCCCAGCACAAAAGCCACCTCTTCTGCCAAGTGTCCGATTGCACTTCCAAAGCACAGGGGTTCTAGGGCTTTCCAAATAAAAGGTTGTTAAGAAAAAAGGAACAAGGCAAACAATGTCTTTTTCCAGGCTTCTTCTCAGAAACACTGTTGTTTTGGCTGAAATTTCTGTGAATAATTCAGTTTGAGGCAAACACGTTGTACGTAAAATTTAAGCCCAAGCAGTTGAAGCTGCTGAAGTTGTAATCAAGTGAAAGAAGGACTTTATAACAGAAAATGTTAGTCAAACTTAGTAATAAGCAGTTTCCCAGCTCTGTGTGTTGCTGTATGTGTGCTTTTGCACATATTCAGTACAGGCTGATACACCAGGATAAGTTTGGAAGCCACTCTGGGAGCCTTGCCCTGGGAAACAAACCCATGCTGGCTGCTTACTGTGCCACTTAGAAAAGAATATTGGAAAGGGGACAGGGAGAGGAGGCAAAATGCACTGTAGCGGCAACAAATCTATCACTGTGGTCTATATAGCCTGGAGGGGCTCTCTTCTTCTGCCAACCCAGCCTCTGGGGCTCTCCAACTCCTTAGACTAAAGGGTCAAGCAATACACAGAATTGCAGGGCTGAAAGCAAGGAATTCATCTAGCCCAACCCTCATATCTAACATGGGATTAAAATGACCTAATCCTGACCAATTGCCATCTGACTTTTTCTTATAATACTCCAAGAAGGGGATGCCCATCCTCTCCCAGTGCTTGACTGGAAGTGCTTAGATAGCTTCACTCAATTCCAAACAGTTTATTCGCTGCAAACTGAACACATTACTTCTACCTCTGCCCAGAGTATCAGGGAGTATAAAACTTCATTGTCCTTTTCAGAAGCTTTACATATCAGGGGACTTTCATATCGCCCTCATTTTCTTCTCTCTTTGGAAGGACACATGTGAAATTCCTTTATTTTTTCCCAGCGATTGTGCTTTCTAACTCTTATTATTCTGGGCTCTCTTCACTACATCTTTCCTGAAGTGCAACACCTAAAACTAGAGAGTCTTTCAAATGGGTGTAAATCAAAAGCCGTATCTCAGCAGCCCATCTGCTTACAGAACATCAGTGTCTCTCAGCTAATGGTGTGTAAAGAATCTGCATGACTATCTGTTGACGAAGCCCAATTCAGATGGAGCCAGGAGCCTAATTTATAGCTGAATTAATATAGTCCAGCATTTAGGAAAATCCAGCATAAGGTGAAACCTTACGTCTATAAGCCTTGCCAAAACTTCCCTGTTAGTCTCACCACAATAGCAGAGTACAACAGGGTAATTACCTTGCATAAAACATTCATTTTGGTACATTGCAAAATCTGTTTTGTGGGTGAGGGTTTTTTTTGTTGTTGTTGTGCAACTGCATCATGTTGTTGACTCGTGATCCTGGGTCTTTTAACCATTTATGTGCTGTCTTCAACCTGGTCATACTTTCTTGTTCACATAGAAGGCTATCTGAAAGCTTTCTTGAAGCCAAGTTATGTCATAGACACAGGTTTTACCAAACCACTTACCATATTCAAGAGAGAATTCTACTTTAGGTTTCTTTACCTGAAACTCCTTTTATAAAATTAGGAATGAATATGTTTCTCAAGCCAATATATCATGGAGTATGGGTCCCTAATTATCAGAAATATGTCCACGGGGGATCTGGGTACCTGATATTCCTGTTCTGTGAAGGAGATCTATGCAAGAAACAGCCATCTGGTGAGGAGATGTACTACTTTCCATTCCGGTTTAACAAGACTCTGAGGTGAAGGGGTAGCTACCTCTGTTCAGCAAAATACACATACTTCATGAAACCCAAGCCTGAGATGCTAGAACCTTAAATCGCTTCCCTGCCAAGACCTGTCTATAATGTCCTCTTTGCACTTCTGACTGTACTTTAAAACCACATTTATCTTGTTAATATTTGCAAAGCCCATGTGCACAATCACACACCCAGGGGATGCTCTATGCCCTCTGTGATATCCAGAATCTCCTGTCTGTACAGGTGGGCATATAGACATACAGTTTTCTGGTAAAGAAAAAAATGTTTCTAAGCTCTGTTGGGTTTAGTGAATCCACCACTCATTCACAAAACAGCAGGTTTGCAACATCCCAGGTCAGCAAGGCTCACTGTGTGCCATCCATATGTGTGCATGGAACACAGGGAAAGGGAGGCACTAATGTAAATCACAGAATGATACGGGGTTGGAAGGGACCTCTGGAGATCATCTAGTCCAACCCCTTGCCAAACCAGGTCCACCCAGAGCAGCCATTTCAATGCAGTCATTTACCATCTTGTTTTCCATCTTTTTCATATCCCTGTAGTGAGATGCTGAGGAAGATGTTGGTCACACGACAGAAATCAGCATCAGCACGTGCTCTTAGTATTATCATCTCATTAGGTTGTGCACCTCTGGAAAGAGAACAATGATATAAGTGTGCCCAGACTTGTAACTGCTACCCACAGAGGCAGCAACCCCAGGGTCTGGGCATACTCATGGGCTGCAGATGTGGGCAAATCCCTGCAAGAGTGAGAAAAAAAATGTTTGCTTTCTAGCCTTTGGATGGTCAATCAGCAGCCATCACAGGTGATCTGCATGGCTTATGTGTGTTCTTGGACTAACCTGCATTAGGGAGGGGAAAGTAAAAAAAACTCCAGTCCAAGCCATGAGTGTGTTCTCCCATCAGCAAAGAGAGGGAAGGAATAGGGTAGGGGCTGTGGGGCTACAGAACTACACTTAGCAAGGCACACAGAGATCCTCCAGTGGGAAGCACTGTAATAGTGCAGAGCACTCTGGTACTAATATTACTCTATCCCACTTAGTAGAAGGTAGTGTGTACTAATAAATACATATTGCAAAACAGGTTTTATTTCCTTAAAAAGTCATTTCACTCTATTCTCCAAGCTGTTGCTCAAAGCAAATACATTTTTATTGCTGACAGTTTAGAGGAGCTGAGGCTGTTATTGCAGGGCTGGTGTGAGGCAGCTGTACCTGGCTCCTTTCATCACTTGCATATGGAGGAAATTTTGTTCTTAGGCTCTCTCAAAATCCAGTTCTATTTCCCTGAACCCCAGCTTTGAGGAACGGAGACTTCCAGCACTTGTGGCATATGAAGACTAGGACACGTGTCCTTAGTTCAAGCACACAAGGTCTTGACAGCTGTTCCTGGATTGAATTTCTGTCTTCCTGCATAAAAGCACAAAAACTATTTCTTGGTGGAGCTCCCTTTGTGTGAGATAGGAAATGCCCACTGCATTCCCAGAGACACCACATTGAATTACTGGGCTTGGGCCCTGGTTCTGTTTGGAATCGGTGGTCCAGATGTTTCTCCTTTCATAAGATCTGGCAAACTGAAATAAAGCTTGCCTTTGGTGCACCTGTGAGTGACTCTTCTTTAGATAATTTTCCTTGGGACCTCCACAACACTTCTGAGACCCTGCAAACATCTTTTCTTAGTACCTGCATTACATCATGAGGAGCAATATGCATTAGTACCAATTTGATCTTCACCCAAGACGTCAGACAGAGCTTTTCAAAGACACTTTGATTAAGCCCCGTGATCTCCCCAGCATGCCAGTAGGTACTGTTATCCTCTGAAGATGAGGGACCCAAGGTGCAGAAAGATGAAGTAACTTGCCCACAGCCACACAACACATCAGTCACAGAGCTGCACACAGGATCCAAGAAGCCCAGCTCCCAATCTTAGGTGTTAACCACTGGACTATGATCTGTACAATATCAGAAAGAGCAGGAAGGAACAAGAGGCAACTACATAACATGAGGAATTAATTCCTCTGGAGGAATGTGGGAGAGGTAGAGGAGAAAATTTCTAGTCAACACGGGCTCTGCAAAGGTGGTTGCCTTACTATTCACGGGCAGCAGAGTGTGTCTCTTATCCCTGCATCTGCCTTGGGTCTCATTGATCTCTCTCTTTCCCAGTTTTTCTGTCTCCTCTTGTCTTCTCACAACCTCTCCAGAGGTTTGTCTTTTCACATTTTTAAGAAGGGAAATTTGTATTTTATCCATTTACTTCTTGTAACTCAGATCTTTGGGAAAGAGCCTTAAAATGCCTGTGGCTCTCCAGCTGCTTAGGGTGACACGGCTCAGCTGGAAACATCACAGTCCCCAGGAAGCCAAGCTCTTCACCAGCTTGGTGAAAAATCCCAGCCCGATTGCCTATTGAATTTATCATGTAGTACTGTATAATAAAACTCTACAGTATCTTGTACCTTTGTCAGCTGCTTTGTACAAAGAATTTACATGAGAAATTAATTCCTCTTTAGATTCCTCATCCAAAGAAATCTAGCCAATGTTATTAGTTCTTCCACTCTGCAGAAATCTCAGGAGGATTTTCAGGAGCTACATATCATTTGTATTTACAAGCTTCTGGAAACTTGTGGGGTGCCATATGGCAAAGGGGGGAAACCTGTACAATTTGGCACCAGGAAAAGGATGCATTTTACAGGCTTTTCAAGAGAAGTTTCCTAGATCCATTTCCAGGACTTGAAGCAAGTGAAATTTGAATGCTAGAGAGATGGCCAGTAACAGTGAAAAATGGTTGCAAACTGTAAATCTGAATGACCAGATGTCTACCTTCTTGAATGAACTCTGAAATTCAGAATCAAAATCCCTTCCAAGCCAAGCACTCCTGCCAGAGCTAGTAAGCAGAAGGCTCAGAATGGGTCTGCATTCCATATTTTGAGTGAAAAATACTATGCTGAATCTACCAACCTTGTTTTCAAACAGAGCTCTTATATATAGCATTAGGAAAACGTGTGCAAATGAGACTTTTCCGTGTCATAGGTAAACACTCCCCTTACAAGAAACAACTAGATTTTGTCAGGGAAAAACAAAAGCAACAAAATAACCCAAACAAACCCACTAGAGAAAACCCCCAAACCCTTAATCTCATTACAAGTAATACTAATTATAGTAAACTATACCATAACAGAAAGCAGTTCATAGAACTCATAAATATTTCTCCTGTAAAAGAGAACTACCAACAGTATACAGAATGATAAGAGTTTGACAAAAAGATGTACAAATATGTTTATTTGCCTTATTGATATTACAGCAGTGAGTTTTGCAGGACACTCCTCCAAGCACTAGGGTTTCCATGGAGTGTGCGTACCCAGCTCATTGCTTCCAGGGGAAACCATCACAGCAAAGTGATATGCTGGGCCAGCAATCACAGAGTTAACAGACAGCGGTGTCTCCAGTGACTTCAGGATGCTTAAGGGAATAAGTTCCAGGACTGAATAATTTTGACGGTTCTGTTTTTAATGGAGATATTGCAGTGACGCCATTTATCAATGATTTTTATTTCCCAGGAGGGTGGGTATAAACTGTATATGGCTATGAACTGACCATACACTACTGTACAGACTGAGGTGGTCAGAGATCCTGCTGCCTGATGACTTAAATGGAGTCTTCGATAATATGAAAGTGAAGTTTGGCCACCTGGTATTCATCAGTCCTCTTGCCATTTCACTAGTGTCCATTAGAAACCTATATGCATGATCCCTGCATTTCAATTGTTAGAAAAATTAGCTGTTAACCATCAGGAAATGACCTGTTTCCCCAGCACAGTCACTCAGACCCATTACAGGCCCTGTTCTAAGTCCTCTTCTTATTGAACACAGTTTACAAGAGGTTCACCATAATCCCTTTAAAATTAGATTTTTGTTCTTTTTTTTAAGCCATTCAGATTGTTACTCAAGTAAAAATTTTTTGTCTGGTTGCAGAGAGAATGAGAAGCTGACACCAGGGTTGGGGACATGGTACCATACGTGGCTGTGGGAGGGTTAGCTGGAAATCTGGAGGGGGCGCTAATAGGGCTTCATCAGAAGTGGATGATTTACAAAGACAAGTGGGATGGCATTTCTGGTGACAGCCGGAAAGAGGCAGAGACAAGTTCAAAGGAGGACAATCCCATAACCCCAACAGCAGCAAAGCTTCAGTTCCCCTTTGGACAGAGTGGGATGTAGTCCCTCTCTGTACACCTGAGGCATGTTCTGCCCCTGCTCCCAGCCTGCCAGCAGGCCCTCCTGCCAAAGGTATTAGATGTCAAAGAAATATTCATTGGAAAAGTGAAAGAGATGAAGCTGTGGCTCCATGGTTAAGTAAAGATTTAAATCCGCAGTAGGTGGGCACTTCGCCACCAGTCTTACTGAAAGTGTTTGGCTGTTCTCCTCTGTTTCTGAAGGGAAGAGCAAGAGGGAAAAAGTAGACAAGGGGTTTGGAAAACAATATTTGTGTGGCCTACTTTCCATTTGGCTGTGCAACTGCAAAGAACACTTTTAAAACCCAGAAACATTTTGGTTTCAGGAAATACTCTCAGTTTAAGATTTTGGCTTCCTGCCTTCATCTCACTGACAGCAACTCGGGATGATTGTCCCAGTCCCTGGATAGCCTCAGGATGCATAAACCAGCCACCCTGGGGAAACTGGAGACAGTCCCATTATGGGACACACATCCCAAACATGGGTTCTTGTCCTAAGTCTTAAAAATGTAGTCACCGAGTTGGTCTCAGACACCCTTCTCAAACACGGAGGGGAAAGAAGATGTGATGATTTCAGGAGGCTGAGCTCTGTGTAGAGGCAAGGATTACGTCTGGGCAGTGTGTGTACAGGGGGAGGAATAGGGCAGCCAAAAACATGGGCCCTTCAGGGGTGTCAGAAAGATATGACTGTGGTCCAAGACACATGCAGGTACAGAGCTCCAGCACTCATAATTGTTCCTAAGACAGGGGAAGAGTAAGATGCCTGTGAGACTCTGCAGCAGAGGCACTGCTTGCAATTTGGAGGAAACACAAAAAATCCCAAACTCTAAAGTGTCTGTTCAGAGCAGAAACTGGTTTTGCCCCCCTCCTCTATCTAGTCATTGCCCTTCTGAAACTCATTTGCCTTGAATTACTCCAGAAAAAAAACATCCCAGCGGTAGGCCAGCAGAAGCCAGGATGGAAAAACATTAGCTTCATTTCGAACTATAATTGGAGGATGCTGAAGGCAACACTTCAACAGTCAGATGTATCAAACACTGGAAAGCCTCTCAAGAGAAGCACTGGAAAGAATATTGCTTCAGTCATAGCGACAAAGCACCCAGAAATGCACACCAGGCAGAAATTTTGCTTTAGCCAGTGTTGGTTATCAGAAGGCAGTAATGCGGTTCTCAAAGCAGGCAGCCTGTGGCAGCATGAAAACCTTCCATTTAGGCTCAAATACTGCCAAAAGAGGTAAGGGCTCACCCCGGTGCTCAGGGAGACCTACGGATGATGGCAGCACAATGCTTTGCTGCCCCAAGGCTCAGTGCCCACCAGCTGCACAGCCCACGCTCTCCCCAAACTGCCTTACACAAGTCTGGCCTCCCATCTTCAGCTGTATTTTCTTTCTTTTTCTTTTTTTNAGGGGGGAAAATTCAATTAACTTTCCTTCCAGTGTTTCCATATTTCTCGGGTGTATGAGCAAGGCCATTTCAGGCATTAGAGAAGTTGTTTAGATTTGGGCTGTACCTTGCCTGTCATATCATGTAACCAGGCTTTGGGATTTTTGGACTTTATCCAGTAGGAAGGATAGTTCCTCCATTCTGCTGGTCCTGAGCAATGCCCCCTCCACAGGAGCCCCCAGCTGCAGGGACATTTCATAGCATTGTCATGGTGACACACATGTGAAGGTGTTGCAGCCTGAAATCGTTAGTATGTATTTAAGAAAAGACAGAAACAAGGAGGAATAGACTAAGGATTTGGAGCTTAAAAATAGAAAAAGAACTGTGGAAAATGAATGGATTTTATGGAAAATGAGCTTTTCTCTCTTAATCTCCAGAGCAATGTCGCCCTTCAAGGGTTTTGGGGTGGGATTTTTTTGTTTTTTAATGTCAGAAAGCGTAGCTACTCTTAATTTCCCCATTCAAGGGGAAGGAAGAGGAAGAGGACTCAAATCAAATAAAGTAGTATTGAAACAAAACTATTATATTTTTATTTCAATCAACATTCTAGTTGCAATTTGCAACAAAATAAAAATCGTTCATTTTGTAGTCTTTCTCTCTTTTTTAAAAATAAACCAAAAAAAAGTGAACTAAATGTTTCTATTAAATATAATTGAAGAAGAATATTAATTTGCCTCCAATGACCTACCTGACCAAGGACATGAATTCCTAATGAGTATTTTTTATTTTAACCTTTTCTTCTTTGGAAGAGATTAACTCCTCTGGGTAGGGTCCAGGAAACAGGAGTCAGAGAATGACCCATTTCTGATGCATTTGCTTAATGAATTCTGAGCAGTTTTCTAATATGTTTTCCATTCATCAATACATCTGAATCTTTTCCCTAACAGAAATGAATATATGATGAAAGCCAAGCAGATAAATCACACTAATGCAACACATCTCAATATTTTGGTGGCCATTCTTAGAAAATCTGTGTAACTCCCCAGTACTATTTATTTTATGCAATATAGTCTAATATGTCAGGTTTGCATATTTTTCCTACCTTCCTATCTTTCAGAAAGATATTTAGTGATAATCTGAACTTCATCCCTTGAAAAAAATCAGTTATTTGACTGATGAAAATTTCAAAATCATGGCTCTTTCCAGCACTACTTGCTGGTAGTAAGGAAACCGGGTGCAAATTCCTGGGACATCTCTGCCAGCAAGCAGCAAAATAAGATTCTTCTCAGACAACATCTTCTTACTTGTTTTTTCAGGTTTTCTGAATGAGTTATCAGTTCAGTAAAACTGATACAAATTCACAAAAATAACATTTAGTGTGACTCAAACATGCAGAGGATGTTTATTTTGTGCATTTCTAATTCTGGACTTCAAATCTGTGAATTCTTTTTTCCCATTCTTCGCTTTTCTTTTCAGTCTGTAAATGCTCTTGGGGAACAAGAGATTGCCTTTCTCTCCATCTCTGGACATCTCTTAGTCAGAGACCTGTCTGGAGCTTTCTGAGCTGAGCTGAGCTGGGTTTAGATGCAATTTGCAAATTGGTTCCCAAACACCTCTACCCTCCAGCAGCAGAAGGCTATCAGCAGATGATTTTGGGGGGAAGGCCAAGCCCCAGTAGGGGCTGCTTGTCATAGCACAAAACATCCTAATGGAGTAACATGACAACAGTTGGAGCAATGCAGCTTCCCCAACATTCTGTACCTTAGCAGAGGTCTTCCCAACCATCTCTGTAGCTTCCTTTGCTTTTCATCCTTTTGCCCTAGTGCTGAATCTTTCCCTGGTATCTTGGTGACTCATTCCTTAAGACATGTCACTCCATAATGATCCTGGTTATTGCTATTGAAATTTCTAATAAAGTCATTGTCATCATTATCATCATCACCCTTAGTCACCGTTTTTCATCCTTCTCTCTGTTCAGTAAGTCACCTCTCTGCTTGGTTAATCCAGCAATGTTATCCTTAGTTTTCTCTCCTTATCACAGACCACCAGCACCTTCCTCCTCTGATCTGCAGCTGGGAAAGTAGCCTGGGTCATGGCAGAAGTCCCCTGGACTTGGACATTAGATTTTTCCCTGCAAATCCTGAGCAGAGACCTTTTCTCCTGCTGGTGAATTCTCTAAGCTTAAATAGAGACCAATTTACCCACACGAAGTACTTTCCTTGCGAGCATTATGGTGGCACTCAGCTATTTCCAGTGTCTTTTCTTCTACTTAGAAATCTGTTTGCTGGGGAGTGCTGACCATCTGATTCCCCCAAGAATATATGCCTGAACAGTGTTTTCCTCTCCCTTGTCCACTAATTTAAGAGGACCTTAAGCTTTTCCACTACTTTAAGATGCCCTTAGCAATATTTGAAATTGAAGGAGAGAGCAGTGAAAACGCTGGTCCTGCAGTGTGGGAGGTGGCTCAGCAGTGTAACTGCAGTACTCTTATCAGTGTAATTTCTCCCCTTGGCCACTTCCACAGGGCTTTGTCCTTTGTGACACCAAGTGCTTTACAAATAATGGTAAATTAGCCTTCATAGTCTTGGTCCAAGCTGGTCAAGATTTGTCACCACAGTACATTTGGAAAAACTGAGACATCCAGCAACAAATAACTTTGCCAAACAATCCTGTGGTAAATTAAAGGGAAAAAAAATTAAAACCTTCACTCTCAACCTCATTATCCAGCCATGAGCTATTATCTTCCATTGTTCAAGGAAAATAAAGGCATTATCCTGAATGACATGTCTACTGGTCTCCTTCCTTTGTTTTGCCATCTTCATTGCCTCCTAAACCTCACCAAAGCCAAAGATTCCCAATGGACATTTTGAGAAAGCAGTGGGACAGGGGGGGGGAAGGGAATGGAGCAGGGTGGCATTAAGTTTTATCACCCCCTAAAACATAATACTTTCCTTTCCGTGCTCTGTTTCTTATTCACACAGCTATAAAATTTGCCACATCCGGGCGAGAACATCCCTCCAGTCAAGCAGGCGGTGTTTACGAACTGGAAAAGGCATTCTCTTGCTCCTCACCGTAGGGGTGAGACAGGAACATTAACAAGTTGCTTGTGGTTTTCTCTCTCCAGGTTGGGCGGTCGGACCTCTCTTAACACCATGGAGGAGAGGGAGGAGGTAAGTAGCAATTTAGGGACATTTTATACCTCTGAAGATTTGCAATCAGCAAATTGCCTGGAATGTGTTGGATTTCCCCACCCGCCTTCCCTTCGTGGTGTCCCACCACGGAGCCTCTTGCTCGGGACATCTTGATGTTTGTGGTCTCACAGATTCCTTGCTCAAGCCAAACGCGGTTCTCTTAGCGCTGGTTCTCAGCCCAGCTTGTTTTACATCATAAATGTAAAAATGTTTCTTTTATAAAAATACAAAGAAGAAAAATTTAAAAAAAATAAAGAAGAAACACACAACCAACCTATAAACGAACATAAAAGCTGTTTAATGGAGTGCATAATGAAACAGAGAGGAAACAGACTTGCATTGATTTTTCCTGACATTCCACCTATTAAATTATAAGCTTCTTAAGGAAGAGCCTGAATATTTTTTTCAGTTAACTTAAGTCTTTTAATGACTAACAAAACAACTATTGTACCCAGAGAGCTGAGGTTGCATGATAAGCAAGTATCAAAAAGAAGTAAGGAGTGAGTAAGCAGACCCCTAGGAAAATGTCCCTCCCTGTTTCAGACCTGCCTTGGGCCAGTCTGGAGGCACTTCAGAAGAGATGCTGAAGGAAAAACAGGTGGGAGAAAACCATATCTTCCAGACCAAATGAGTAAGAGAGACCTCAGGCCTAGTAACCAAGCTTTGCAACTCCTTCCATGTCTTTGGGCAAGCTTCTCAGACTCCTGACTACTTGCTCTTGCAGTGCTGAGCCACCTACAGAAGTTGCTGGAAAGAAGAATTAATCTCGCAGGAGCTTTTGAAGGCAGCATTCACACCGAGAATTCATCTAGAAGTCCTCATGCAGTAGTTGAGAACAAACTATAAAGCACCCCACGTAGCTGGAAACTGGGTAGTAAAGGGCTGCCCACGCTGTGGCAGGGAGACACTTAACAAGGGAAAAGATGAAAAAAATAGCAGCATAGCAGGAAAGTGAAAAAACAATGTGGGATTCTTTCCTTCGCGCACAAATTACTTCTTTTTTTAACTTAAACTCGGCCTCACAAGTCAGCATTTGCTGCAGCAAAGCCGCTCTCACACAGGCGGGAATGGAGCCCTGTGCAAGGGTACACCCGGCTGAGTGTTGGGATGCCCGAAGAGCAAGCGTGAGAGTCCCCAGTTGACAGTTACAGAAACGATCCTGCTGTCAGCCCCACAGGTCCTGCCTGCACAGCTGCCCCAAGGGAGGGCAAGACGCTGCTGCTGCTCACCAAGACACAGCATGGCAGGACCAGCAGCCTGGCCACCCAAAAAATTCCTCCTCTGGACTTGGGCCATGGTAGGACATGTTTTTTTAAAGCACACTCGGCACTCCAAAGGAAGGGGAAGTTTTTGAGGGCCCCTTGGTTTTGCAGGCACCAACTCACATGTTCCCAGGGTGGTCCATACTGCACCATAGCATCTGCTCCGCAGGCACCAGGCATGGTCCTTCCCTGGTTTGTCTCCCCTTCTGGCTACTCAGGGGCAGTTGTTCTGTTCTGGGCTAAAACCAAAGCTGTGACTTATCAACAGGTCAGGGCAGCCAGGGCAAAGCCTTGAACACCGGCAATGTTGTTTCAGGGGAAGACAGCTTCTTAAAAATCTGGGGGTTTTCAAAATGAATGTTAAAAAAAAACCCAATAAATGAAGATTCTTCAATTGTAATTCTGCTAAAATGAGCAAAATTCCCACTGCTGTCAGCAGTACCGTGTCTTTGACATGTTAACTTGCTTTGGGAGCTGCATTTGTAACCCTGCAGAGATGTTCAAGTTTGGGGTGATGGCTTTGCCCGCCCCCTCGCACACCCCCTAACGCCTCCCCACTGGCATCGCTCATGTGGGTGACAACAGAGTGCAAGTCTCTTGTGAGATTTGTGATCTTTAGCATCTGGAACCACTGCACAATGTCTGCTCCTTGAAAGGATTTTCTTCACACAGATAGAAGCTCTCCTCCAAACCACCAAGGCATATAATACAGATGGGAACACCAGTTGGAGTAACTCTAGCTTAACTGTGTTGTGATGGCTTACACAATTGTAAAAAAACATCTGCCTGCTCAAAAACCATCCAGTGCATTAAAAATGCTCTTCTGGTTGGCTATGTATGAGCCACTCATTTGAGTCCTTGTGGTTAAATAACCTCAGAGTGCTGTAAATCAGGCAAACTCTATGGAAAAATAAAGAAAAGGGTTGTTCCGGAAAAGTCTTTATGTCACCAGACAACACCAGCTTTCTTCAAGGACATCTTTCTGCATTTCTGGAGACCTCAGTGGCCCAGCATCAAGCAGGGATGATGCAGGGGGCTGATGTCCCTGGGGTCTCTCACAGCAAACCCACCAGGGAGCCCACCCACCCATGGGGGCATGGGTTTCATTGCCAGACCCCACCTGTACCACCATAGCCACCATCTCCAGCAGGTTGGCAAGGGATTGGCTAGCTCCAGTGGCCCAGCACAGCCAGGCACGGGAGCTGGAGCACTCAGCTATGTGACCAGGCCACCAATTCATTTGTTTTTGCATAACTTCTTGAACTTATTAGGAATCTGGGGAAAGGAGACATTGTTTTGCTTTGGCTGTGAGGTCCTGGATGCTTTGCTTCCAGGCCTCTATCTCAGTGATCCCAGCAATGAGGACAGATTGAGGGAAGATTAAGTCAATGCCTTAGGAAATTTACACTTGGGGCCTGGAAGAGAAGACTGTCTTCTTGGGAAAAAAAAGAAAAGTGGTAGTCATGCAAATCAGAATATATATGCATGTGTGTACATATACACACACACATACAAACACTGTTTTTTGCATTTCTGTGTAGTTATGTCTACATCCATTTATTCTTGTATTTCTCTATTTTAAGGTTCAGGAAGACAGAGACAACTGAAGACTTTTCCTCCCACGCACACCCCTCTAGCTATAACAAGAGAATAGCACCACCATAATTAAAGATCGAGACTCACTGTTTTACAGCCAGTTTTTCCAAGTGCTTCAAAAATTCATGTGCTTACTCAGATGTTCTTGAAAGTTGCTTGCCCCAAGGGCTCTTGGGGAAGAGCTGTAGCACAGCCTTCTCTGTATTTGAATGAGCAGACACCCCCCAAACAATGCAGCAGCAGCAGTCTGACACCCTTCTCACAGAGGTTTCTGCAGCTCATACCTCCTCTTTGGTACCACCCACCATCTCACCACCATCTCACCCAGGATGCAGGTGGCAGGTGGTGCCCAATCCTCTCCACTAGCTCTACTAGCCTTTTTTTTTTTTTTCTTTTTTTAAGCTATAGTTTAAGAGTTCTTGAGGTATAAATTGAACCATCAGACCAGGCAAAGGGAGAAGCTGCCTTTCATAGTTGGGTCAGGCTAGTGCAGATGCTTATACTTAGTGGCTGCTGCTTCCCAGGAACCAGTAGAAATCGCCATTGCAGGTTCTCCGTGGTACTCTGTCCCCCCTCTTCCCTTTGCCATGGAAGGAGAGACACAGCCAATCACTCCTGGGCAGAAAAACCCATGTTGAGGTGAGTCTGGGGGTTCCTTGTCAAACCAGTGATCTCAGCAGGTCCATGGTATGTCTTCCAGACCATGGGACTTTCCTCCTTTTCCGGACATTTGCAGAGTCTCTGGTGGCAGAGCAAATCGGTTCAGAGGTGCCTTAGACTACAAATTCATTTCTCTCTCTTCATCCAGTGATTTTGAGACTTCCTTGTAGGCCCTTCAAAATTAGGGGATCTGTCTGCATGACCCAGGGACCCCTGTAGAGGCTTTGCTTTAAAAGCCACATTTCTGATTCCATAGCTGAAATTTCAAAACCTGCTAAAAAATACATGCTGACTCAGATTTTATTTTATAAGTGTCCCAAGGAAAATCATTAAGCAGAGAGATGTTATTTTTAGAGCAATATAGCACTGCCTCATGCCATTTATCCATTCCTGGAAAAAGGGAATGAGTGTCATACTGAAAAAAAGTGAATTGCCTACCTGCAAGAACTCAGCCAGCCAACATGAAGCAAAGGTTCAGAGGGGGTAGGTCAATCACAAAATACTGTAGTTTGGGTGAAGAGGGAGAGATCAGAGATCAGGCCAAACCTACTACGTGACTATTTCTTAGAGTGACTGTAACTAACATCAAATTATATTTTAGGGCGTTCAGAAAAAATGTGTGGAATGCAGACAAGAATAAACATCAGAAATATGTTTAACCTGAAGCACAGAGGTCTGGCAGGCCCTTCTCACTTCCACTAAAAAGAAAATCCCCAAATAAACACGATGATGGCTCTATCACATAACTCCCTTTTTACTCCTGTGTCCCATGAAGGCCCAGGGCTTGCTTTGTGATCACTGTTGTTTTACCTTTCCTTTTTGTCTTGTGGCTTACTGGGGGCTGAGTTGAAATGAATTTAGCATTACAGCAGACACAGAATACATTCTTGTGCCACTACTGTGACCAAAGCAATGCATTAAAAAAACAGGGACCTCATACCAACCAGGTGATAAAAATGGAAATATTACAAATAGAATGGAAGGAAGGGAAAATCCTAATTTCTTTTTATGCTATTACAAGTTTGTTTTATAAAAACCACAATCCTTTGTGCTTTCATTAATACTGGTACCTTTCTTTCCTTTGTGCCGTAAACTTCTGTGTCTCCAGAGACGTAGCTGCGTTTTCCGTCTCAGCCATAGCTCCATTTCAGAGGGGTGCAAGAGGCTTTCTGTGCTGCTGGTGATGTGTTCAGTGCATCTGGAAGTTTATGGTTAAACAGGTACGTTTTCTAAAGCACAGTGTGAGATTTTGTACCAAGAGAGAGGTTTATTACTTGTATTATTTGCTATTATCAGCTTCCTTGCAATAGTGTGTACATATAAATATCCCGTAGCATTTCCAAATGCCTTTTGGGGAGCTGGATTGTATTCATGGCTGCTTAGGAGATGAAGGATGGTTAAGGATGGTTAAGGTGAGAGACAGTTCAGGATTGCTGCCGTTCTCCTCCAGGCAGCTGAGTTGAACACTGGGGCACTGGAGGCACACAGGGAAGGAGGAATTCTGAAATAGTATCGGACAGCAAAACCCACTTGGCAACAATAGGTGTCTTCTCAAGAACGCCTTTGACCTGACACAGAGCTGAACCTTTAACCACTAAATTGGGTGAGTTGGTTCAGGGCTAAAGGTGAAGCTGAGGCACTTGAGACCCACATGGTTTGGGAAATTATCTAATTAAGACTTTTCAGCCATGACGTCAAAAGGAGTTCCTGATTCCACAGCTGGTTTGTAACTGGCAAAGTTTTTTGTGAAGACTCAAGAGGTCTGAAAGGTCAGCCAGTCCTTGAAAGCTGGTCTGTTCTCTTCCCTATTGTGTCCTGTGCTCCCCGCTTCAGGACCCCTAAGATGCCAGCAGCAACTAAAACAAACCACCAAAATAGTTTATTTATCCTTTTTTTGCCTAGTGCACTGCTAGGAAGAAACATTTCCAGACTATGGCAATTGTCAGTTGTGGAAGAGGAAGTTCAAACATAATCAAAACCACTGGTGCATCCCGAAATCCCCAGGCCACAGCTGTTGGCTGAATGGGACTGCTCCTGGCCCCACAGGCATGAACCTGGCTGGTGTCACGGCACTGGTCAGGGTCCCCTTTGTGGTGGCCCAGAGATGCCTGCAGCTGATGGGGAGGTTATTGGCCCTGCTGTAGTTTGCAGGAACAAGTATGGATAAATGAGTGATAAGTAACATAAGCTTTTGTTTAAGATCTAACTGTCATGCGAGATAGCAAAGTTCTTGTTACTGTTATAGTCCATCCATCCTGCTGTCTAGACACCAGCCCCTAGTGTTAAATGGCTTTTTGAAGCCTCTCTCCTCCATCTCTCTCACATAAACCCACACAACCACGCTGCAGTCTCTACACTGCAGCATCTCACTATCACCATGGGCCTCTCCAATCTCCAAAAAAAAAGGACTCTTTTGCAGCTAACTGATTCCTAAATGCATTTTCCTGAGGTTGTTATTGTTCACTCAACCTGAGGATTTACAAAGCATGGGTTCATTAGGAGACTGTAAAGAAAAGGTATGGGGCAACTAAGCACAGGACATGCACAAGCCATGATTGGAAGGACCATTGGAGTTGCTGTTTGGAGGTCAGAAGAGCTGAGGGACCATGACCACCCCAGGAGAGGAGGACACCATGTCAGAGAGGGCTTAAGCCTAAAAGCTTTGGACAGGAGATGGAGGTTGGCTTTAAGAATCTCATTTCTCCCTCCTTGTCTTCTTATTTGACCCATTCCCTGTATTTTATCTCCTCCATTCACCTCTGGGTTTTTTAGTGCCTTAGCTGCATTAGGCAAATGTTGAGTAAATGTTTCTTTGCATATTGTGCAGAGAAGGACCACCTTGTTCTTTCTCTGCCTTAACAGGTCCTGGGATCTTTGAGTAGCAAGCTGCCCGCTCCCCATGACTAACACAGTTTGGAAGGAACAACACACCATCTCAAATGACTTTTTCCACAGTGGAAATGACTGTGTTTGTAACCCTGGAACATGAAAACAGGCAGCTTGAGTATCCTTCTAAGGTCAGACCCAGTGTTCAGTGAAGCAGGTTTTTATGAAGGGTGAAAATTTCTCTCTGAAATTCAGCCAGTTGAGAGAGGAGGCATCCAAGGCTGTGGCTTTCCTGTGCAACAGAGTGTGACAGAGAGACCCCCAACCTGCCTCAGTCCTTGGGGGTGTGTACACATGAACAATGTAGTATGGAGCCAGGACTAAGCATAGCTTCTGAAGAAGCAGAGCTGTGTCTCTGCAGTGTTTCCCCCAGGCCAACGTGGCCACACTGCTTCCATATTCAGCGCTCCTTTGTGCGGAGCTAGCTTCTGCCCCTCCATGTACAAATACGTGCTCCTGAGCCTGTTACCCAAACACCATTCACAAGGGTGATAAAATCACACTAGTGACCATCAACTTTGGGAAAAAAAAAAAAAACAACCACAAAAAAACCCCACAAATAAACCCTATATTTCACTAACTCATCCCCAGCTGGAGGCCCAGCTGGAGACCAATATTCCTTGATCACATGAGTGGAAGCTTGGACCCATCAGAGCTTCTCACTGACTTCAGCAGAGGCAAGAGTTGCCTCTAAGATGGCACCTCTTCTTGGGAGTGTCCTCCTGAAAGTCTTTCTAGTTTCTTCTGCTTATGAAGGAACACTACCTCCCTGCTGCTCCTTCTAATTCAGGTGAGATGGCTCTAGGGCTAAGAACAGAAATTATGCATCAAAACTAGGTCCCAAGGCACAAATGGAAAGAGCAAGGTGTTTTATTCTAATTGTGGGTCTGTCAATACCTGGGGACTAGGTGTCAGTTTCACAGAGACTATCATCAGTCTAATGCCATTGACTCTGAAGAGGTCTTGGAGAACAGATCCAGAGGTGAGGGCACAATATTAAGATGGGAGTGATCTTACCCTGTCGGTTTTGCTCTGTGAATGGGAATTTGGCTTCTGGGGACATCAGAGCAGAACCTTTGGCCAACACTTAATTAAAGCATGAGCAAATCAACTATCTATCTGCTTAAATTTTGCAAGATTAAAATTTCAGGTTTTAAAAGGCAAGGCAAAACCACAAAAAAAAGGAAAAAGAACACAGAAGCTAAAGAAACATTTTCCAGAAAAGATACTTGCACTGCAGCAGTGGCCAGTAGCACTAAGCTTCTTTGTTGGTAGATATTTCTTGGCTTTTGTACTCCTGTGTTAGCTCTGGCTGCTCTGTCTTAGGTGATGGCACTGGGGAGACCCAAAAGATTGAGTTACATTAGATAACCATGGGCAGAACTGCTGATATTTACCAAGATGAGGATTTTTCTTGCATGTTGACTTCCAAGATATTCCAAAAAAGTAGTGAGTGGGAAGAAGCAAGAAGCTTCTTCCATAATTCTGAGCCGCAACCATTAGTCTTGCTTTTCCCCACACATGAGCAAAGAGATTTCCCAGCTGGCTGCCACCAAGACAAAGTTACATGTTCATGTGTAGGGAGGGAGACGGAAGACAAAGTAGCATCTTCCACCACCAGTGAGTTGAACTCGGCTCAGGCCCAGTTTTGAAGGAGCTGAACATCCTTCACTTGCAACTGACAGCATTGATCAGACAGCAATGCAAGGCCCGTAAGGCCCCAGATGTTGTTACTCCATGTCTGGTACTGGTGGTTGAGCACTGTCTGATACTGCGATACAGAACAGGGACATGGAAAAGGCTGCAAATGAGACACTAAGAGTGAATGTGGAAGGTAACAAATTGATTCTGTCTTTTGTGTGCAGAAATCTTTCTTTAAGCGCTATTAGGGAAGCTGCTGAATCTCCTGCTGGATGTTTTTCATAAAAGGACACTCTTTGGAAGCAAATTCTCAGCAACTTTTGCAACCAAGAGAAGGATGGGTTTCTGAGTGATCTGTGGGTTACAAAATTTAGCAAGAAAAGAAATGCTATTAAAGGGTATCAACAGAATGGCACCTCATCCACTAATTTTTGGGAAGGATCTCAGCAGTTTCCTAGGGTGAAAAGGAAAGAGAAATAGGCTGGAAGCCCATCCACCCGCATTCACAAGCCTGGTGCACTGTATGCTATATGTTTCAGGAGGTATTTGTGGCCCCTTGGATAGGGACCCCTGTTTTCCCAACCACCGTGGGGATGTGGCTGCCATTGGGTGACAGGGGAAAGCAGGAAACAAGGCATGCCCAAGGACAAGCCCCTAATCTTCAAAAAAAACAGCTCCGTGACAGCTCAGAAGAGAATATATATGTGCACATGCATGTGTGTACACATATCTGCTCACATAATCACCCCCACCAGATCAGTCATACAAATCACACTATGCACCTAATTCCCAGCAAAATTGGGGTGGAAATTCTATTTAGCTTAGGTGGCATGGTGAAAGGCTTTGCTCAGGGAAGTGTCATTCCAGCAAGGTTCATACTAGCAGATGATGTTCCTTCTGCATGCCCTAGGCTGCATAACCACCTTTCTTTTCCTTCATGCTGTATCCCTGTCACCTGGATAGTCCTCATCCAGAATACTCTTCCTCAAAGGTCAGCAAAGTGGTGATACACTCTTCACAACAATAAATCCTAATCATATTGAGTCAGAAAGCGAATTAAGATCGGAGAAAAGTGGTTTACATCTCCCTTTCATTCCTTTCTCTCCTTTCTCTTCTTTTTTTTTTCCCCAAAATATCATTCCTCCATTTTCCAACCCAAAAACAATCAAGCCAAAGCAAGATAGGACAGTGTGGAAGGTGATCTCAGTCAACCCCTTTTATATCAGTTTCAGTTTCTGCTGGGCATTCTTCTGACATTTCAAAAGTCTGCGATCCTAATGAAAACCACACAAGCTCTTGAAATTAAGTTAACTCCTTTTGTAAAAATGCAAGAGGAGGAGAAGAAACAAAAAGGGAAAGAAAAAGAGCAAGGGAAAGTGAAGGGAAAATCCCTTACAGGTTGTATTGATGCATATAAGAACCATATTGTCTATCAAGCCACATTCCGCTCTATAAGCAAACACATTGTACTTATTGCAAAACAGAAAAGGTACAAAGATTTCCCTCTCAACTTTTTTTTTTGTCTTAAGAAACCAAAGTAAAACGATTCAGACAGCTTTCTTGGTGCAGAAATCAGCTCCTGGTGTTTTGTTTGTATCTCTCTTTGTATTCTTTAGTCCACTCATGAATCAGAACATTGGAAAATCTCTCATCCTAATGATAGGGTTTCTTAGTACAAATTCAGTGCTTTTTTGAATGTTACCCACTTAGACCATGAGTTCTTTGTGTTTTCTCCCCATGTGTCTGTACAGGGCTTCACACAAAAGGACCCCAAATATTGTCACGCCACTGATGGCATTTGCACAATTATTGAGCAATAACTTATGCAGACTGAAGTGAAACACATATTAACTACACACAGTTCTAATAGGAAGTTCAGGGGTCCCAAGAGCTAGAGGGGAAAAATAAGTATACTGAAGGAGAGACAGTAGAAGAAATCTGTAAGTTACCTAGACAGGCCCCGGTGGAAAGAGAACATGCTCTTCTCCCAGGAGAAAAGCTGTTTGTGTGACATTATTGATGTATCTTGAAGTGTAAGGAACTCATGCATCATAAAAAATAGACAAATAGCTATGTCATTTTAACATTTCTTGGCTTATTTTTAAAATATGTGTTCTTCAATGATCTTCTGTGATCATAGGCCATGTGTAAAATGAACATGCAAAGCAGCAAAGTCCACCTGTTACCAGATTCCTCTTATCACAGTTGTTGTGAGATCCTTGTGAGCCCAGAAAAAGGGTAAGCAGTTTGATGCCTCCTTTATCAGCAACCCCGGCTTGCCAGATATCAGCCCATCAATTGTAGTTGGGGTTGGCAGTCACTTAGTCACTTGGGCAACTGCCTCCCTCAATGCAAACAATGTAGTCATCCAACCCATCTCCCCAGAAGTTTTAAAATTTCACCCCTGAGTCTTGTCCTGATGGAGTAGTGGGGACATGTTCTGGGAACGGGAAGTTTGGTGCTCAACCCTTTTCAGGCTGCTGAAGAATAACTAGAACCAAGCTTGTCTGTTGTTGATACTGATCAGAGGAGGGAAACTGGAATCAAAAATCGTAAGCCAGCCCATGGCTTTCACTGCCTGTTTATTATGGAGGCTTTTGTATCACTGCTCCCAAAGAAACCATTTGCTTTTTACATAATTTGTCAAGGATTGCATTTTGAGCCCTCATCAGATTTTCCATCCTCTGACTCTCCTTCAAGTGTTCACCCCCCAGGTCCCAGTTGGAAAAAGCTCAAGCTTTGGTGGAGTATAGGCCAGTCTCAAAGCCTCCATTCCAGGGAAGGTTTGGATACAGATTACGATTTCAGGCATGAAATGTGGTCAGTAAATCCACTGGTGTCAGTGGATTTGCTTCAAGTACAGGGGCATGGCCCAAAACTTTCTGAGTCACCTTGTGGTTCAGATAACCATTGACAAAAGAATAGGAAAAGCCTCATCATGTTCTTGTTTTCTAACCAGCTGGAAGACAACAAAAGATGTTAACTACATGATGATGTAAAGACCTCTAGCAGAATTTTGCTTGCATTTCTCATAATTTTTAGTGTATACAACAGGAAACAACCTTTCATTCCCTGTTGTGACGGGCTCCAGACATTGTGAAATCCTCCAGAGTTTCAACACGAGAATGTGGCAACTGCTAGCAGTACAGAGCTCAGACTCTTGGGCCTGAACCATAATGTCAAGAAAGCTGAAACTTTGAGTTGCCCCTAATTGTGTAGCAATCATTATATCCATTTTCTTATAGTCAGTGTTATCCACTCCAATGCCAAGACAAACAGGGAAAGCAAAGTCATAAAGAAGATTCAAAGGTAAACAATGTTCCCCAAGAAGCAACTTCAGTTGCTTCTTTAGTCTAAACTTCGGATTTCACCCAGAATCCACAATGCAGAGACCACAGGTAGACGTGTTCTCAAAAGTTTTTTTAGGGCAAATAAGTTGAAAGAAAACATGTCACCTTAAGTATGGAAACTTCAAAACGGCTATTTTCTCTCTTTCCATCTCTCCCTCTTTCTGTCTTCACCAATATCCTCAGGCAGCTGGAAGAACCACCAGGGTGATCTCAGTGGTAAACAACGTCCAACATGTTTTTCCCCGCTTTTGATAATAAGTTGGTTTCATCAAAGCTTGGCCCATTTGGAGAGGCTCATGGGGAGTTCAGACCCACAAGGCTTCCTCCTTTGCAATGTGCTTTCAAAAGTTTCCAGGACAATGACATCATGAGAAAAATGCCTGTCTCATGTTGCCTAGACAAGTTTTGGGAGAGGTGTGCCTATTCACACTGCTCTGCTTTACTCCAGGTAGGTGAGTTGGACACAGTAGGCTCATTTCTTTTCAGAAAACAACAGCAGCAGCTCAGCTGTCCAGAGTTGCAATTACAGCCCTTCAAGAAATGGCCTGATTTCCAGACACCTCAGACAGCTCAAGGCATTCCCCTACAAAGCATGTGTCTTTACAAACCCAGTGATGTAAATGAGAAGCCTTGGATGCTGATCACTGAGTTTAACATGACCTGTGGTTACACGAGCTACACCTTCGCTAGGCAGGGACCTAGCACACAGGAGGTCTTGCCACTGCCTAGAGTGGCTCCTGAGCTCCTGGCCATACAGTTCTTCCAGGGGGCCCACCACTTGAATCAGCTGTTACCTCCATGTTCCCCATCTAGGCTACACTGCTCCTGAGACTGCATCTCATGGACAATTCTCCAACTTAACTCAAATACTAGTGGCTGCGTAGCTGGAACAGTCTGGGGCTTGTCTTGGAAGGTAAAGGAAGCCTGGGAAGGAGGTTGAGTGCCTGTAGGCAGCCTGTGCTGTCCACAGTACTGCAGCTCATAAGGTTTGCAACGCTGGTCCTCCTGGATGTAACAGAAGAGCTCACAGCTTCATGGTC
Source organism: Nycticryphes semicollaris (assembly GCA_013400055.1). Classification (NCBI taxonomy): domain Eukaryota; kingdom Metazoa; phylum Chordata; class Aves; order Charadriiformes; family Rostratulidae; genus Nycticryphes; species Nycticryphes semicollaris. The sequence continues at coordinate 142,955 of VXBJ01005966.1, forward strand.
CTATAGACCGAAGTGTATATTCCTGCCCCATGGCTCTGCAGTCATGGCTGAAGCTGGATTTTCTGCTGGTCAAAACCGCGGAGCTGGGGTAGATGTGCTTTGGATGGCAGGGCTGGATGCTTCTGCTGCCACAGGAAGGGGAGAAGCTGGGGAAGTTAGGCACAGGCAGTGGGTGCTGGGATCATCATCATCACCCCTACAATACACACACAGTGTAACTCCTTCCAGAAATGCAAGCAACAGTATCTTTGGCTCTCCAAACCTGTGGCATAAGCAAAGGATATGACAGCTGAAGTGTCTAGTTGCAGGCAATTTCCAGTTCTTCCAGAGCCCAGAGTCCACCCTGTGCACAGCTCTCCCACACTTTACTAGCCCTACACATAGATAGGATTCTAGCTCAAATTAAAGTCCAAGAAGAGGACACTTCTGACTTGATGAAAGCAGTTTTCACAGCAATGGAAGTCAGTGAGGTTCATTTACATATATTAAAAGTAACAATTTCTTCTTTCTCACTCCTGCAGGCACATAGTCAGGGCAGAGTTCACAGGACTGTGCACACAGAGCAGAAGACACATCTGTAGCTCTAGATCCCTCAGAACTACGCAGCAGTTTGCAAGATTGGAAACCACTGCTAGTACCGAGGCTCCTTCCCAGCTGACATCTTGCAGATGAGTTCATTTTTCCGCCAAACAATTCCCTCGGGCTCTGGCCAAGAAGACGAAGAGCTGAGGAGCAATGGAAACAAAGCAACCCAGTGCTCTGGGTCCAAAACTGGGAGATACAGACTGCAGCATTCCTGCTTCACTGCATCCTCTCCTCCCTCCAAGGTCTTGGTCAAGGCAATTAATTTTCCTTGGTTCTCCTGTTATAAGGCAAGGACATTAATGCTTACTCCATGAGGGGAAGTAGATGGTCAGTAATAACTATTTCTACAACCCCGCTGCACGTCCTCAATCAAATCAGATCCAGCAGTAGTTGGACTGCTGCTCTCTGAAAAGGCAACATTTGCCTGTTTTGCACAACGTCTTCTCCCACTCTGTCCCCTCTCTCCAGCCGAGTTGTCTGGCTTTCCCTCAAAGCCATAGGCTGCAGGTACCCTAGAGGGCAATCCATACAATTGTCACTTTTTTTTTTCCTGACTGTCACTGTTGTTTTCAGGTAGCTATACATACCTTGTGGTCACTTAAAGCCTGCCATTGGGTCTGTCTGGTCAGGACTGTCTTTTTCTATATATATTACTTTGGCAACATTTAATTTCCCATTTTATAGCTAGCCATTTGCCATCACGTTGCAACCTTTCCCATTTAGTTTTTTGTTTGACTATCCAGGTCAGGCTGTATCATCTGTATTTTATCACCTCCCTGTTCGTGCCTCTTTCTGGAGGATCATTTCTGAACACCATGGACCACGGTCCCAGAAGGATTCTCAAAGGACACTGTGGGTAACCTCCCTCTATTGTGAAAGACGAATATTTGAGTCTATTCTTTTTCATGTTTCCTTTAACTTGCTATTAATCTGTGAGATGAGCTTCCCTATTGCCCCAAGAGAGTCTGTTTCCATTAGTTAGCCTTTATAAATGCTCTTTTGGAAATTCAAGTGGTTTAGGTCTGCTAGATTACCTTCCTCCCTGTTCTTAATGACTAAAGAACTCTATAAGATTTGCGGGACTTGCTTTCCCTCTACAAAAGCCATGTGGCTCATTATATTACTCTTATTCTTATGCATATTAATTTCCTTTGATTTTTATGAAACTTTATGAAATCTGCCTGAAACTTTTCCTAAAGACTGGTGTCATGTTTGCCACAGTCAGGGACTTATCTAAGTGTTGGGTACTCCTCAGATTGGCATCCCCATTTGATTTCACCTCAGACTGCGGGGTGAATACCAGCTCCTCTGCATCATCAGCCTCACTGCTGGCTTCTCTTATTGTCCTGATGCCCCCGTTTGAGCAAGTGTCTCCACTTTATGCAGTGTAAAAGCTGGGTCTGGTGTGAGAACTGCCCACAACTAAACACATGGGTCTTGATGCACCAAGAAACAGCCTTTTATGAGGCCTGATAACTTCATGTCCCCATGACATCCTCTTAAAGCATTTGTCCCATCAACATGGAGGAGGCACAAAATTCCCTCTTGTCATTGTGCTTTCTTCCTTTGCAGCTTGTTTAATTCCCCTTAGCATTTCTGCAGACACCAGCAAAATCTGACGGGCTGATCAATACTACTCCATAACCCCACTGGCATTAATTGTCCCTAATGAGCCCCCCACCTCTCTAGAGTTCCGGTAAATAGAGACTCTGTGGTAGGTGTTGATGTGATTAGCTTGTTTTCCTTATTTGACATTATGCTTTCTGTAATATAGAGGGCCACCCCCCCACAAACACTATCAGATCTGTCTTCCCAACCCCTGGGTGGTAAATTAATGTTGTCATTCATATATATCCATGAGTAAGTACTCTGCAATGCAGACAGCTGAGGGGCCCCGAATTCAGCCCAGACCATAAGCTCCCTGGGGCAGAGATGGCATCTTTACTGCGCATGTAACCAAGCTGTGCAACTTTCCAGGCTTCACCATTTCACTTGGTGAAGCGATTTGGCTGAACCATAATGTTCAAAGATTAAGTTGTGTAAGTTTTTTCCAATTCTCCAAGTTTCATTCAGCCAGCTTCGACAAAAAGGCTCATGAACCTCTGGGAGCTTTTTGATGAGCTTCTGCTGAGTTTGCAGACAGTTACTAAGACATAACCCCAGATATATTTAACAGAGCTTCTGGGTTTGCAGCTAGAATTTAATGTGAGTTCTTTCATCAGAGACACTCTTAAATCAAACTATGGTCTCTTCAAGCACTGTGTCTGATGATTCTGATCCACATGTGAATTTTGCCATTCAGGTCAACACTCTGTCAAGAGCAGATATTAACATATGTGGTTCTGCATCCGCCTCCTGCAATGCACTGCTACAATTTGCTAACTTTCTCCAGACCCGGAAAGACTCTTCTTTGCTTGGAGACAGACACAGCACAGCGTGGCCAGATTACTTTCAAGTGACTCCTTTATCTTTCACAATTGTTTTTCCTAACATCTCTTTTCCTTTGGATGAATCTGCTTATACAAAGTCAAAGCTTTGAACATGTTGTATTAGTTAACAGTAAAATTCAACATAGCTAAACTATGCTGTAAGCTTCATTTCTACCCCTCTTCTTCATTGTGGAGGGAGAACAAAGGTTCTGCCCCAGGAAAGCAGGAGGTGGAGGAGGAGGGACTGGTGGGGCTGGCTGTAACCCTGCTTCCCTTGAGGATGGATGGGGAGGGATGGAATGAAGGGGGCAAGGAAGAAGGAAGGAAGGAAGGAAGGAAGGAAGGAAGGAAGGAAGGAAGGAAGGAAGGAAGGAAGGAAGGAGAGAGGGTGGAAAGAAGGAAGACAAGCAATATCATACCACCTGTAATGGTAGGTTAGGGGGAAGCAATCTGTCTGTGAAATTCCATCATGAAACTTCAAGTTCACTGGAATAAAAAGACAAAATGCAAAAAATACTTAGATATGAAGTGAGCAGTGCCATTAAACAAACTCTTCCTTCTTGCATGAACTGCTGTCATTCATAGGCATTTGTTTCATTTTCAGAAGGTCCAGGGCCCTTAGAAGAAAGGGAAGAAGAGCACGCAGAGACTGTATGTCTTCCTATGATATTTGGGAGGAAAGGTTGATACTTTTAGATTCTGTAGATGGAGGCTAACATGAGGGCAGGAAGAAGGAGATAAATATATTGTAAGAAGAGAAAATAATCTCCTGTATTTATTTCTGTTGTAACACGGGAGCATTGACCGTTGTCTGGTTTTCTAAGCCATTGGGTTAGGAGGGGCTAAAAGCAGTTTGCGGAGATCTGGTGGTTAAGTGGCAGAACAAACATGTCGATTCACAGTTCATGCTACGGTGTGTTAAACAGCTCTAAGTAGCTTGAAGACTGCCTGAAACACAGCCCACGGCCGTCTCTCTTCTAACAGTTCATCTTTTATGGCCAACTGCTTACTATGAAATGGAACGTTTATGGCATGGCCCAAATAAAGAGGCAAGTGATTCATCAACATCCAAGATTTTAAAAGATGGGGTTGAGGGGCTGGTTAGGCTTTAAATTATAAAGAAAGAAAAATAGAGCATGGAAAGATCAGGTAGCAGGTTTTGATCAATACCAGAGGCTGTATTCCACAGCAGAAGATGTCCCAACAATATCCCAGTACCTGTCTCATCTTCCACTTCCTTTCTGCTTGTACCTTTCCCACTGCCATCTGAAGAGTCATGACACATCTTAAAGGTGGGTGACAGAACTGACCTGTTCATCTCCATTCAGATATATTAAGCAACAGGACCAATGTCACATGAAATGGAGCCCAAGTCAGCCCAAGACCAATGTAGCCCTTAAGTCTTATCTCATCCCTCAGAAAAACACAGGTGCAATTCAAAGTGTGCAAAACCTTCCACTGTCCAGTATGGAAATTGATGAGTGAAGGCTGTCAGGACTGAAAACGATGTTACTGCCCCCATCTCCAGGCATGGAGCAATAGTGTTTCTTTTAAAAGCAAAACAGTAACAAGGCACCTCTAAACATATAAAAGCTCTTACAGGACCAAGAGAGCTGTTTCTGTTTGCAGTCTATAAGCCAGAGTTGTGTTGTTTCCAGATGTTCCCCTTCATCTGGCTGCTGCCTCCCTGTTGTGCACCTGCCTTTCCCCTTACCCCATAAACAAATTATCTTCCACAAGCCAGGACGTATTTTCCTCCTGTTTTAACCCATAACTTAAAAGCTTGTGATGAAGCTGTAAAAGCTTTTTAATAAAATGATCAGAGGTAAAATGACACATTAATAATATACCCATCCTACACTAGGTGTCTTATCTGAAAAACAATCACCCACATCTTAAGGAAACTCAAACAGCTGAAAATCCAGCAGATGATAGAAGGTCTGCCCAGAGATGCTGGGCTAAGGTCTGCAGAGACATCAGCGTGGGAGTGAGGCCCAGAAGTGTGCAAAAACAAAGAGCAAGACTGTCTCAAATACCAGCAGCTTCTGCCTTTTTCCCTGGCATCTTCTCCAAAGATGGAGGGGAAGGTCATCCCATGTCAGGAGTGTGTTGGTTGGGTGCTGGTGCAAAGAGCTCCCGTTCACCCAATTTGGCAGTTTCAGCGCTACTTTACTCATCTTCAGCTGGCTTGTGTTCTGCTGTTCAAGACAACCTATCTGTGCACATGTTTACGTATGCACTGCATACCTTGATATAGCAGTGTACCTGTTTATTTCCCAGGTACGTGCAGGGAAGTAGCTCCATTAGGAGCTGCAGAGCCAGACTGGTGACATCTGGCTGCACTGCACGTACAGAATCCACAACTGAAACAAGATGTTTTGCCGATAAACCATGGTCAGAGTGGAGAGAAATAGGCAAGGTTACTCATTTCTAAGGCTGGCTTGTACCCACGTGTGAGAATGCATCACAGCCACCACTACAGGGCAGAAAACGTGACTGGAAATCAATGCGGTGTTCAGAGAACAAAACGTTCCAGTGGGTTTGGCTTGTGATCCCTTGTTGCCAAACCTGACTTGGTGACTTGCTTTAGTCCATCAAGGCAGTAAAAAGTGCATCTGTGTTCTCACACCAAAGGGTAAAAAATTGGCTTCTCCAGCTCAAAGGGAGGGAATTTATGAAATGCCTTCATAAAACAATGTCCCCAGTTTGGAAGCGTAGAAGGCCTGAACTTCAAGTACCTTGTAGATGTATTAATCAGCTTTTATTTAAAAGTATTGTGGCTCCTATTTTTACTTCTTGTTAGGTCTTCTCTGCAGAGAAGTATGATTTGCTGGACACTTTGGTGAGAACATTCCCACCCACTCCAGTGCCTGATATTATCTACCTCCTTCTAAAGGAGATATTTAATATTCATAATAAAAATATCCAGATGGCTCTAGGGTAATTAACAACAAGGGACAGCATGCTTCAAGAGAGGTCAAGTTCCAATTGTTTGAGCTCTAGATAAAAAAGAAATCTCTTTAGAAATTTAGCCCAAAAATTTCCCATAAATTATTTTTTCCCAGTTTCTTCTGAAGCAGTAAGCATTGGCCACCACCTAGTTTCTTCATCCAGCTAGTTCATCAGATGCAGCACCAGGATCTCTACAGTTAGAAACCAGGCAAACAAGTAGAAGCACCTCAGGACCCATGGAAAAACCAAAGGCTGGCTCCCCAGTTCACTCTGATGCTTATCATTGCCTCTGGGAGGCAATTGCCTCTGGAAGGATAATTAATGTCTCCTGAATTTAAGAAATGTTCATAAGGACCAAAACCACAGAAATAAAAACCTCACCTGAATTGCAGTTAAACCTTTCCCTTTTTGCCCCATCCCTCATCCCACAGCCATCCTTCCTGCTCCCATTCACCTTTTTTATTACATTTATCAGTTTTGCTTTCCAGCCAACATATCCCCTTCAGGGAAGGTCTGCACCTTTAGTTCCTTCTTCAGTGGGGGGTGTTTGAACAGAAGGTTATTGCAGATCCATTAAGCTTTGCAATAATACAGCTTATCTTTGTCCATTAACTTCTGCCTGACCTTATTATTTCAAAAACAGGTAATTTATCATTCTTTTTCCAAAAGTACTAGAAATACAGCTTAAGCTGGTCAGAATATGTCTACTTTATATGGTTTTAATGAAGGAAGATAGCCATTGCAAGAAAAAGAATATAAATTTTCATTAAAATATGTCACATTCTACATTTTGAATGTTTTCATAGGAATGTAGGAATTGCCATGTCAGAGCAGCTTGAAGCCCTGGTACCATCTTGTCCTGACTCCAAAAATGACAGGTACTTCAGAAGAAGGTGCAATAAATAACATGTCCAATATAAACCTCAGGTCTTCAGATAAAGAAATTGTCCCAGGTCACAAAGCATGGAGTCTAATGTCTTGGCCACAAAAAGATCATTATTAATTATCTTGATAATGTATGTCATACCTTTAGTGTATGACAGGAAAAAGAAACACCTAAAACATCAGTGAGTCTGCTAGAGCATCTGAAATTAAGCAAAACCCTGACAATGGTTATTTTTCCCTTAGCTTTAGGATTCAGTTTCAGCTGAACTACTTCAGGTACTTGATCAGGTTCTTTTCAGAATTCTTATATTGAAATTAAAAAAATAAAATATCGAAAGGAAACCTGATTAGACTTTTTCTGACTAAGATTATTAAATGGATTTTGTATAGCTAACTGTCTTGAACTGATCTAATGCTGCCACAGCAGAGATGGCCTGCTAATGATTGTCTTCATTTTTCCCCAGGAAGCAGAGTGTGGAGAGCAGGGTGCTCTCCCAGGCACAGCTCAGGATGGATGGACAGCTTTGGGGATGGCTCCTGCCTCAGCTCCTGCTCAACAACTCTGCCCAAGGCAGGATGCAAAGCAGACGGGGATGCGTGGCCTGGGAGGGCTCACTCAGAGGGGAAGGACTGATGTGCTACGGCAATCTCAAGGATTTCATCGCCTCTTTGGCGACAGCTATCAGTTTCAGGGGCCTTCTCAAGGGAAAAATGCACCAATTTCATGCAGATTCTGACGAGAAGATAAATTTCACAAGTCTTCTTCCCAAGAGGTATGAAACCCATCAGTCATGAAAAGCAGAGCCCTATCACTGCTGCACTGGAGACACCTCTGAAGAGGCAGTTTGTTCAGGTTGGAAATGACATACAAACTTACAGGACACAAACTGCAACCTCTACAGGTCGCACAGAAGAATTTAGCCTCTGCTGAGCAATCCTTTAATATTCAACACTTCATCTTCTTCTTATTTGTTCACATATGTCTTTATGTCCTTTCCCTCCAGCCACATTAGCTCCTCACCTGACGTAAGGGGTCAAAATCTTGAGAACCCTCTGCTCAGTCCCTGTCCAGACAATGCAGAGAAGCCAGCACCTCCACGTGGACAACAATCATCCCTTCCCCATGGGGCATGTTACTCAGGAGGGAGAAGGTTACTGCTGGGGGTATTGTTCTCTGCACTGACCAGAGACCCCTCCCTCTGGTCAGGCTGCTGACTAGAGCAGTAAGGTGAGATGGTAATGAGGACTTCATGATTCTCAAACCCGAAGGCTCAAGCTGGTGGTAGCCACCACCACTTTTTTATTCCGCTCTTCATCCCCAGGAATCAAACCTTATTTTGCCCTGGGCTGTTCCTAATTTTGCCAGATGGACTGCAGCTAGAGCAGTCAGCAAGACAGTAGAAGATCATCACATCACACTGAAGACTGTAGCCTACCTACTTCTCCCAGGTCTCTAGGAAAACCACATGGATGTGTACAAGACGAGAGAAATAATGTGACTTTCCCAGGTGAAAATTTGTCTTCTCTGTTGGGAAATACTGGTGCTTTCCATCATGCCACGGCACCCCAGTTACACCCCCATGCCCCATTTCCACCCATGGAACTACAGACTCCACCCTTCAGTCTTGCCCCACTGTGGCCAACGTGCAGAAGAGATATATTCTGCTTTGACAGATGCCAATAGCTGGACCAGGGGAGGGCTTTATTCACCAGCATGAGGAGTAAGTCCAACACAATAAAAACTCAGGACAAGTTCTATTTAGAGAGGTGAATTCTAGGTCTGAGTAGATCTGGGCAAACCATTTAGCTCAGTACCAGCCTTGCACAAGTGAGGGGTTTTGTTTAGTTCAGATGCCAAAGTAAAATTTGGGTTAAGTTAAAATTGATGACTTGACATCAAGCTAAAAATTTTCAAGTTGCCTGATTTTTGTTTTGTTCCAGCTCCAAATGTTTCCTCCAACTCAAAGTGATTTGGAGCTATTTAAGTTATTTTGCTCCTACTTTCATTGTTTAATTTGCATCTTCTTGTTAGACTGAATTATGGTTTTACACCTCTGAAATTATTCATATCATTCAAAAAAACAACTCCATTTTCTCTATAATTTACCATTTGAAGAAACAGTCCAGGTTCACTCTGCTAAAACCAACGCATGCCATCTTGTCCGAGACAAAAACAGAGAGCCTCTGCCTGCCAAACAGTGTCTGGCAACAGAGACTTTCAGAGGCTGGTTTAGAAGAGCAGGATGCCCTCCTGGTGTAAGGCATATCCAACCTGAGACCTCTGTGAGATTGTTGTGCCAGGTGAACATCAAAGCAGCTGACAAACCCCATCAGGAGATAGCGGGCGATGCAAAGAGGCCAACCTGTTGCATCAGTTTCATTCATTGCTGCCTGCAAGGATGGGCACAAGGCAGCTGGGAAGAGAGGGAGCAAGAGGAAAATCATGTTTAAACAACTACCTGGACCTGTTGTAAATAATCAAGTTTTTTTCCTCCAGTGGATTATACCCACTATGTGTTTCTGTTTGCCCCAGCCCTTTCCTGAGCTGAAGCCAAGGGATTTTTCCATGTCTCCAAGGAGTGTGTTAGAAAAGCAGTGTTTATGTTAAGGGACTTCATTAACATTACGAGGCAGGCTGTAGTACCCAGAGACTATCACAGGCTGAGCAGGACGGTGCAAACGAGCCCTTGTTCCCTTGCTTCATTGGCCCAAGCAGCCACCAGGCTGAAACCTAACCCTGGCTGCTTGCCTTCAGGGGAAAAAATAAGAAGGGTAAAGTAAACAAGGCCCCTGTTCAGCTTTCCTGAGCCTAGATGGGAATTGCTTGCAATTATACATCAAAACTTGGAGCTGACTCTGAGCAGGCTCAGCTCTGCTCCTCTGCGGCTCTGACCATGTGGAGAAAACCCATGCCCACAGCTTGCAGCCGCCCTGGCCAGCTGCCTCTATCCCAGGCCATGAATCCAGGAAACTCTTAAGTACATGATTAAATCTACCATTCCTCAGGACAGCACTGATTTGACACCAGTGGGGCTTAAAAGCAAGCATGAGGTTACAGGCTTTCCTCAATGGTCTTGCTTTACGGAGCCTGGGTCTCAGCCGTTCATTATTTTATCCCGATGACAGCTGAGGTTTGGGGTTTTTTGCCTGTAGAGCTCAATCCCCCCGCTCTCCTCTCCCTCACAGCAAGCTCAGCCCTGCTGTAACCCCTGCGTGCCTGCCCCCTGCCCATTAATCCCGCTCAGCCAGTTCCGGCACATATCCCACTCCTGCAACCAAGCTGACTCTGCTCCTCCTGCATCCTCATCCTCCTCCATCCATGCCTGTTCAGCAGCCTCTGCTCTGGTGGGGATGCCTGGGGGTGGCAAATGGCCACTGGCCCACAGCTAAAGCCCCCCAAGCACCCATCTGGGCTGCATCCCTGCCTCTGCATCTCCCAGCCACAGGCAGTGTCAGGCTGAGGAGCCACAGGCAGGAGCACGACCTCTCTGTGTGATTGGTCATGACTTGAGGGAGGAAGGACATGTACAGAGTTACACATGGAATTGTTTAGATAAGCAGGAATGCCCCAATATGGTTACGTATTGGGGTGCTAAGGGTCCCACAGCTGCCTGTTGTCCCACGCTCCCAGCCCCACACTGCACCCCTGTGCCACCCCATCCCCTCCTGTCCCCTCCTGTCCCAGCAGCGGGAAACACCCAGCCCTACCGACTCTCCAGGCACAGGGCCCTATGTTCCTCATCTAGGACCTTAAAGTCCTTACTTAAAGCAGCCTATTTTCTAGGCTGTCCCTTGTTCTTGGGAAAAGACAACTGGTTTCCCCACCTCTTGACAAATTGCACACACCCAGGGAAAGTGTGTCTAACTCCTGTCCTTGTCTTGTAGTTCTCTGATGTTCTTTTATGTGAGTATAAAGAAATTCTTCAAATACAGACATGCAGATTCTAGAGAGTCTGGTGCTGGCTAGATTTGATTTAGCTGACAGTAAAATTTAAGCTTTGGATTTGAAGCAACTGCTGAAGCAATACAGCCTTATTTCACCATTAATTTCCCCTCCTTCCCAATACTGTGTAAGCCAACTAGGAAAGCACTTCTGACAGGACAGGATTCCACACATGTCCTCTTTTCTTTTCTCTTCTCCTCTTCTCTTCTCTTCTCTTCTCTTCTCTTCTCTTCTCTTCTCTTCTCTTCTCTTCTCTTCTCTTCTCTTCTCTTCTCTTCTCTTCTCTTCTCCCTCTCTTCTCCCTCTCTTTTCACAATTCATAATGAGGCATTTAATTAATAGTAAATGTGCATAGAAGTTTTCTGGGCAGCCGTATGACAGCCACATTAACACCAGATGAGCCCAAAATTGTTTATTGTTATTGCAGTGAATACCAAAGTGAATTAAGAGTGATGGATTGGACACTTATTGTGACTTGACCAAATATATACATATTTAATAATAGGACATTTCAAAAGAAGAAAGAGAAATACTGGCAGAAGAGAAATTCGAATGCATTTGCCTCTTTTTTTGTTGTATAAAAAAAAAAAAAATTAGCCGAATTATGTGGCCAGAACTCAAAGGAAACAAAAGTATTCACTGTGCTAACCCAAGGTGACACCTACAGAAATAACTTGGAAGTGTCATTGGACAATCAATCAATTCCTTATGGTCACAAACCTGTTTGAAAAACCGTAGCACCAAAGGTATTAATAAAACTAATAGGGCATTTAAAATCCTGCTGAAAGACAGAACCACGTGGGGCAGGGAGGGAAGCAGGGGCAGAATTGGTGTCCCCTGGTGTCTCCCGGTGTTCCCCCGCGCTGCCCGCTGCCCAGCACACCGAGATTCAGCATGTCCACCCGTTGGGGAGTGCCCCCATGCCGTGCTCGCCCCAGGAAAACAAAACACAAAAAAAAGCAGGAACCCTTATTGAAAAGATTATCTTTCCCATCAATAATCCCTCTGTAAGAGTTCTTTATTAGTAAACCCCATGGCAAAACCTGACATATTTACAGCTTGCAGTAAACTTTATGTATCTGCAACAATATTAATAATAAAGAGCCGGTGACCACAGCAAATCATTCCGGCCTTCAAAATGATCAAGTGAAAGCTTAATTGTACTGAAAAGGGAGAGCCCTGACAAGTTGGAAATCCTTCCCACACACCCTTTCCAAAAAAGTGAACTTTACCGAGATGAAAAAAGTGTGTTGGAGGATTGGAAACTTAAGAATACATATTTTAAAAAAAAAAAAAAAAAGAAAAGAAAAAAAAAAGACCAAGTCTGATATCACAGGCTGAGCTGAGACAGAAACCTGATCTTTTACATGGAATGGGCAACATTTGGGTCTGTTTTATGTGAATTGCTCCAAGCTGTTTTGCTTAGAAATGTATAGATTTTAAGGTAAGGCGCACCGTATAGGCAGTGCAGGTCATTCCCACTTTTGGAAGACGTTCCCCATTACTTTTCAGCTGACAAAGGTAGGGTCTGAACTTTTCTTTCTTTGCTGAGTAACTTACTTGCTTTAACACTGAGCTGGATTTGGCAAGAGAGACACTTGCGTTTTGCTGCCTGATTGTGCTTTTCAACACTCTCGTTCCCTCTCTCCCTCCCTCTTAAGAATTATCTCATTTTAGTCACCAACCTGCAGAAATTTTTATTCTCCTTATTTCTTCTTTTGTTATAAAAAAAAATATGTATTTCTCAATAATTCTACATCCTTCTCTCTGCTGGGGAAAAAGGAAAAATTATGCTGTTTAGAATAGTATTCTGGAGACGATAAATCAGAAGAGCTCCAACCAGTTTTATTTACCTCTCATTTTAAACAGAACAAGAGACAAGTAGGCTTTGTTTTTTATTAGACAGCATTCACATTTATGCATTCTTATTATGATTTCTTTGCTTCAAAAATGCAACAATACCTTCGCATTTTGCCAGTCAAAAATATTTCATTGTTTTTATTTTACTTGATGCAATAGTTTGTGAGTGTCTTTATATTGACTAAAAAAGAGAAAAATTCATGGTTGGGAAAAGGCAACTGGAAATGCCAAATGCAGCATAAAAATTTTTATAAGAATTGTTACATCTTCCAGGACATTTTCTAAAGAGTCTGTTTCTGCTACAAAAAGTATCAAACTTAGCTCCACTTTTATTGTTTTAATTATCTAGTACTATATTTTGACAGCATCATATTTCTTACACATGCCTGTGAAAAAAAGGGGGAGAAATATTGCAATTTATTTTTGAATGGCTGATACATCCCCTTTGTTGATTAAAAATTACCACTGAAAAACATAACAAGAAAGCTATAAAAGTCTTTAATATGTTATGTATTTATGCTGTGCTTACTTGTCACATTTTGGCTAATAATTATGCAGCCTGTTAAAATGAAAACAAAATGTCTTGACCATGATGTTGTAATTACGCGCAGCGCGTTGTCTCCCGTTCCAGAGTGACTCCCTGCTTTATTCTGCCCTGATAATCACATGGCAATGGCTTTGCTGCGTGGTAATTTATTTATTGTCTTCAGAGTATTTCTCCTCTAACGGGAGTTCTCTTTTCTGTGGTAGCATATGTACAGACAAAGAGCTATGAATACGTATTGCCCTGTCCCTGTGTATACGTATATATAGAAAGATCGATGAGCAGTAGGTATAACTCATTTTTGCAACAAAAAGAAGAAAATCCTTCACAAGCCCACTCCATTAATTCCCTGCCTTTGAGCCGCACTGTTTTACCATAGGGGCTTGTACGTTCAGCACAAAAACTTCCTCGGAGTTTGTCCCTTCCTTTTTTTCCTCCGAGCATGGGGCCAAACCTTATTTGTTTGGTTGGTTTGTGTCATCGTTTGTCACAAGCTATATTCTCATTAAACCCATTTTGCTGCCCTACAACATAGTTTTAAATGTGTATGGGGAGGGGAGTGGTAGGGGGGGCGGGAATGTGGGGTGGTGGTTGCTGAGTGACTTGGTTTTGCGCTCGACTGTCTTCAGGAAAATAGAGAGAGGTTTCATAAGAAGGAGGAGGGAATCATTTTGTTTGAAACAAAAATAATGCACGCAGCAGAGATCTGCTGCCTACTGCCCCCAAGAAATTACTAGAAGAGACCTGAGAAATACATCAGCTATTTTTGCCTTGTGATTCTCTTTAATTTATTGTTATTGTCTGTTATTATGTAGAGATATATCTGTCCATAAATAGATTATATTACTTGCTTCCTAATATAGCTCTGCTAATTAAATCAACCTCAAAAAAGAAATATTTTCTTGTCACATCTTCAGCTTAATTGCCTCACATCTTCAGCTTAATTGCCTTATACTTGGAATTTAAAATTGGTTTAATTTCAGCACACTTGGAAAACTCATATTTTAAAAAATAATTTAGCTTTCTCTGAACTTATCAGGATTTTTCTTTAGCCTGTTATATTCTCAAATAATTTTGAATTGCCTTTTTGGCAATTTTTAAAGAAGACACTGCTCTAAGCACAGCTCTTTCTGTATACGTATGCACATGCACATATATGTGTGTGTATATATATATTCTAAAGGCAGGTTATAAACTGCACCAAGTTGGCAGCTGTCGGGAAGGTTATTTGTGGAGCGAGCACTTTAGCCTAAGGACGTAGTGGGTTCTTAATAATAAGCAAGGGGGAAAAATTGAATGTTTTCTTTAAATTAAGACTCAAACAGAATTGTTTTAATGAATATCTAGAGCTAGCAGAGGTGCTCACAGGCTTCAGTTTGCTCCTACTCTAAAAAAAATTTCCTTTGTGGTTTTCACTGTAAGATCAAAAGGAGCCAATTAACTTTTCTATAAGGTAAACAAACAGGGAACTAGAAGTATCCCCTCAGATGATCTAACTGGCGGGGTTCGACCTTTTGGTTTTTTCCCTTTTTTTTTTTGTTTGTTTTTGGTGCCATTTCCCGCAGGTCCAGGGTGGGAAGGTGGCGGTGCCCCCTACACCAGCGTCCATGGGGCCCGGAGCAAAGCCCCCACCCCGGCTGCAGGGGGGGTTGGAGGGTAGCTCAGCCTCATCCCAGCGGGATGGGATGGGATGGGATGGGATGGGATGGATGCCCCTTCCCCTCCCTCATGCTTCCTAGGGATCCTGGCTGGGGCAGGCTGGTGGCAACAATGCGGAACAGCCCAGGGCAGGGCTCTCCCTGGATGCACCCCAGGTGTTTAGATACAAGATGCACTCTGAGTAAAATCATATAAATTGAGACCACTGTATAATCAGGGAATGGGAGTATTTCTTCACCCTCACAAGCTGCGGTCCCTGCACTACCCGCTGGCTCCAACAGCACTCACCAAAGCCTAAGAAGTCCCACACAGGCGTAGGAGCCCAGGGTGTCACAGCCTGGCCAGTGAAAGATGAGAGGGCACACACCGACGATATTCCAGAGACATCTAGGGTAGGTGAGAAGCAGTAAGGTCACAGGCAGACCCCAAAACAGGGCAGCAGGGGTGAGGAAAGATGAATCAGAAAACATGAGAAAAACTTTCAGCCAAACCCCCTTCAGGTTTTTTCACACAATGTGAAAAAAAAAAAAGCCACACAAAAATATGCAGATCCTCATCCTCCCCTCACCTGGTCATCCAGCAGGTAAACAGGAAACCTGCTCTTTTTCATTTTTTTTTCTTGCAGGGTATTTGCTTTGCTTTCTAACACTGCCTTGCTTGATCAGTTGGCCGCAGAACGGCTGCACTGTTCTCCCAGGATGTGGAACAATGTGTGAGCTCTCAGGATTGCTCCTCTCTGTAGGGACCACCAAACCAACCCCGGCTCCCCCAAACCAACCCCTTGGGCAGGAGAGCCCAGCTGGCTTCCTGCACCTCAGCAAAGTCACTCTGCTTTTAGGGAGCCCCAGCTTTACTAAAAAAGTACAAATAACAAAATAAAATTGCCTCCCCTGGGAAAAAGAGAAGGTTTTCTGGAGCTCAGCAATTATCTTTAAATGAAGTGGCCACTTTTTCTCTGGAAGAGCCACTGCAACAGTGTCCCACAGGTCGGACAAAAGGCTGCTCATTTTGTACAGAACCTCAGAAAAGCAGACACTTGAGGAAAGCAGTGAGATGTGCTGATGCCAATGCTTTGCTCTCGAGGTATTTGTGTCAGAGTGAGCTAAGGTACCTCTGATCCCCACCACGCTATGATGTGGGGCCCAGACGTGCTGGTGCGGAGACGACGAGGCTGTGCCTCCAGCAGTCCCAGCCTCAACAATATTCCCCATCTAGGAGAGTCACTTGCAAGTCAGGCATCAAAATATGGGGATGCAGAAGCCCCCAAAATTTTCAGCGGGGACAATGTATTGCCTTTGGCCATGGGTGTTAGAGAGCACAGTTTTGCCAGTCCAGGCAGGTTTTGGGCATCCCTGTGATGTGATGTTTATCAGCATTTTAATTGCATTGCAGTATCAGAGCTTGAAGTAGGAGCAAACTCGGTGGTAGGGACACTGAACTCCTGAGCTCTCGCTTCAGATGCTGTAGTCGCCATGGAAAGACTGCAAATAGACTCGCTGAAAGATATCAGGATGCAGATGGCGAGTCACATACTTTATCACTGTATAAATATCTCAAAATACTTCCAAACCTCTGAATAACACAAAAATGCCGCCAGCTGTGGGACAGAGGGCAGCAGGCAGCAAACCAGAGCTTTACAGAGTAAGGGCAAGAAGGAAGGATTTGGCTGGCTCCCACTCATTCCAAAAGGCATTCCTGGCTTTTGGTGTCCATGCAAAACCCTCTCCTTCCTCCTTCAGTGGTGCCAGCTTTGGGGTCCTCTCCCCAGCTGCCACCCTGGGAGCAGCCAGACATGCTGGCTGTCCCTGAGGGCCGTGGGACCTTGCTGTCTTCCATTTCAGTGCCACAGCCTCACCAAACAAATGTGGAATGATCTTCTAAAGAGTCTCCCTGTGCTGCAACAGGCTTTTTCTGGCACATGCAGTTCAGGAGGCTGGAGAGGGCTGGGACCAGCAAAGCACAAAGGGACACCCAGAACAGTGTGCTCTGGGTCCATGGGGCGAAGCAACCCGCTTGTCCTCACACACCGAGTGGTTTGGGGAGAGAGGGAAGCGGGGCGATGACTGCATCTGAATGGATAACTTGCTATTTTAACCCTGAAGTGGGTTTCATTACCAGCTTCTCTTTTCTTTCTTTTTTTTTCCCTATTCCAAGGGACAGCTAATGGTTTCTTGGGTTTTTAGAACAGGCTTTCCTGATCATGTCACCAGTAAGTGAAATTAAGAGTCTCTCTCGCCCTGCTCCCCACCCCCACATCTTCCTGCCAGATCCCTTTGGTAGGGAAGGAGAGTTAGCAATATTCACAGATCCCAGTCATTAGGCCTTTCCTGCGTAATTTCTAAAATGCACTAAGAGAAAGGGGTGAAAGGGGTGTGTGTGTGTGTGTGTATAAGAAAAAACCCTTTATTGTGCTGAAGCTCATAAATTCACTGCAGGGTGATTTATAGCAGCAGAGCGTAGCACCTAACTCAAGTCAATGCAAGAGGTTAATATGAAAGGTTAAGGAACTCGGTTCTGGCTGATTTATGGTTGGTCTGTCGGCTTTTATCCTGACCACAGCTCTGCAACTGTAGCTTGGGACTCTACAAAGCACAAGAGGGGGTGGTGGTGTTAAAAAAATAATGTGTATTTAGACATTATCCCTGCCCATAAAATAAAGACCCCAAAATGCTTAAATGACCAAGGAGCTTTCATATCACTACATGCCACGGCACAAGCAAAGCGCCTCCACTCTTTTATTCCCGAGCTCCCAGACCAGAGGGAACTGCCACGATCATCTTGTTTGCTTCCTGTATTACACGGGCAATAGGTTTTTCTCCAGAAGCTGAGTTAAAGCATGTCTTTCCGAAAACTGCCCAACCTTAAAGCCTCCAAGTACCAGAAAGCCCCCAAGTACCAGAAAGCCCCTCTGCCCCCGGGACAGAGAAGCCTTTAATGGCAATGAAATGATACCTTGCTCCACGGAAGAACTCATTGGACTCCAGCATCCAGGCACTGCATTTGATGTTGCATTTTCATTTGTAGGAGGGAAAAGCCCCATGTAGGCAGACATTTCTGTTTGCAGGTGTGCACAGCTGCTGATCTTCCAGCCTTTTCTCTCCAGTGAGACAACTGGATTGTGCTCTACACAGCCTCCTGCTATGAGATTTATATGCTTGCCTTGCCCAAAATCTTTTCAAATTCCTCCAGCATTTGCACAGCCAGAAGAGAGCAGAATTGGGTGCAAAATTTGAGTAGCAGCCTTACCAAGCATTGTACAGTCACTGCTCCCAGAAATATGCAGCATTGCTTTCATTTTAAAAAGTTCTACCTTGATACCACATACTACAAGTTTTTAATCTGGCAGTATTAAAACAAGCATCGTCAAGAAATACGAGTAGGCAGATTTAATGTAAATTGACTTTACCAAGCAGGATGTATTCCTGTTTGAAAAAGACAAGCAATTCCTCTTACAAGACCCATTCCTGGGAAGCCATGTTTTGGCAAAAGACTTTTTTCCACGCTGTTTACTATAACCATTGCACTATTTAATCCAGGACCAATATCAGACTACTCCAGCTATAGCTGCCCGAATCTTCTCTTTCAGTCTCAGACTTTGTATTGTTGATTCTCGGAGTCCTGTGGATTTGCCCTAGATTTACCTCTGTGTAACTGAGAGCCCAGTCTGGGCAACTGGGAGCAGTTCTGTACGTGCTGGAAAAGGGACATAGAGAGGATACTTTTGCAGTAATATTTTGCAGCAATGATCCAAACCCACAAGAAATTCCTGCGCTTTTAAGTCTATTACTTTGTTAGAGAAAATTGGGTTTGGCGTTAGATTTTTTTTTTTATAAGAGCATCTGTCTGTCAAAGGTTTGGGGAGCTGGGGAGCTGGGCTGCATTAGGCTCCAGCCCAGTACTGGCCATGAGCTTTTCCTGCTTGGGAGGAGGAAGAAATGGGAGACGAGACGACCCTCAGGCATTCAGTCTTCCTTCTGGGAAGGGAAGGGTTGTGAATAACTCAGCTTCCCCCACCAGGGCACAGTGTCCTCACAGTGACAGTAGAGCCCTTGGCCAGGCTGGTCTTGGCCCATTCCGTGCAGAACCCCCTCTCCCACCATTGCCATTCCCAAGCTGCTTCTCCAGCAGCTGCCTCCCAGCGTGCCACAGAAAGGATATTCATGTACCAGCTGGGCAGCGGCACAGAGGGGACAGTGTCACTGTCTCCCAGTGCCAAGGATGTGCTCTCAGTCAAAAACAGACTTGGGGTTTACATGCATCGGTTAAATAAATCATAAAGCTTTTAACCCCACTTGAAACCCAAATCTCCTGAGGATTTCTAATCAGAGAGAGAGGTACCCTCATGAATTTGGGAAAGACATTATTTGTTTCTTAGCTGTGTAACTAAGCTTTTTGTAAGCTTTTTGTAAGCTTTTTGTTTTCACTTCATTTTCTTTTTGGTCAATTTTGGTTGAATGAGCTCAAATTTTAATATCTGCGTGTTTATATGCTACTAGCCACTGCTCCTGCTGCTCCTGAAGAATAGAGGATATTGGTTAATGGCCCATATAAGGCACAGAGAGAGAGAGAGGAAAGAAAGTTAACTATAACTTTAGACTATTCTTTACCCAATTTTTGAAGATGCACATTCCTGCATTGGTTCTTGGCATATTCCTGGTCTTGGCTCTTAAATGATTGGCATACATGAAGGGCTTAAGATGTACAAATATCTTTAAGAGCTATTGTGCAAAGGTGAAATACAGAAGAACTCATTCTAAGCTGGGAAGGCATGTATTTGCATAAAGACCTTAAATTTTTGTACCAACTGATAAGATGTTGAAATGCCCAATATATAGTATTTCAAGTTAAAAAATATCATCTCTCCCTCTACTCTTGCCTTCCCTATCATCAATTGACATCAATGGTTAAAAGCCTTGGCAGAAAAACTAAGTCACAGATAAAAAAATAACACAAACAGAAAGCCTAATCCTGCTGCCAAGGAGCTGAACAGCAAAACTTTTATTGACTTCAGTACAGGCCAGACCAGGCCCAGGCACACAGAAATTAGGACAAGTCACTATCTAGATTGTATGAGCCAACATACAGTCTCAGAAGGTTAGGGAGAAGACTTCCCTTTGTAAACATGTCCACCCAAAAGTTTGAAATGCTGCAGTTTTGTATGGCTAAGAGAAGGAGATAGTTCCCAAAAATCAACTTCTCTCGCAGACCTGATGTATGTTTCTTGGACAGCTCCAGAAAATATATGTATTGCTCTTTTTAGCAGGTTGAAGAACAAACTTTAAAGCCCACATGCCTGTGCTAGTTGCACATATGTGCATGTGTAATTTTTCTGGAAAGGCGGGCTGGAGAAATTAGGTTTTTGACCACTTGTCAGAACTGTTGCCTGTTCTTGCACCCTTCGACTCTTACCAGAGGAACCTCTGAAGAGTTTTAAAAATCGGTACAAAGACCTTGAATTGGCCTCTTGTTCTGTAAGGAGTCAACAGGAGGTGTATCTTCAGCAGACCTGAGTATCAACGTCACTGCACTGAGCTTTAGTGAAGTTTGTTTTTTTGTTTTTTTTTTCCTCCAGTGGATTAATTTAATGTCCTGGTAAATTCAGTTCCCCATGACCATGTTTGCAGCTCAAAGGACAGGGACACAATCTTACACAATCTTTCAGGCCTCATCAAAAGCACCCCATTTTTATTTTGCAGCTATAGTTATTTAGGGATTTCAAAGGAAGGCAGTCTGAAAGGATGAGTTTAGCAAACTCAGGATAGTTTTCGCTAACAAAACAAGAGAGTCCCTGGCAGCCTGACATGTGCAGGGATGGAACAGAGGTCAGGGCCAAGTGTCCAAGAGAACAACACCAAACCATTCCCACTGCCTCTTACAGCAGGTTTCCTTGGGCAGTAGCCCAAGCCACATCACCAACTCGATCTGCCATGCTCACACACAGGGTAACACAGGAACGGTGTCCTCAGGGAGGGGGAGCTGGACACGAGGCAACAGAGAGAGTTTCATTTATTCCTCAACTATGGAAGTAACCAGATTCTTGTTTCCGTGGTATCTGTGAGGTCTCTGTTCATCCGTGCAGTTTAGTGATCTCATCTCGCTGCTTGTCCTGAGGTAAAATAAATTTATGGATTTAAGGCGACTGAAGGTTTTTAAAACAAATCTCTTCTCGTCCCTCAAGAAATCTAAAAAAACCATATTTCAGCTTTCTGTTTTGTTTAAATGGCATCGCACAACTCCATTGCCCTCCCAGAAACATCACCCAAGAGCTGCCTCGAATGTGAGCTGGAAGAGTGCTGATGCAGTTGGAGTAAATCATGCCGGTCATCCAAAGTGAACTGTTATTCCCATTCTCCTTATAAAAAGAATATTAACCTTGTAAAAAAAAAAATAAATCCAGAATAAAATGCTGAGTTTCTTGGAACTGGCTATCAGTCCACTGGGTCAATTTAAGGCTTTTAGTGAATATATTTCCTTCACGCTGATTGAGGCCTTGAAGAGGAACTACCATACCTCTTCCAATATTTTGCAGTGCTGTGTGTTGTATAAACAAAGAAATCAGATGGACACATCCCTGGACTCTCTCCTCTTGCCCAGGCTGATTCTGACTGTTGGGACGCAATCAACTCAAACCCACGCAGTCCCCTCTTCTGAACAGCATTATCTTTTTTAAGCATCATTAGATTTCTCCTTTTTTGAATTGATACAAATACCAAGGAGTCAAATGCCTTGTGTGAATCACTGTGGTCCCATCAGAGCCATGCACCAGAGCCCTGCATCAGAGCCCTATTCTGGCTGCAAATATGGTTTTGACAGTCACTGGCAAGGAGCTAAGAGCAACTCCGATTCCTGTGGTGGGCAGCTCACCATCGACGTAAGCCTATTGCTTCCTGTAAAGTAACCGTGAGTTCACACGCATCCTGTGCTCACATCATGTGACACATGTGTGACTAGGATTAATTCAAATGCAAATAATAATCAGAGTAGCTCAGAAATGGGGATCAGAAAGTTTTATTGACCCTTATGGGCAATGACATCTTCACTCTGATTAGTGTGCTCAGGACCAAGTATTGATGCGTGTTTTACACCACTGAAAAAAAAACAGAGGGCCACTGGAAGACATGAGGGGAATGAGTAATTTTGCCCTCTGTGATTTGGTTTTTCTTTTGCCTTTGACTGCTTGATATGATAGGATGCAATGTGGAAGTCCATACAGACACTAAGAATTAGTGTGAGATAATAGATCCCTCCACTTCTGGAACTCAGGACCACAATATCTAATATATCAGATACTGCTTGCCAAATGAACCTAATGTCATAAGCCAAACACCACAATGGAGTTCACATCCACAGAGTAGTTTTGTCCATAGAAACTGCTGTTGTTGGACGTGAACTCAAGAATGAAGTTGGTCTAACCACAAGCAGAGATGGAAATCACCCCTGTGCCACCACAGCAGAACTGGTTGGTGACGATTCAGTGCAGTGAATCTTTCTGATTTCCCTGATGACAAGTAGGGGGAAGTGAATGCCATACATAAGTATTCAGAGATTAGAGAAACCTTGTGGAAAGGGGAGCGCTAGTTGAGCCAGTTGAGCCTTCAGGGACCAGCGGAGTCTGTCCTAGGTGAGTGTGTAGAGGAACTGATGGTTCAGTGCAACATCATGGTAGCAATATGTTCAGTCTCTGCATCAGCTTGGGATTTAGAGTGATTTGGGGAGAGAAGTAAATCTGTAAAATCCAGATCCAGATACAACTGGAGGCAGAGACTCAGCCATACAGGCATGTGCCTGGGCTACTGGACAGGGAACGCAAGTGTGCCCTGCAGACAGGGCAACACAAAAGCTTCTGCAACATTTAAATCTGGTTAGTCCTTAAGCCCATTGGCTTCTTCAATGGCTTGTCTGGGTCTACTGCCATCTGTCCTCATGGTTTCGTCCTTTTCCAGTGGCAAGTGTGGTCTTAGTGCTGGTGCATATGAAGGACCGGTAGCCTCACAGAGAAACAGGTGCTCTGAAAACTGGAAATAGCTCTGCTACTTACTGACAAACATGGCAGCACTCCTAGCATTCTGCCCTGCATTATTTGGCCAAGAAACCTCAGTCTTTAACTTCTAGACTTGGCTATTCCAACCTTGAGCCTCCATATGTCTTAGTCCTTCAGAGCATCCCACCACTGAACCTTGCTTAACACAGGTACAGCTCCCTGTGGTGCTGTTCAAACATGCCAAGGGAGGAGGACATAATGAGAACCCATGGCAGGACATCTGTAATTTAAGACAGGATTTGAACCCAGGCCTTGGCAGATGTCTAGGAGAATTTTGCCCAAGTGTGCTTGTTTTCCTCCTTTCTTTTTCCAAGTGTTTGTTTCCCAGTTTGCACTAAATTTTATTGAAAACATCAGGCTAATAGCAATGGGGAGAGTGGTTGAGTAGATTTTGCCTCTTTTCCCCTTTTCTTTCTGGAATGCAGCCATCAAAATAAACATTAAATACAAAATGCTGGGGCTTGAGTTATTACTTGTGAGGGTGCTGGGAGGGAAATTTATAGCAACATTACTGTGTTTTGCTAGAAATCTCTTAATGCACCAAAGTGGAGAGGTGTGTGTGTTTTTTATTAAAATGTTACACTCTATAAATCTGAGCAGCAGGGAGGACACAGGTGGCCCTGAGGCTCAGCTGACCGGACTGTCATTTCTAACTTGGGGAAGGTCTGTCTGACTGTCCTCCTGCCCCGTCCCAGCATCAGCACAGCCACAGGCTGTGTCTTCATCCCAGGCTGCAACGGCTGTAGAGGTTCTGCATTTGTTTCATTGCTGTTATTGTTGCTGTTGGGTTTACTCCCTCTTTTTGTCCTTCTGAACTTTAAGCCACCAAAGGTGACACCGAGTCATTGCTCCTGCCCTTGATGGTGGGTTTCCTAATGATGTTGTTCAGGCTCTTCCCCTCTCTGGGCTGTCATGGTGACTTTCTCTCATGTCCTGGCTGCAGTAGTGTCCTGATGAGAAGGTTTCATGGGTGGATGGCCCCTAAAAGCTGAGGGTGGCTGCTGGGCAGAGTTCTCTTGCTGTGGCTCAGCAACACTGTTGGCCATGCAATTTGGAGACTGGGTGCACGTTATCATGGATTTGATTTCTGTCTGAGATGCTGCAGCTTTTGTTGGCTCCAGGGGAAGCTGAAGAAGCTCAGGACCTGCCACTTGTGTCCCTGTGTCTGTCAGTAGATAAGGTACTTCTGCCTGAAACTCAGGGCCTGGCTGAGCCACTCTCCTGTGAGGATGGCTGGTGCTGCTGAGCTGCTCATTGGTGAGAGTGGCAGAGACCCACAGGACTCTCGGCTCTCTCACGGCTCTCAGCAGATAGCAGATCTTGTTGCTTAGTGTGAGTTCAGGCAATTACTTGTTTGAGACTCAGTTTCTATGCTTTAAAAAAAGGGAGTTGTTTATTGTAAGGCCTCCCTCAGTGGGAGACTTTACTTATTTTCTTATAAGTAAGTGGCATCCTCCTGGCATGTACATCCAGGCTGCTCCACTGCTTGCAAAATTTCTTGAATGCTTTCTGCAAGAAAGAGCAACCCTGGGCCATCCTGTGGAGGGAATCTGCGAACCCTGTGAACCGATTCCCCCTGAACTTGGCATGGCTCTGACACAATCAGCCTTGATCTGAGATTTTTCTGGGAGCTCAAAATAAAAAAAAATAAAAAAATAAAAAAAAATAAGGGAAAGCAGCGTTCCTGGAGGATTTAAAAAATAAACAAGCAAACGAGTAACAGAAAAGAAAAGGTCACAGCTATGGTCCAGGGGACCCGAAGAGCAGCATTAAGCCCCTGCTAGGAATCAGTTCTGCTCAGAGATCCCGCCGCAGCGGCTGAGAGACCCCACAGTGCGGGGAAGTGGAACCCGTCGAGGAGCTCCGGCGGTGCCGAGCAGCCCGAGAGCCGGGGCGGTGCGTGCTGGCTGCGGGGTCGCCGAACCCAGGCCCCGCGGCCGATAGCAACGCGGGAGGGGCAGCCGAGGGGCGGCAGTCAGGCTGCGGAGTGTGCCGAGAAAAGCAGCCGTGCGAAGAAGCCGAGTACTTTGCTTGCAAATCCTCCTTGTGCTGCTCCTCTTTCTTTTCAGGATATTTCTGGGCTCTCTCCACGAAAAAAAAAAAAAAAA
>VXBJ01005966.1:180360-221648 GCA_013400055.1 Nycticryphes semicollaris
GGCCTGGCCCTGGGGGGGGTCCCAGCGGGCCTCCCGCCGCTCATCCTCCCGCCTGCGCGGTGCCGACGGGCCGGCGGCCTCGCACGGCTTCCCTGCTTTCCCTATCGTAAAAAGTGGGGTACGCGTTACCCCGCAGACCAGCACCGGCAATTAAAGCCGAAATCTTAAATAAAAAGCCCTCAGAACAGGTTATATATCTTGGCTTAGGACGGGAAAAAGCTTTCGAGTGATTTATGTGCTGTAGTAATTTGACTTGCTATTTCTACTGCGTGGAGCTGAAGTTATATGTCTTGAAAGTTATGTATGCATATACCCATATACACACAAAAATATATGCGTATATTGCTGTCTAGAAATACTGCTTGGGCAAAAAAATCCTTTGGGGAGCGAAGGCGAATGTGATGGGGTTGTTTGCTCAAAGGAGACAGGAGAGAGGAAACGAGCTTTCTCTAACGGAGAAAATTCTTTAAGTGCCGGGTTATCCAAATAACGACCATTTCTTTTATTTAGCGAGCAAATAAAAAGCGCAGCCTAAAGTGCGGTATTAATAGAAGTGCAGAAAGCAACTGCCGTAGGAATCAGAGGCTCGCTGCGTGCTTTTTTCAATTGACACTTCTAATGCATTTCTCCTCCTCCCCCTAATGTCATGTAAACTGCAGGCACGGCAGAAAGCGCTCGCTGGCGGTCCCCCCTCCGCCTCCCGTGAGAGAACCGCTCCCTGCCAGGCGCTCGGGCCTCCCCGCCGCGCCGAGCAGAGCCTCCGCCGATGTTCAAGGGTTTTGCGGAGCCCGCCGTGCGCCGGGGAGGATCGGCGGCATCTGCCCCTTTCGCCCGGCTGCAGCCGCAGCCCTCACCCCGGGGCTCCCTGGGCCCTGTGCTCTTTCACGGCTCCTCCACATCAGGCGATGCCGAGCCTCTTTCTCCCCTGGTCTGGAACTGTTGCACCCCCTCACCCCCCCGCAGGGTCTTTGCCCANCCTCGGCTCCTGCCCGGGCTCCTTCCCGCGGATAAAAGCACCTCCCGGCAGGAGGGGTGTGTACGGGCTCCCCCCGCTCCCCGGCGGGGAGATGTGCGGTGGGGGGCCGCGGGTGGGAAGATGCTGCTGCCTTGATCCCTGCGGGGGGCAACGGGAGAGTATAAAGGGGAGAAGCATGCGGGAGGGAGGCGCGAGTGGGGAAGCGGGGGAAGGGGGTACGGGACTCTGGCGGGCAGCAGGGAGAAGCAGCAGCGAGAGGAGCCAGCGAGGGCAGGAGGGGAGCTCTGGGGAGCCGGGCGGCGGGGCCAGCCCCTTCCCGGGTGCTGCAGGGCTGGCTGCCCGGCGAGGCTCGGCCGCCGGCTCCCGGCGTGCTGCTGACGCCGCCTTGGCAATCGCCCTCTCTTTTCCACAATAGGGCCACCAGATCTGCCATTCAAGGGCTCCGGCACCCTCCCAGGGAGGGGGAGGGAGCTCTTGCCAGGAGTTTGGCTAAGCCTCTGTTTGAACAGACACTCGGAGGTGCGGGATCTCCTCCGCGGAAACCTGCGGGATTTCCTCAGGGAGCAGGACGCGAAG
Organism: Nycticryphes semicollaris; assembly: GCA_013400055.1. Taxonomy (NCBI): domain Eukaryota; kingdom Metazoa; phylum Chordata; class Aves; order Charadriiformes; family Rostratulidae; genus Nycticryphes; species Nycticryphes semicollaris. Next base: position 181,913 of record VXBJ01005966.1, read on the forward strand.
GTAGGGCTCACGCTCCGTGCCCCGGCTGCTCAGGAAGATTCGCGGCTCTTTCCAAAGATGTTTTGCGCTTCTCTTGACTTGGACGGTAGATCTGGCTGGAGACTTTTATAGGATTCCTGACCCGAGCTGTTTATAACACTCATGTGTCAAAGGACCGGAGCCTCCCTCCCCTCTGTATCCCTGCCGCTCCCTCCTTGCAGGAAGATTTCTTTTCGCACTAGAGCTGTTTATTTTCGACTTGTCCGCTGCTGATTTGGATAAACTCTGCTTTAGCCCTACACTTCTGCAGCGCGCGCTTGTAATCCCAGCAGGACGTTACCAGCAACAAGAAGGGTGCTGAAAAAGAAAGAGTCTTAAAACTTTTACTAGTCTTAATTGTTTTGAAAGCAACACAGTGCGAAGCAGACGAGAAAAATACTGATGGGGAGAGAGATTTGGAGATGCTTACTGAGTACGTCTTTTCCTAAGGGTTTGGTGTAGGAGTCCTATTAACATTATAGGCTGATGCCAGATAGCGCAAATGAGCTGTGTGTGTGTTATCTGGAGCTGCAGGCTGTTTATTTTGTGCCGCCTTTTGAGTGTATATTCAGTGTGGTTGCATGACTAACTGGCTGGAGTGATTCACTGGCTGCTTTATGGGTGACTGCTCAAAACAAGTTGTGAATCAAAAGAGATTTCTTTGGCTGTGGTTTCTAACCTCCCAAGTTAAATGCACTCAGGGTTTAAGGGGAGCTAATGTGCAGACTTCAGACACTCAGATCTTGAAGATTTATTCCTTTTCCAAGCCCTTTTCTCAAAGCTGTGATGAGTTTCCCTTGTAAGAGGGAGGTGGTGTCTGGGAGGCTCGGAGCCAAGGGCTGCTGTTAAAGGACATCTCCAGCCACAGCCCTGTCCATTCAGTCGCTCTAGTTCCTGGCTTTTCAGACAGTTTCGTTTTCTGGAGTCCTTGAGTCTTGTTCAGGGCGTTTGGGTAGCTGTAGCAATTCTCAGGTAAGAAGTGTGACGCATCCCGTGCCAGTAAAAGACTTTTCTTCCCATTATGCAGATGGCAAAACGCAGACTCGGAGCCTACGAGTGGCTTGTGTGAGGTCAAGCTGTCGCCACTCAGTGGCATCAGTACGATCCTCCCAGGGCTGGGGCTATGTCAGAAGGAGGCTCTCGGCGGGCTGGAGAAGGAGCCCATTGCCAGGGTCGAAAAACTCAACGGAGTAGAGGTCCTGGGTTTGTTTTTGGAAGGGACTGAACTTTGGTTTCCTGACGTCCAGGTCCTTACTCAGTGCAAGAAGCTGTATCAACTAGACATATGTTCAAAGCTCATATGTTCAGGTCTCTCAGCACATAAAATAGGCTCAACCTGTCAATCCACATGAATGGTCTCATCTTTAAAAAGACACTCATCATCGTAGGCAAACTATATTGGCCAAAACAAGCTATGGGATGCTCAGAAAATGTTGAGGAATCTCTGCCCGAAAAGCCATATGTTTTTGAGGTATTACTCCTACGTATTTGGAAAAAAAATCCCATCTCAGTTGTTAACCAGCTTGGAAAGCATACATCTAATATCTTAATGTAGATACATTTTCAAAGGGAAAAGAGAAATAGTTCTGAATTAGGAGAAGCCTGAACAGTAACATGGCTAATATAGGACTGCTGTGACTTGAGAATCATTTACTAAGAGACAAATAAAGTGTTTGAGTAATTTACCATAGTTACATGTCTCTCAGCTCTCTCAACTTGTAAATGAAAGTACGTAAGTAAAGGAGGAAAGCTGCTTACATATATTAAATAAAGGACCTCCACTTTATTTTCTGTGTCAGTTCAGATGAATCAGTGCTGTTATACTGCTGATTCTTCTTGGTCATGTTTTCCCTCATACTTGCACATCATTTTCATACCTTGACTGTCATATAAGTAAGCATGATGTGAAAGAGCAATTGTGATCACCACGATACTTCTAGCGCCGTTTTTTGATCAAATAGAGATTGGTCAATGGGGAATATGGGAGAGGGACAGAGGGAAGAAGAAAGAGAGATGAATCAGAAGAGGCAGGGGAAGAGGAAAAGGAGGTATCTTGGAGGGGTGATGAGCAGTGACAGACTCACCAGTGTTATGGAAGGTGGTCTCCAACTCAACATTTAGTTGCAGTTTTCAGGTCCCAGAAGGATTTAGCCATGACAAGCTGGTATGTCATGAACTGTGGTCTGTCCTTATCTTCACCGATTGAAGACCACTGCATTGCCTAACTCAGCAGTTAGATGCCAATTTAAATCTGATTTTTTTNTTTTTTTTGTGTGGTGAAGTCTTGATTTAAAGGTTTAACCCGATGCAGTTAGTCTGCTTGCTGGAAACAAATGGTTGAATCAGTATTATTTCTAAATATATTCTTTATTAGCAAGAGCCGTGTTCATTAGTTATCAAACAAGTGGTTTTTCAGCTGGTGACGGAGCCTGAAAGGTAAGCTGGTTTAGACAGATGTGGTGTACACTGAGGCTGGGTGAAAATTCTGTGGGGCTTTATTCAGCAAAAGTCTGAAAACACTATGAAACCAAAGAGGGGAAATTAACAGAAAGTCAAGGCCCATCAGAAAAGTGCTACCAGTGAGAAGTAAGGAATCTGAGGAAGAGACAGAATTGAAATTTTGGGCAGGCAGAAGTCTGGGGGAAATAAACCTGTAACATCTTGAAACAACTCCTATCTGATTGCTACTGTGTTTAGAAAGATAGTGCTTTGTGTGCAAACACCGCAGCATAAAACAAATACCTTAGGTCTTGTCAGTTCCTCCCTGCTGAGGAAACTACCTCCTTAGGACTTGGGGTATTGGCTGACCGCTTCAGTCAGGAGCGGTAACACTGGTGTCAGTGTAGGATGCAGTTTCCAAAGAGGGAAATGGGGAGCTGTAATTCTTTTAATGCAGGAGGGATCCAGATAACAAAGGGGCTTGCAGATATCTAACCTATTCAGGAGCACTGGGAAGTGAAAGGAATTCACACCAAAATCAAATCAAATCATAACATAGGGAGAGAGGGCAATATTAGGAATTTTTCCAGAGAGGGTCAAAAACAATCAGAAAAAGACTCTGTGCTGGGCTGGTGCCCAGAGAGATCCAAAGGTGCAGCTGCATGACCTGGGCTCCGTGAGGTGCTGGGGAACGCATGCGACACAGGCCAGAAGATGTTTCACAAAACAGGGGAAATGGGAAAATGTTACTCAGCCTGAAACTCAATAAGAGGCCTGAGCCACAGCAAGGTTTCCGAAAGAACAGAAAACTGTCTCAAAAAAGAAACCAAAGGCTTGCTGGGGATGGACATGGAGTTGGACTCAGGCTGTCGGGTCACCTGTAGGACTGGCCATTTCCAGTGTGTGTGCTCTGTAACACAAGCACAGGGGGTCCCACAGCATCAGATTTTTCCATCCTCAGAAATGTCACTCAAGAAAGACCCCACGGGAGGCTGATACATGTCTGTTCCCACCTTGTGGCCAGCTGGAAAGAGGAGCCAGACAGAGCCTTGATCTGCAGCACTTGCTCACAGAGAAGAGCCTGAGGTCAAATGCTGGGGGCAGGCGTATGCCTCACAGCCTGGACTGTGGTGCTAGTCTCCAGTGTGGGAGGCTGCAAGACCTTCTGGAGCACTGTGTGGTTCTTTTCCAGCCTTTCCTGGGATGCTGCATGCCCAGACCTTATCCTGGAGCGGAGTCAGGACCACAGCTGTGGCAAGGACCCATACCTGAGAGCTGAGAAGCAACTGTGTTATAGACATAACCTAGCTTATCAAGATTTGGTCTGAACCTTCATAAGCAGATTGGAGCCAGATATCAGCCTGAGCTAGACAGGACACGGCCAAATGCTAGAAGGCAAGAAGAAGAAGAGACCCACCTAAATTGGCAGAGGACCTGCAGACATTTTGTGTTCCTCACATCTCCAGATGCCAGTGAGGACTTCCAAGATAAATAGCTGATGGACCAATTGCTAGACACTTAGGCAGATTGTGCAGGAGGCCAGAAACACTCCATGAAGCCGTGGGTTTATGGCAGAGCTTAAATATTGCATTTCATCCCTTGAACAGAAGTTGGAAGACTGTGACTGGAAGAGAGGGAAGCTGTTGCTTTATATAGGTATGAGGTCCTGTGTTAGAGAGAGGAGTACTTTCATCCAGTTCATACCACTTCAAAGCTATTAGAAAAAGGGACTTATGCAGGAAAGCAAGCAATGGGGGATTGGCTACAACATCATACGTGAGAGCAGTGACTTGGTTAAGTGTGGCTTTGATGGGGAGGGGAAATATCCACGGAGAGGGCTGTTATAAGGACAAGGCAGACAGGACAGAGCCTCATAAAAATATATTGAAAGGCCCAAACTCAACTCAGGAAACAGAGGCATCTGAAGCTGCGCCTATAAAGCTGGGTAATTACTGGTTTTAAGTTAGAGTAGGAAGGCTCTGTGGTGTCCGGGACTGGAAACTAAGTTGGTGTTCAGTTGGCGTTGGCTCTTCCCTTGTAACCTTTAGTAAGTTTGCTTTGGGGAAGTTTACTTTTGCAGCTGGTTTTACTGGAAATCCCCTTTTCCTTGGCTTTGGTGGCACAAAAATGGAGTTCTTGGTACAACAACCTGTCTGCCTCCATTTGGCAGCAGTCCACTTCAGAGGGAGGGCTCTAGGGGAAGCTAAGCAGCAAGAAAGTGGTTACCCTGTGTAATTTATAGGCATTGCAGATGAGTGGAGAGGGAGGTGATGGGACAGTCTAAAATGCATCCACCCCATGGGTAGGAGGGAAGGCAGGGACTGGGGAAAGTGTCCTTGCTGGGGAGAAATGCCTGTGGGAGACTGGATTGCCAGGATCCAGGAGAATGCTCAACGTAGCCAAGGTGGGTGATGAGCTAACACTCAGTGCGTACATCACTGTGGTTGGTACCTGGTCAGTGAGCACCAGGACCTTCAACCTGTATTGTTTTCCTTTAAAGACATGGCTCATGTGAAAGTAAGAGGTTTGGGCAATCTGTTTGTGGTGTCTGCCTCTGTGTACAGGCCGTGGAGCTGTCTCTTTGAGCTTGTAGCCAGCTCCTGGACCTCATCTGTTTTCCTGGTTAGAAAAAAAAAATAATAATACAGCAGGAGCTTTGCCATGTAATATGTTAATCAAAGGGTGCTTGTGCCTTACCATTAATAGGTAATATCTAGGATATGCCTTACTAGGTTCATTTTGGTTTCCACCGTGGGTATCTGGTGGTGAAAATTGTCTTTGTGTTAGGACAGGCCCACTGCAAACTGCAGCGTGGGTCTCCCACCCACGTGGGCAAGGCAGCCCTCACTCGAGAGACCGACAGAGCAGGTATTGTATGGCCATCCATCCAGTCTGTCTGTTATAGCTGAGGATATCCTGGCATTTGGTAAACTCTTTCATAGGCACTGATAATGTCTTATAACCAGGCTTTCATGAGCTGAAGGCTGCCGATCTCAAATAGAAGCCAGAGCGAGGTGAGATGTTGAAAAGGGGTAGGCAGAGAGGTTTGCACCCTGGGAAGAGACGCAGCCAGGGGGCAATGGGGCAGTGCTTCCCCGATGTGAGGGGAGGGAGCAGGGTACTGTCAGCCTTCCAGGGCAATGATCCTGCTGCTGGAGGCTTGGACATGGACTTGCCAGGATTACAAAAAAACTTCACATGATCCTTGTGAGAAGGGAAAGCTGCCTTGGTGGCTGGAGGAGAACAGTTGGGCATTCTCACAGCTGAAGCATTTTCCACTGAACATGGCTTGGGGTGCCTCCAGGGTGGGGACAGCACTGACAGAAGACCACAGTTACCAAAGGCTAGTTCTGCCAATGCCTTTCTCAAATGCCTTTTCGGGGGGCAGAAACCTCCCTCAGCAGGATAGCAAGAAAAGATCGAGTTGGCATCCTTTTTTTAAAAAATTCCATTGTTTCACAGTCTGCAGGAATGAAAGCGCTTCTGCTTCATCCAGTAGATGTAGGTTTGCTAGAGCAGAGGTTAAGGAACTCTAAGTGTCCCTCAAAAATGCTCCCAGTACACAAGGCGTGGTTGAAAAAAAATATCATTTGGAAACTCTGTCTGCTTTGGAGTATAGACTTTCTCTGGAGTAGCAGAGTAGCTCTTTGGTCTTAGTCAAAAAGCTTGGAATTTAAAGATGAAATATTGTTCAGGATATGGGGAATATAACAATGGGTGAAGAGTATTCGCAAGAGCTCATTATGCCTGAAACACTCAAAAAGGAGGTTCTGAGGTTTTGTTATTAAATCTTGAGGTTCCAATATTCAACCCAAGAGAGAACTAGTTTTGAGGAAAATGCAGACAGATGATGGAAAATTACCACAGGAAATGTGATGCATTTCTTGCTTGAGCTATATTTCAAAAGTGGGTCCCCAAAGTTGGGGAGAAACCCTACTGAGCAGTGTCTCCTGGGGACCTTACTGCTATTCATTGTTGTTGATGTTGTTGGGCCTTTGCCTGAGGTGGAATCTGCCAGACAATATTTGTTGGTAGCTATGGATTTCTGTAGAAAATGACCTGAAGCTTACCCAAAAAGGAACCAAGAGGCTGTGATTGGAACCAAGCTTCTAAAGGATGAATTTTTCACCATATTTGGGGGCCTAGACATGAAGAGTGTGCAAGAATACAAGAGTTTTGAGGCCAAAGTATTTCAGCAGGTTTGTCAGATGCTACTAAATGCACCAGGAAGTACTCAGCGTACTACAGATGGTGGAGAGGGGAAGCTTGGCTGCTTCTAGGAGGAGGCATTGAACCAATTGCATAACTCTTGGCCTATGGGCCCTCACCTACACTGCCTGGTCCCCCAGTGTGGCTCTTCAAGGTATTTGCCTGGCCCATCTCGGCATCTGAGAGACCTCAGCTTGTCTTCTTACATGGCACCAGAAACCTATGAGTGGGCAACTGAATCAAACTCCAGCTATTTTACGCGAGAATGACAAAATGACCAGGACTAATCCAGCCTTTTGTTTATTCTGTTGATTTTAATGACTTTCAGAGAAGTAAAAAGGGAAAGCACAGCCAGACTGCAGTTCTCCTTTTCAGACATTGACCAGGAAACATAGCGCACTCCTTGCAAGCCATTTATAAGTTTGGGCCATTTGGTATGCACTGGTCTGGCCTGTCTGGACCCTGCAAAAATCAAGGGGAATGGCTCAGGTTTTTCTAGAGAAAGACAAACGCGAGTATTGCCTCAGGCAACATGCATGTTTTCTGATGTAGGTTTATGTGTAGAAACCTGGCTCATTCCATGTCCCGTGGAGATGGCGAGATTAAGAGCCCAAAGCTAATAAACCATGGTGTGTAGCAGTGACCACATGTACATTAACATGTAAGAGGCCAGTGGGTCCTACTCCTATGTTAATCAAAGTGTGCCTGTGCCTTGCCATCAATAGATAATATCTGCAGTGTGGCCAGGAGGAGTTATACGGAGAACCAAGTCACTCCTGAAAGCCAAGAATAAAACTGTGGATGTTAAGTCTGACAAAAATTACTTCCATACTGGGGAAAACTAGTAGGAATGGTCTGGTTTAGCTCACAGATTTCATTAAAACCAAAAACTTTCCTGAGAACTCCTTCTTCAGGGGTCAAAAGGAAAGTGAGCAGCAGCTGAAAGCCTGCCATGGCATCTCAGTGGGAGCAGAATCAGCCCGAGTTGACTTTATGAAAAATAGCCCAACAGGAAAACCTGATAAACAGCTAAATTGGTTGCTCTGACTCTCTTCCTCCCGGTATGTCTGACATGATGTGGGTCCATGAGTCTAGTGGGTTCTGCTGGCAAGGAGGCTGAGCAAGGTTTTGCAGGAGTGCCTGAGGGTCATGAGCAAAGCAGCTCCCTTTTGCTCAGCTCCATGCCAGGAGTACTAACACAGCAGTGTAAGCATGGGCAAGCTGATGAAACCAGGAGATGAAGGCACTGAAGACAGCTCAAAGCACACTACAGAGCAGGCTAGGTACGCCTGGGACAAGGGTAAGCAGGGCACCCAGCAGCATAGCACCGCGGTTGAGCCCAGCAGGGATGTCCCTGCTCACTCCTTACCCTGTTGTGTCCTACACAAAGGTGAGCAGCTCTGCTCCACAGTCCCCAGCTCTCTGGGACGGGTTTTCTCCTGGGAGCAATATCCATTAAATAAACACATGATACACTGGCTTCCAGACTGTCCCTGGCTGGTGATAATCTGTAGAGCTTCTTACCGTAGCATCTGAACATCACAGTCCTCCTACCGACAAGAGATGGAGTACCAAAGTTGGATTTTTTTTCTGTTTATGTCAGATCATATTCTTGACAAAGTTACACATGCACACACATCATCTCTCCCTCCTCCCCTCCATTCCTCTCAGCTGGGTGTTATTTTACAAAGGAGTTACTTACAGGGGAATGTTATTTAGTTCAGTATGTACTACAGTTTGAAGCAAATTGGGCTGTAGAGCAGTTGTGCTATCCCTGTTTATAAGCCTCAGCTTTGTCAGCCATAGGAAGTATCAGTGAGGAAGAATAGTGTGATTTAAGCTGATTCAGGAAGCTGCATCTTTGCTTTGGAAAACAGAGGACATAAGCCACCAATACTCAGGGAGTCCTTCATTCCAGACAGGCCCCTCGGTACCAGCAGGCACAGCAGAGGGACTCTCTAACCCCTTCTTTAGGATAGAGAGTTTTCTCTAGCACTAAAACCTTGGCTTGTTGGAAGCTACAGCCTCATAACTGTGTTCACTGAAGGAGTTTTGTAGTTTGGAGCCCCATTATTTACGTCTGACTGTATATCTTCTCCTGAGAGCCTTACGAACAGAATGAAATGCAGCAGAAATCACGCATTCCTGCACAGGCATGTTTACCTCTCATGAAGTCTGTAAAATCACGACCCGAATGTATGGTGAGATAGTAAATCTGAGAAGACAGCATGTGGGAAGCCTGGCCTGAGATTAAGAGGAAGGAGAAAGCAACCCATGGCAGCCCCCAGCAATTTTCCTTATGGCTGCTCCGAGCCAAGGGCTGGGGATGCTTTGGGAAGTAGAGGCCCTAAAGAGTTGAGGAAGATGAAGTGGGTGAAAAGGGGTCTTGTACCTTTCAGACCGGTGCTTGGGACATGTATTGGTTCCATCCTATGTTTTATGCTGGTATTTTATTGTACTCTCTAGGGCACCCTGACTGCAGTCACTATTTCCACGTGCTCTTAATGCCTCCCATTGCCTCCCACCTTGCTAGAAAAGGTAGCTTTTAAACACCAAAGCTCTGACTGTGGCACTCGCGTGGGGATGGCCTCTTCTTCAGGCAGAGCCCTTCCGAGTTGGAGACTGTGCCAGCACATGGATGTCCCCATGTACATCAGAAATCTCCCAAAACAAGGGCTCCCCTAAAGGAGTATTTTGGGAGAGAGGGGGAAGGAGGGACAAAAGCCCATTGTGTTACATTTTAAAATTGTCTGTGAGCAAGGTATGATTTTTTGAGGTCTGTCTGGAGCCCACGGTTGTTGTTTGTGAGTCATCTTTGGTCAGCAGATCATGCGTGTGCGGGAAGCGGTGCAAGAAGTAGGCAGCAGGAAGGTGTTCTGTGCTGGTAAGTGGAAGGTAGGTACTCTTTGAACACATGAGATAAGAGTCTTTTCTGTTCCCTGGCTGGATGAGCATCACTAGCAGAAATAGGTTTCTGGGGCAAACACTCCTTTTCACAAGTCCCTAGAGAAGATTTCTGTAAATATTTGCTAATGTTTACTTGACATTTGCAGTTACTCCTGTCAATGTGATCCCATCCTGGAATGTTAACTGGAAACAAACACAAAAGTGGGCATGAGCTCAGCTGATGTGGATACAGTTTTTAATTTAGAAAGATTTTTCATGGTCATCATCTTTCACATAATTGTCCAGTTCTGCTGAGAATTAGCAGTGCTCTAGGAGCTTCACTCTTTCCAAGATTCACAATTTTTTTGTTCTCTGTTAGCAAGTGTGTTACCAGAATCACTGTTGTTTGTGTCTACTGTCTGACACTTCCTACCAAACTCCTGCTTCCAGTTGCTTCTAACTTAATAAAAATTTAACAATTTGGCCTAAAGGCTCCCACAGCCGTTGTTTGCCTCTGGCTGGTTTCATAATGCTATTTTTTTTAAAGCTCATCTAAATCAATTAAGCCGTTTCCAAGAACTTAACTAAAGCTAAGCACATTTTTGTTTTCTCCATGTCAGGAAAAAAATGACAATGTCTTTTTTCAAAATTTCTGGTGCACTGTGTTGAGGAGCAGACTCGCAATGGAGCTGAGCTTTGGGAAGGAAATGTGCTTCATGCCTTTCTTCTGAAAAATTTTGCAAGAATAATCCTTAAGGAGCTGTGGTTCTCACTCACTTGGTAGAAACAGCTTTGATTTTCACATCTAAACGCACTGCAGATTTCCTGTGTTCTGGGCATGTTTCCAGCCGTGTTTGAACTCTCTCTCTTCTTGCAGTGGTCATTTACCCCAATAGATGGTCCAGCCTTCCTTGGACCCAGGCAAAGTAAGGGACCACATTATTTGATGTAACTACAGATAAAAGGAAAGCTGTATCTGGGGAAACAGCAGAAGGCCAAGATAAGAAATCTGGATGGGACAGAATGGTCTGAAGTCTGGGGAGTGTGTCGTGTGTCGGGCTGAGCTGGGGCTGAGTCACAGATACAAAGGTCTTGTGTTATTCAGGACATCTGAGAAGCATACTGAAGCCAACAGGACCTACATGCCCAAGATGCAAAAATATTAGACAACGCTAAGTGATTTTTAAAACTGTTCTGCATTTGGTGGCTCTCTGTCTCAGATGGCCACCCAGGCAACATGAGCAATAGTGGTGCTTCATTTTGCCGGACTCCTTGTGGCTCAGGGGTCTCTGTAAGACCCTCCAATACGGCTTGGTGAATGCTCTTGGGAAGCTCAGAGGATGCTGCCAAGTTGGGTGTGGATGCCATCCAGTAAGTCAGGATTGCTTTCATAGGCTGGGTGATGAGGAAAAAACGGAGAATTGCTCACTGTAGGGATGACCCATAGACCCAGGAAGCAAAAAATATTTTAGAAAAGAACTAAGAGGAAAGGCACAAAACCCATTTGCACAGTGCTCTCACTGCTCATCCTCCTGTATCTCAGAGGCATGTTTGGTCCCTGCGTTGGGTGTAATCGTGGTGCTGAGCAGTCAGGGGTCACCTCCAGCCCGACAGAGGTGGCTGCAGCCCATCAGCGCTGGTGGAGCCACACTGCTCCAGGTACCAGTTGTAGCTTCAATAGCATGAGGGACAAACATCCTCTCCAGAAAAATTTGGTCCCAGAGTGGCTTTATAAAGGGATGAAGTGTTGCAGGTGATGGTGAGAGATCCACACCTTGGCCTGGTTTGGCCACCACCAAATGCAGTGGCCAGAGCTTTAACTTTAGTTGTCAGGGTCACGTGGCTGGAGGGTGGACACTGTGGGAGCGTGACTTACTGGGTGTGGGCAGGCTGGGGGGAAAAGTGAACCACAGAGAAGGAGAAAAAGGTAAAGATCAAATTCTCTTGACTCACACAAACTTACTTCTTTCTTTTTCTCCCCAAGTGACAATTGACTGGGTTGTGAGGTGAAGTAGTCCTCAAGTGAAATGGAATCCCCCTTCTCAGTCCTCAGAGTGCTCTGAATTACTTGACAGGCACAGGTCACCCTTTCAGCAACTCACGACTCCCCTTTCACAAATAAGAGCGCACTGCAGTGGATGTTTTCCTTGTTCAGTACTACCTAATGGATTTTTTTTCTTAATAACTGTCATTTGCCCTGCACCTTGCTGTTCTCAACTCAAAATGAAAAGCATAGGTTGCTGGCTGTAAATACTATTCATTATTCATTCACTATAAGAATCTTAGGCACATTCATCCCATTTCCTCTTCATGCCTCATTATCAATAAACCTTTGCCTCGCTGCTTCTGTAAATCATTTTCATCCCTTTCCTTTGCAAACCACGTGCTTGGGCTCTTGCACAAATGTCTCATGAGAGTAATTGGCCAGGTTATGTAGTACCATTTTTACTCCTTGATAAGCTGGCAAAACTTCATTAAGAGGAGATTACTGAACTGCGCATGTATTATTTTTTTGGCTGAAGAAAATATTGCACTTAAAACTATGAAGCAAGCAGTGTTTCCTAGTATTTTCCCTAGCACAGCAGCTTGTGTCAATGGTTGGTATGATTCAAAACACTTAATTACCCTGGCTCCCATGGAAAACATGCATCTTCTCTCTGCAGTGATATGAAGGATGTGGAGCTAACCCTCCAGAGATAACCTCCTCAGCTGGGGGTTAGATTCCAGGGCCTAGCAGAAATGGGGCAGAGTTCCAACCACCCCTTCCCTCCTCCCCATGGCCCCAACAGAAAGAAATGCAAGGCGTGAGAGCGCAGCACTCATGATTGATGGTGGGTTCCCATCAGAGGCTGGAGCTGCGCTGAGAGTTCCCCACCTTGGTGGCTGCTCTTCACATCCAGTGCTAGCAGTGGACATAGATTGAGAGCCAGGTCTGCCTGTTGCAGAGGGTGGAAGCATCCTGCAGAGGCTGGAGGAATCCTACAGAGGCCAAGACTTTATTAAACTTCAGTTTAACTGGAGATGAAATATGTTCCTCTAACACAGGGCAGCAGAGGTTAATGGAGGCCCTTTTGTAGATGTTTTATGACACTCTTTGGGGATAGGTCTAAGACAACTGGGGCATTCTGAGTAATTTGAATAAATATTTGTTTAGACTGTGGAAGGGGCAACTGGAGTTTCCAGGCAGGTCAGTCTTAGACAGATTTTTCTTTCTTTGCCCTTTCTCCCCAGCTCTAGCGTAGACACACTGCAGTTCACAGCCAGGCCACACAGCACAGATATGCCCCTCCCCCAGCCCCCCCAAGTACCTCAAAACAGCTCTCCCGGTCAGTGAGATCTTGAAGCTGCCGTGCACTCCCTGTACTGCATGGTGGGGGCTCATGGGGGCCACGGACAAGAGTCTCTAGCCATCACCCTCAGACCTTGTGGAGAATCCAATCTTCCACTTCTCCATGGGCACCAGCATCTCCTCAGCAGGAAAACCTCATGGGACTTGCAGCACCGGCCCCTTCTCCTGACCTCACGTCCAGGAGATTTTTTTGCAAGGGGTGGCCAGAGCAATGGAGGGAGAGAGGACAGGTATAGAAGTTTGGGGCAAAACCTTGCCCCTGTGGGCTTTACTCTTAGTTATTTTGCAAGTTCCCAGGCTGGTTATGCTGCCTCTTGCTTCACTTTGTGATTTTGCTGCCCTCTTTCTCTCTGCCAGTAAAAGCTGATGCCAGCCTGTCGCCAGTCCCAGTGACTCTGAGGCCAGAAACCTAATTTCTTTCTGGAATACTTCTAAAAGCCTAGTGCTCATAGGAACATTAGCAACTCCCAGACCTGGCTGACCTTGAGTTTTGCAATGTACAGTCAGAATGGAAATAAGTTTTAGCTGTGCTTCCAAGAACAGGCAGGTTTGGGGAAGGCTGAATGTGTTTTTGTCCTTCGTCTGGGCCTTTCTTTATTAATCAGCTGTATAAAACTGAGGAACAGCAGAACTATTTTCTTAAAGAACCTGGCCCAAACTTTGGCCCAACCTTTAAACTCAACCCTTTCTGTGGTTCAGTGAGTTTCAGCCAGCTTTGGGTGTTTCCTGTTTTTACTTCAGCTTTCCCATCACTACTACTTTCCAATTTCCAAGCAAAAAATGGTAGCACTCAACCTCCCCCCCGCCCCCACCAAGATGCACTGTACTTGGGCAGCAATAGGGCATCTCATCCAGACCTAGAGTCCCCCAGCTCTCCTCCACAGGGGGCACCTGGGAGCCCAAATGAGGAAGCAGGAGCCACAGCACGGGAGCTGTGCCAGGCAGATTTGCTGGGGCTTGTCTGACTGCCCATCTGAAGTACATAACGCTTCACTTTAAGGGTAGTCCAGGGACACACATCTGCTGCAGTGCTTTGCTGGATGAGGGCCGTGGGCTGGCTGCTTCAGCAAGGCACAGACGCCTCTCCAGCCAGTGCCTGCAAGCCTTTTGAAGCTCTTCTGTCCGCTAATTTGAAACAGGACTCCATAATGCAGAGGCAGCTGAGCTCTTGCTCAGCTCATGACAAAATGGCTCTGGTCTCCTTCCTGCTGCCCCATCCACTCTGACAGTTATTTCAGGTTGCAGCTCCAGCCCTGCGACCAGCAGCACAAACCAGGCAACTGGAAGCCACCTCTGGGAGGCGGCTGAACTTCATCGATGCGTTGCAGCTTATTCTGTGAAGAGATTGCTTTGGCAAAGTGAACAGACAGAAGAACACAGAGAGAGAGAGGGAGAGACAGACGGACAGATGGACCGACTGACCGGTGGCAGGAACACTGTCTGGGCAGGCACGGGCACATATGATGGGGTGAATCACTCTCCAAGCTGGCAGCAGGGAACTAAACTGTGCCGTAGCCAGACGCTAGAGCAAGGCTTGACTCCCTTGAGGTGGTTTTGCCCCACCTGCCCTCCCCACCAGCTGGAAGGATCATCTCCCTCTCTCCTCTAACTCAACGGCTGATTTGTATTTGCTGTCATATGCCACAGCTTGTGGTGCCTCGCTCGGTGGGCGGTTAATGGGGAAGGCAGCATGTGTTGGGACTGTGTTTGGTTGCACTGGTGCCTTGTGCCTCTGTCTCGCCCCGACAGAGTGGATGACCGGCTCATTCAGTGCCCAGCCTTGGGTAGAAATTGTAGGGCAAACTGTCTGTAGGGAAGAGGAAGGCACTGATTGCTTGCAGGGGATACATCTGGAGGAGATGACAACTTGCAGTGAAGAGCCCCTTTTTGTCTTGCAGAGCTCAGGCAAGGGATCTTTTCAGATCCTTGCGGTGGCCAAAGGGCATGGATGAGGTTAAGATGAATGCATAAATCTGCATCCAACGGGGCAGCTTATGCTCTTCCTATCAGAGTGAGAGCTTAGCCTTAAGCTCTGCACCACCCTCATCTGTCACTCACATCTGAACAACCCTCAGTGTCTCCCCTGGCACTGCCTACCATCAGCCTCAGAGCTTCCCAGAGATTGCCTTTCCCTCTGCAGGTACAGGGCCTTGGAGCAGGGAGGGGGCTGAACCCTGGCTGCCTTAAACACTATCCTCATGTAACTCTGCTGAAGAGAATTTCCAAACTGGGGAGGAGCAACCTTGTCATACCTAGATCTTCTAAAGAAAGCACAATCCTGAGAGTTAAAGTAAAGCAGATGGGAGGACAGAGCAGATGCTGCCCCAGATGCTGGCAGGCAGTTAGTGACATTCAGCTCAGACAGGAGCAGGACAGAGGCCCCACGTTGGGTTACAGAGCATCAGGGCACGCAAAGCTCCAAGCTGTCTGCAGAGCTTGTCTGTGGTGAACAGAAGTATTCAGTGAACAGCTGCCTATTCTGCCTTTCATTTACCCATGGTCTGTGGACTGTTTTGGACTTAGCTCCCAATAAACAGCTACTGGCCTGTATGTAGGTGTGAGTGTACAACTGAGACAATCCCATTCAATACTTCGTCCCACAGTAGTGATGCTGATTTTTGGTTTTTTCTTTCTGAGCTCCCACATTTTGTATTAGTCAGCATTGAGGCAGGTCTCCAGAGCAGTTGGGTGCTCTCCTCTGGGTCTGAGGGACTTGAGGAAACCCAGGACCCTCAGGTGACCATGGGCATGGCAAGGCAATACAGGATTGCTTTGGAAGGAGTAGGCTACTTATCCAAAAGTTATCAAATGCAGAGATGAAGGGAAACTGAAAGCCCGTTCAAGCCCCCTTCTGATTCTTGCCTGCCTCTTCCATCTTCCTTGGCAGACAAGCACTGGTGATATACCAGCTCAGAGAGGGCTTTTGATTCACAGGCACAGCTTTAGGCAAAGACACAAGTAGGACATAGTAGAAACCCACAATTATTTCCCAGCTGTTTGTGTCCTGCCTACAGAGTGAAATATAAAAGAGACATTTTAAAATGCAGTAGCTGACCCATCTTGACTGTCATATTTTGAAGCAGGACTTTGCAGGTAGGTGTGCTGACAACCTGTAGCTGATCGTCCTCTGCCCTAAGCCTGTGGCTGCCTGTGTGGGATCTGCTGAGGGTCTGGCTGCCACTGAGCTGCAGGGAGGTGACTGCCAGCTCCCTCCACTGTCATTTAAAAAGCCATCTTGTGGCTGATCCTGGCACGGCAGAGCACATTCCCAAGGCAGTGAAGAACTTCAGGTGTTGGAAAGGGGAGTGCCAGGTCACTAAGAATCCTTGTGTTCCTCAGAGACAGCCAAGATTCCCAGCCTTAGAATTTTTGGCACAAATAATCATCTCCTTTCATATTCAGCAGTGAGGAAGCCAACAAAGCAGCTTCATTTTTCTCCCTGTGTAGGCAATGGCAGTACACTTTCTTGTTCTTTCTCTTTTCCTATATCACATTCTGAGAGTCAGAAAGTGAGCTGCAATTACAGTGGCTTGCTAGAAACATTTTTGTGCCTTCAAAATTTGCTAGTCAGCCCTTTTCCTGCTATTTAAATGAACATGCCATATGAAGAAGGACTTGGGGCATAAACAGTGCCATTTTGCTCTACCCACAGCTTCTATGCGGAGTTTTCAGAATTGATTTGTTTATATAAAAGCCAATTTTGATAGTGTCCTTTAAACAACATGAAAGAGGAGCAAGCAGTGAATGTTACATTTGTACAGATGGTGTTGAGCTCTCCCCAGGTAGCCACAGGGTGTGTGAATTCAGCTAATCAGACAAAGCCATGCGTACCCTCAAAAGCAGATGTTTGTACAGGGTGGGGGGAAGATAATGCAGAAAAAAAGCAGGAGGAACAGCAACTTCCACAAATAACACACATGTGGACACACATGCACACATTCCCCAGGCTTGCTGTGACTTCAGCTTCCCAGCAGCACTGGAGTTCATGTTTATCAAGCTGTTTGTCCCCAAACCCATGCAATGATTTACTGGAGAGGAACGTAACCAGCCAGGGCTGAAGTGGTTTTGACTCCCAGGGGAGCACTGGGCAGTGAGACAGTGACACAGGTTGCCCAAGGAAGCTGTGGATGCCCCATCCCCGGAGGTGGTCAAGACCAGGTTGGACAAGGCTTTGAGCAACCTGGTCTAGTAAGAGGTGTTCCTGCCCATGTAAGGCAGATTGGAACTGGATGATCTTTAAGGTGCCTTCCAACCCAAACCATTCTGTGATTCTATGATCCCTGAGACATGCAGACTGGCCACAGAGCCAGTGACATGTTACACACTCTCTGCAGGGTCACCAAAAGCCTGTGGACCCAGCAGTGCTGTGTGGCACCTTTGGCATTTCCCCGGACTGACTTTCAGGAACAAGGAGTTTCTGAGACTTTTCTGCTCCAGGCCTTGGTGTTGCTCCTGCTATATGCTTTGCTCAGAAAAATATGTCTCTTCTTGAAGAGAGGGAGCCCCGGTGTGGTCAGGAGGATAACAGTAGAAAGAAACAATCTTCTCCCTCTTTGATCCTTCGAGAAATAGGCTTTGCTGGAGGAATTTGTTCTGTCTGTAATCACATCTCCAATGTGGCCAGGTATTTTATAGCTGGTTTTCGTCTGCGTGTTTCCCAATGTCCCTCCTTTGACATACAGCCTTGAGAGGCTGCAGGAAGCAGAGCAGCAGAACCAACAGCTTTGGTCAGGCTGCTGATGGAGAGCAGAGATGGACGATGTCCATCCAGATGAGCACTGTCATGCAGTGGTCTCCTCAGCACAGTGGGAAGCCAGTGCGTGCTATGCCATGAACAGAGGAGCTGCCTGGAGCGTATTCCAGCTTTCCTTCAGGTTCCACAGGATGAACCAAATGAGGCCCCTGGGCAGGATAAATGGACAGACGTGCTTTCATAAAGGAACCAGCTCTGCTTTATGCAAACTCAAGGGAATTGGTGATAAGTTGGACACAGGGAGATGTGTTCATCCTCATCATGAGTTGAAATAGAAATGCTTCAATCAGTCTGCTTCACAGTAAGGGTAACTGCAGCTTCTACAGTGGTTTGTGTTTTATGTAGACTTCCACCACCCACAACTAAGATGAGTCTTGCTCAGTTTTAAACTTCAGCTGGGCCCAAGAGTGAAGGTATGTTTAGGTAATCATACTAATTTATACTTTAGGTAGTCATTGCTAACAATTCACTGGTGCCAGATTCAGTCACAGAATTCCGGGTCTTCTCTCCATCTTTAAACTCTTCTCTACATCTGCAGACTGCAAGTGAGCTCACTGCCTGAAGGGGAATAAATCTTAAGATTTGGGCCTTTGTATGTCTAAAATCTGTGGCTGGATTTTAGGAAACACAGACCCACTCCATTTTATCCTATATAACCCAAAATGTGGATGTTTTTAAAGTGATAGCCCCGTACAGACTTCTAGGCTGCAACGACAGACAGGAGACAGAAGGCTGGAACAGACAACTTGGGAACAAGTATAATGGCTTCAGCATGTGTTAAGGCAAGATCACAAAGCCTGGATAAAGGCCTGGATAAAGTTACTATGGCTGGCCAAGTCCTGAAGGTGTGCTGGCAGGGCTGTGGTGCAAATCTTCTTTGGTAAGAAGTATAGGATACACTGCCCAAACCCTATCTAGGCAATTTTAGCAATGGTATTAAGCAAGAGTTGAGAGAATGACATTAAGAACCAGAACTGGATTTTAAAAGCCTTCTTAAACATCTGCACTAGAGGTTTTTGTGGTTTGTTTTTTTTTTTTTTTTCTTTTTAAAAAAATCAACAGTGTTGCTATGAAAAGTAGAAGTTGGACCATGGCTGTGCAGGCATGGAGGTGCACCATGAAAAGGACACTGTAGGAGGCCATAGGGATCTAGGGATGGGCAGGGTGGGACTGTGCCTGGGTGGGAAGGCAGAAGGCCCTTATATCACTTATCCTGGGAGCAGAGAGGCCACCTGGCACAGCCACACACTGCCTGTGTCACCTGCTTTGGATGTGGGTTGGCCACCAGCAGGTAGCCTCTATGAGCTACTGTGTCCTGGTAGGTGTCAGGTGCCGGGTGTTCTGGGCTACTCTCAGAGCCCACCAGGGCTAGGATAGTCTGAGACTCTTCACTGAGACCATAATGGCTCATGGAGGAGATGTTGCCAGAGCAGGACATTAGCAATGCCAAGACTCCGCAGGCTTCTTTGCCCAGAGCCTGGGGAAAACAGCCCTGTGCTACCTCTGACTCTGGGTTTTGCTGACTCTGTACCTGTCTTATAATTATAGAATCATAGAATGGTTTGGGTTGGAAGGGACCTTAAAGATCATCCACTTCTAATCCCCTACCATGGGCAGCAGGTCTAGAACCACTTCTCCACCTCCTATGAGCCGCCCCTGCTCACCCATGCTGAGAACTATGTCCAGGTGAGCACACACCCTGCCACCCCAGTCCATCTGTCCCCGTGCCTGCTGGACACACTGCCTCTGCTCGCCCTCCAAGTGATGCTTCACCACTCAGGTTCATCCATCCTTCCTCAGGCAAGGCAGCAGGAGTGCCGGGCCAGGGCTATAGAGAATCATAAAAAATCATAGGATGGTTTGGGTTGGAAGGGACCTTAAAGATCATTGAGTTCCACCCCCTTGCCATGGGCAGGGACACCTCCCACTAGAGCAGGTTTCTCAAAGCCCCATCCAGCCTGTCCTTGGACACCTCCAGGCATGGGGCAGCATGAACCAGTGTCTCACCACCCTCACACTAAAGAATTTCTTCCTAGTATCTAGTCTAAATCTCCCCTCTTTCAGTTTAAAACCTTTACCCCTCATCCTATCATTCCACTCGATGATAAAGTGAAAACCCCTCCCCATCTCTTCTGGAGCCCCTTTAAGGATTGGAAGGGGCTGTATGGTCTCTCCAGAGTGTTCTCTTCTCCAGACTGAACAACCCCAACTCTTTCAGCCTGTCCTCCTATGAGACAAGCTCCAGCACTTGGAGCATCTTTGTAGCCTCCACTGGACCCATTACAACAGCTCCATGCCCTTCCTGTGGTCTTCTATTCTCTTAGGCTCTGGGGCTGCAGTCACAGAATCTGTGTGAAGGAGTCTGTCACAAATGAGTCTGTCACAAAGGTGTCATGACTTGTTGTGTATGTGCTGTGCAAAGGACACCTATCATTTGAAACTGGACCCAAGTCTGTGTAATTGAAACATCTCACTCTCTCTGGCCATGTGGATATACCAAGCTGACATTGCACTAAATTATAATTTGTGGCTAAGATTGTACATAGAGGAGATTTTACTTCACCACACTCCCAAAAGAGCACACTTCAGGAAAAAAAGAATTGAAAAAAAAAAAAAATAGTGCAGCGTGTTTTGTATTTATTGCACCCCATTTCTCCTCCATGGCATTCCTGGGAGATGTGTAGTGAGATGGGAAAGGCATTTCCCCTCTGGGTGAACTGAGGATGCAAGCAGCTTTCCTGCCTGAAAAGGAGCACCATGATGATGGGGGGCCCGTCCCTGCCCATTGGCAACTGATACAGGGTGACTCCAGGAAGGTCTCAGAAGTTCTCGGATACCTAGCAAGCAGCCAAGGCACTGGGAGAGCCGAGTATCAGTGTGGGAAGTCAGAAAATATCCTCCTTCTACTGCAGTGAGGGCAAGGACAGAGTCGTAAGCAGTGAAGGAGGTACCAAGTGGTCCTGTTGGGCTTGTTAAGGGTGCAATGATACTCACATTACCTCCTTGTCATGGAGATCTTCACAATATGTAACTCAAGATCTCTCTAGGTTTGATTAGAAACAGACACCCCAAACTCTGCATTGAAACTTTGAGGCCATCTCCAGTTACAGGAAGTCTGGGCATATCCATATGCAGATGTATGCAATTTGTTTCACTTCAGCAGTTTAGCATGATGGTTTTGAGGTCAGGAAGCCTATTTTTAGGGAATGAGTGACTTCTCTGGATGTCAAGCTGAGGGTGGATGCACGCCAACCTCTCCCTAAGTCCATGTTCCCTGCCTCCTGCCCTCTGTCCTGCTCTCACTGCCCCTTTCCCAAGCACAGCTCATCCCTGCCGGTGCCCACAGGGGTTGGAGGTAAAGAAGCCCATGTTTGCTGCAGCATGGGAGCATGAGGCTGGCAAGGAGGGCTCTGGGCTGGTGGCAGGCAGGCATGGTGACACCCACTCCTTGCTCCTTGGGGATGATGGCTCATGGCAGAGATCATAGAATCATAGAATGTGTTGGGTTGGAAGGGAACTTTAAAGGCCATCTAATCCAACCCATCTGAAGTAAGCAGGGGCATCTTTAATGAGACCAGGTTGCTCAGAGCCTCATCAAGCCTGACCTTCAATGTTCCCAGGGATGAGGCTTCCACCATCTCTCTGAGCAACCCTTTTCCAGTGTCTCACCACACTCATTGTAAAGAACTTTTTAATATCTAATCTAAACCTACCCTGCTCTAGTTTAAAACCTTTGCCCATCATTCTATCACTACATGCCATTGCAAGCAGTCCCTCCCTAGCTTTCTTCTGGAGCCACTTCAGGTACTGGAAGGCTGCTATAAGGTCTTCCCAGAGACTTCTCTTCTCCAGACTGAACAACTCCAACTCTCTCAGCCTGTCTTCCTAAGAGAGGTGCTCCAGCCCCCTGAGCATCTTCATGGCCCTCCTCTGGACACACTCCAACAGGTCCATGTTACTCCTGAAAGCCCTGGGCCCTGCTCCCGGTTGCAGCTTGAGCTCTCCAGCCAACGAAATTACATCAGGCCCAGAGCTTTTTGTCTGCGTATGTGTGTTTGTGCAGCCCCTTCTTCAGCTCACTGAGCTGCTTGAGCAGATAAGAAGCAGCAAGAAAGGCCTCAGGTCTTGAGTTTGTTGCTGCTGGAGTCGCAGGGAACCTAGGAGTTAAGGAGGCAGCCAGCACAAAGGCGCAGGGGGAAATGTACTGAGCTTCATGACATAATAAATAATTAAAAAAAGAAAAAGAGGAGGAAAAAAATTCCTGGAATACTTTTATTTATTTATTACTCCATCTCTACTGACTCTCATAGGTAGTCCATTGCTGCAGACTTTCTGGAACTGTCTTATTAGCCTTAGTTTTGAAAGGAGTAGATATCATGGCCATAGCATACAATTTACCCAGGCTGTGGGGCAGAGCACTGTCCCACCCCGTTTTGGATGGACCTATCCACCTTGCATCCCCCAGGAGCAGTGGAACAGCTCATCCCATCAGCAGGTGCAGGTGCAGGATGGCAGTTGCTGGCCTGGACACCAGTCCCAGCACCCAGGGAGTATAAATCTTGGCAAAATATTCCTAATGATGAAAGCAAAGAGAGTTGAGATAGACAACATCAGGCTTCGCTGAGATTTACAGGGAGTTCCTCAAAAGCCTGAAGGAACAGTGTTTGAGAAAGTGATAAATCTGAAAACCCAGTAGGGTGGTAGTGGCAGATAGACCCTGTATCTCCAGTCCCTTCATTCCAGTTCTGCCCTTGACTCCTCTGTAGTAACTGGGCAATTTTTTTCTCAAAATACCTTTCACAGCTCATCCTCCCATGCTTAAACCTGGGTCTTCCTTGCTCCTGTGGCCAAGAGCAACAGCTACATTTCATCCTCCTGTTTTCACCCCAATCACCTTGATGAAGTCTTTCTGCTGTGACAGTGAGAAAAGAGCGAGGATACGTACCTCTTCTCACAAGCCTGCTCATGGACTTTTGTCTTTGAAGCCGTGACAGAGATGTTCTCAGAAGGACTAACCTCATAATATCCAGTGAATTAGATAGTAGGATGTTGTTACCAAGGGATGAGGGCTGAAAAAAAATGGGGATTTCCAAAGACACTAAGATGCCTGAGCCGGCATTAAAGACCCTGGATATGACACTGCTGAGGGAAATTTGCCAGTGGGGACTTCACTAGATGGTGGAGCTGTTTCCCAGAAAAACTGATCCAGAACTGAGAATGTTTAAAAATAGACTCATGTGAACATTAAAAAAAAAAAAAAAAAAGATTAGCCAATTGGCATGATTTTGGCTTGGTAAAGAAAGCATGGATAGAAAGTATCACTGCACCTTTTTCTTCCCACACCTTTAGGAGCCCAGTGTAGCAGCTTGAGATTAAGTCCTGCAGTAGGGCTACCATGTTTTTTTGTCCAAAGATGGCAGCCAGAAAATGTAGGCAGGCAGGACAGTGGGCTGTGCTGCACATGCTGGATGGGCCAGCAGCTCACACAAATCTCTCTTCTTCTGGTCTGGGGACAGCCCACAGGCAGTGGCAGGAGGCAGGGCAGAGCTGTGGCCACTTGCTATCAGAAGCACTACATGCCACTGGGTCCTCACCAAGATCCAGCTGGCAGGGCAGTGGTCTTGCTGATGAAGGGACACTACTGTTGCTGGAGGCAGGAGTTAGGCAGGAGAGGACACCCAGTCACAGTACCCTTTGCCTGTGCGTAAGGGCACATACTCCTGGTTTCACTCATAACTGCTAAGCCTTTGAGAGGAACCAGTTCACTGCAGCAGTTGAAACGTGCACCTCCTGCTTCACTGTACTGCTCTCATATATCATGGCCTGTTAATTATTATGCATCCTAGGCTGCTGTGAGACTCCTCTTATTTCTCTCTGCTCCATGCACAGGCTGGGGTGTTTCCACAGGTGTCTTACATCAGCCTTTTCGGTGTCATTAGGGGCTATTCATTGCCTCTTTACCAAAAGCAGTTCAAGTCCTTGCAGAAGTCTGTGGGGTGCCTGGGGGGGTGCCAGGCAGGGACACCTCTGCTGACACAGTGCCGTTGCCTGGGGATGAACCATCAGAAAACAGATCCCATCGAGTACCAGACCTGGCTGCTGCATGTCCCTGGTATTCCATCACGTGTCGTTCAGCAGAGGAGCACGTATGGGCTGGTGAATGGGGACCACGCTCTGAATTTGGATGCCTTTGTCCTTGGAGACCACTCCTGTGTCTGGGACAAAGGAATGTAGCAGTCCATGGGATTCAATCCCACCATGGGTGGTGGGAGGGTGAAGGAGGGTCTCGATGAGGTGTGTGCCAGGCTCATGGAAGTGAACTGGGAGGAGCTGGCATAGCTCACCCCAACCTCCCCTTCCCCGGCTATGCTGGCATTCATGGGCTGCAGTCAGCCCTCCTACCATGACAGCCACCTCCTCCCTTGAACAGAGCCCAGCCAGGTAGCCATGCCACCTCTGAGCTGAGCTCCAGCACCCTCTGATGCTGCAGCTTTCCTGTGTCCACCCAGAGAAGCCCCCTTCCTCACCTCCCTCCCCAGCCTCTGACCAGAGCAGTGTCAGCCTCCCTGCCTGAATGCAGGGACTGCTGCCCAACTGCCATGGCTAGCTCTAATTGGCTGAACCAATTAATTGGTCAAAAGATTTACATCTGCTTTCCTCTCTCCCTCTCTCTTTCTCTTCCCACCCTGCCCAACTACCCAAACAGGTAAGGAGAGCAGTTTGGGAGAGGCTGACTTGCAGCCCAGCTCCGACCCTTCGGGAATGGACAGCAGCTACCTCAGCGTGAAGGAGGCCGGGGTGAAAGTGACCCAGGACAGGGCCAGCACGGACCTCCCCAGCCCCATGGACAAGGCTGACTCGGAGAGCAACAAGGGCAAAAAGCGGAGGAACCGCACCACCTTCACCAGTTACCAGCTGGAGGAGCTGGAAAAGGTCTTCCAGAAGACCCACTACCCAGACGTCTATGCCAGGGAACAGCTAGCCATGAGGACGGACCTCACTGAGGCTCGTGTACAGGTAACAGGGATGGCCCGGGGTTGAGCAAGGGGTGGACAAGCTGCAAACAAGCCGCTGCTCTCTGGGGAGGGAAACCTTGAGCCCTGCAAACTGTTTGTCCCTTGCTGTCACCTGCAGCCCCACCACAGCATGCAAGGAGGGCTGAGTCCTACCCAGTGCCCATGCTGCTGGCTGGCACCTCTCTTGAGTACACTGAGGCACAGGGACAGGACAGAGAGGGCTGTCCACGTCGGGCACTAGTGTCAACTCCCTTACTGGGGCTAGTGTTCTGAGCTCCAGTGATCACAGAGAGGCCTCTTGTCCTTGAGCTAAGGGGGCAGCAGGCAGGCAAGCCTCACCGTCACCCAAGACAAAGCTATTGCAAAAACTACTTTCTTCAGCTGAGTTGTCAGTGGACATGGGCTCATTAAGCTGAGTGGGAACAGGCTTTCCCACAGTATGGTCTCCTTCTGGCAAGAAGGAGGTATGGAGGTGACCAGGATGTTCAGTGCCAGGGAGCATGAGCTGATAGAGGAGGGGCAGTTCTCACTGCTGGCTTGGCTGAGCGGGAGCTGAGACCACACAAAGCCTGGTGATCTGGAGCAAAAAGGGGCTCCCACCACTTTGAGAAGAGCAGGAGAGACAAACAACCATGCTACATTCTCACTGCCTCTATCCACATGGGTCCCATGGGCCTAGTCCTCTCAACTAACCCAGGCATCCAGCAGAGCCAAACTCTGCACTGAAGGAGTGAAAGACTCTCTGAATGCTGTTCTGAGCCAAGGTTAAAAAGAAGGCTTGGCAGAGCTCAGAAGCATCTATGAATAGGAACACCATCACTTGGAGTGGACATCTGCAGCTCACATCTTGATGGCCATCAAAGGTCCTGCTGAAGCTTAGGCTCTCATTTTCCAGTCTAGATAACCCTATGATGTCTGTCTGCAGGCATTTATCAGCTCACCACCCCCAGAATCTGCATTAGCATTGAGAATAACTGGCATGCGGAGGCATTTGATTATCACAGAATCATAGACTGGTTTGGTTTGGAAGGGACCTTAAAGATCATTCAATTCCACCCCCATGTCATGGACAGGGACACCTCCCACTAGCCCAGGTTGCTCAAAGTCCCATCCATCCTGGCCTTGAACACCTCCAGGAATGGGGCAGCCACAGTTTCTCTGGGCAGCCTGTTCCAGTGTCTCACCATCCTTACAGGAAAGAATTTCTTCCTGATGTTCAGTACCCCCTTATCTCTGCCCCCTTTCAGTTTAAAACTGTTACCCCTCATCCTATTGCTCCACTCCCTGGTCAAGAGTCCCTCCCCATCTATCCTGGAGCCCCTTAAGGGACTGGAAGGGGTTCTAAGGTCTCCCCAGAGCCTTCTCTTCTCCAGGCTGAACAACCCCAGTGCTCTCAGGCTGTCCTCCTAGGAGAGGTGCTCCAGGTCTCTGAGCATTTTTATGGCCTTTTATACCAAGAAAACTCCCAGTTGCCTTCGGCTCTGACATTTATAAGCAGTTGTCGCAAACAGTCAGGCTCAGCATCCTTGCATAAGTCCATTTTTCTCTGTACATTTACTTCCAGTTTCAACTAGCTGTGGGATTTTTTCTTGTCTGCTCACCCAAATTGGTTTGCAGTGCTCTTCTTCCCCACAGCTGTTTCTCTTCAGGCTGGACACAGCTGCATTTCAGCAGAAAGCAGCACCATTCCCATCAGTCCTGCGCGTAGCCCTGCGGGATGGGCAGAGGAAAGCAGTGCTGAAACCATCATCTTTTGGCTTCTGCCACTGAATGCAGACCTTGGTTTCCCAGGGACACATCCCAAGTGCTTGATGGGGTCTCCTGGGACACCAGGCACTGCATCAGGTTACCAAATATCTTTTGCTCACAAATGGGAATGAGATGCTGGAGGGTGGCGAGCTCCTCCTGCTCATGTTTGAGCCTGTGTGTGCGGCTAGCACGTCCCAGCTAGCCTTCAGGGCTGGCTAGCAAAGCCAGGGCAGGCAAGCCAGATGCATTCCACAAGTTCATTACATATGACCCATGATCTCAGAGGGGGGGTTTCCTCTCAGGACTGCCACCTCTCATGACTGCCACCTCTCACGTGGGATGTTGATGACAAGGCTCTCCTAACCTAGCGTCTGGAGGACTTGTCTAAGCAGCCTGGCCACTCAAGCACTCGACCCCATGGTGAAAGGAGTAAGCACTTGCATCTCACTCTGAAAGAGGGAAGATTTAGATTAGATATTAGGAAGAAATTCTTTCATGTGAGTGTGGTGAGACACTGGAACAGGTTGCCCAGAGAAACTGTGGCTTCCCCACCCCTGGAGGGGTTCAAGGCCAGGCTGGATGGGGCTTGGAGCAACCTGGTCTAGTGGGAAGTATCTCTGCCCGTGGCAGGGGGTTGGAACTGGGTAATTTTTAAGGTCCCTTCCAACCCAAATCATTCTATGATTCTGTGATCCCCCCAGCCTTGCTGAGGTGAAGGACCCTGTCCCTGGGGCTGTGGGCTGCCACCAGCCACTGCCCCCATGATGAAGGGCTGCTGTGCCATGGGTAGAAATGCAGACTCCCCATCACTGGTGAGGGAGTCTGCATTTCTTGCCATGCCAAATGCTGTGGGTGCTGGCTGGGCAGGCTCAGGTGCACCCCAAGTTTCCAGGGGGCTGAGGGTGGTGTCTGATGAGGTACTCGGCCTTGGCATGGTGGTAGCAACCCCTAGGAGGCAAGGGAACACAGCCTGAGGTAGCATGGGGCTCTTCTGCTGTAAGCACAGGGCTGTGCTGCCCACAAGGAGGCTTCTGGGACCAACGCCTTTGTGAATCATCCTGTTGCAAGTGGCAGCTCTGGGGTTTTTTTTTTCCATCCTTTTCCCAAGCTCATGCTTCATTAGTGAAAGAAATGAACGAGCCCTGGAGAAGATCTCATGCCAGCAGCAGGCATGGGGCAGGCTGTATTGTCTGCCAAGCAGAGGCATCCCCTAGCCTGACCCCTCTCCTGTTCCATTTCTTTGCCTGCCTTGGTTTCCAGCCATTGGCGCCAGTGTCTGACAATGTCAAAGATAATTCCCCCCTCTGCCTTTTCTCCACCCGCCCCCCACAACCTGTCCCCTTGTTGCCAAGAACTATTAAGCCACTGCACATCCCTGGTTTCTGAAGTGGGAGCCATGGGTAAGCCCCCCACCCCTCTTCCCCCCGCCTCAGGGTTGGGGCTCAGAAACGAACCTGCAAAGTTGTGCACTGTTTTCATGTAGGTCCTACAGAGCATGCATATCCCGTTCCTTCTGCCTCCTCTTCCATGTCTGGGGCTGCAGACCCCGAGAAAGAGTTCCTGCTTGGTACCAGCAACTGCCTGAGCTTCTTCCAGCCCATCCAGGACTGGAAACAGATTTCTGAGGTGGTGGCACTAGAGAAACATGGTAGACACACATGTGTTTTAACACACACGCACACACATACACACCTCCAAGTCCAGACCAGCCCAGTCCCGACTGCTCATCTCTCTTGGGCTCCAAGTATTTCTGCCTCCTGGCTTGCCCTGCGGCAGAGGAGAAGGAGATGGGGCTGGAAAGAGGCTTCATTGCCAGGGAATATAACCCTTCAGCCAGCCCCCCCACCCAGAGCCAACCTTAGGATTGCTGGGACTGTTAATGAAATGTTTTCGGCGGTGACTCTGTGATGCAGCAGGAGATTGAAAGTGAGAGGGAAATGTCAAACTCTGCCGTAGCAAAATCACCGCCTTGGAACAAAAAAAAAAAAAAAAAGAAAAGAAAAAAAGCAAAGCAAAGCAAGAAGTAATATATCTTGATCCCTTTTCCCCCATAAAACCCTGGGAGGCTGGTGGAAGGAGCGGAAAGACTGAGCTAAGCCTGCAGGAAATTAAACATGAAATGAAAACAAGCTCAAGTTATTCAGTTCTCTCATCCCAGGCTCCAATTTCCCATTCCAGGCCACTGATAAAATGGTGTCCAGTTTCAGCACTCAAGGATGAATTCTCGCTCTGTTCTTGCAGGCTGGAAAGCAAAGGGCCAGTGGCCATCTCTGGGAAGAGGGCAGACAGCCTGTCCTGTAGCAGAGGGATGAGGTCCCAGAGAGAGATAGACAGAGAGACAGACAGACAGATGGAGGCTGAGCAGGGGGAGAAGAGCAGTAGGGCCAGGAGTCTGGGATGGGCAGAAAGGATGCTGCGAGGCTGCCAGGGGAGAGCCGGACCACATGAAGCTTGAATGTGGTGGGGAGTGATGCAGCGAGGGGGGGCTTGAGCACAGGGCATGGGGCAGTGGGCTGGATCCAGCCCCACACCTACCATCAGCCCATCCTCATGTCCACAAAGGCTAGCCTCACCCTCCATCACTACACTGGGGTGGGTAGCAGAGAAGGGAAAAATCACCTTTTTCTTTAACCTGGAGGAAGGACGGATGCAGAGATACTGTCCCCAAACATCCAGCCATGACTAGAGGGGCCTGGGTGAAGTCCCAGCCCAGCCCATCCATGCATGCCCAGGGCTTGGTGGCAAGGGGCAGACCTGCAGGGCAAGCTGAGTGCCAGGGTGGTGGCAGCGGGACAGGAGCCTCCTGTTTTCTTTGTTTCAGGACATTCCCGGCCTCTTCACCCCCCACAGCATGTCAGCTGTGTATGCATATGGATCTAGGTTCCCACATATGGCTGAATGTTTATGGAGGCATGAAACATTTTCTGTTCTGTAGAAATTTATTGGGCTGATTTTGTACATCAGGGCTTATCAAAGCATTGTCTGCAGGAGTCAGAGACATGACATTACCCTACACTCCCACTTTAATTGTTAACACTGAGATGCAGACCACAGCAGCTGCTTATCTCTGCACGAAATACCCCCTCCTGACCCCAGAGGACACACCCGCAACCTCGACTGTCACATCCCCGTCCCATTGACAAAAGGTGACAGGCAACGAAAAGAAAATGGACACTTTTCAGATTTGCTTTTTAAAAGCAGGTGCCGTCTAAGCTTGAGGAGGCTGGGAAATAGTTAGGATTAGTTGGGTTTTTTGCTGACATCGTCACGTTACAAATTGCCCTGCCTGCCCTCTTTTTCCTGGAGCACTGTGGAGGCCTGGAGAAACTGGACTGCAAGATAACAAGCAGCCTAAAAGGATCTGGTCCACAGGAGAAAGGAGAACTTCAAAAAGCGGCCCAAACCTTGTCGCAAGTGTTTGGGAGCAGCAGCCGACTGCCAGCCCTCGGAGCTTCTCCAGTGCCCCCCTGGCACCAGCACTTGGACTGAAGATGCTCTTCCTTTCAGCCAAAGACAATGGTTTGCCACAGCTTCCCAGCCCACCAGACACCTGGGGATGGCAATCCGGGAACTGCCAGTTTGAACTATTTTGCTCTGCCAGCGCCAGTTCAATCCAAAGCGTGAATGAGGAGCAGCAGAGAAGAAGGCTGTGTCGTGTCGGAGACCCTCTTCTGCCTCTGCTGGCCCCAGCAAACCTCCCCGCAGCTCCAGCAGAGTGGCTGACATGCCATCCCGGGAAGGATGCTCTGCTGGGCTCCCCAGGTATGGAGCTGGGCTAGCAGACTGGCCAGCTGGCCAGAGGAATAGTCGCATATGCCTGGCATATGTTGGCCCCAGCTTCACGTGCAGCCAGGGTTCTGCTCCCTACCTGCTCTCCTCCCCTCTGTGCACAGCGGGGCCTCCTCCACCCCAGGAGGAACCGGGTCACCACCGCTAACTTTGAATCTGCAGATCAAAGCCCCATGGTCTGGGCCAGTCCCCAGGACTGGCCTGCAGCTGGGCTGGAGCGGCTGTGCCAAGAAGAGGTAGAAGAAAAGCAGATGGATGCCTGGGGCATCAAACCCGCTCCAGTAGGACGCTCTTCATCTGCAGTATATGCTCAGCTGGGATAATGTCAGGCCCTTTCTGATGGTGCTTTTTGCACCCACTGAAAGCTGTCATTTGGGATGAAGGGGGCTTATACCAGGTTGCTGCTTTGGATGTGGCTAGTCTGGCCAGCTTGTGGATGGCCCATGCCAGTGGCATTGCCATGGCTGCAGAGCAGGGCACTAAATCCCACACCACCTGCAGCCCACATGAGGGGGACATGCCCAGGCACTGCACTGTCTTCTCCCTGCACCAAGCAGTCCAGGGGGCATGACCAGACCCTCCGCTGGCCACAGTGGGAAGCTGCCAGAGACCACCATGAGGCTGCCTACATGGTGGGCAGGAGGGAAACTGAAGAAGGAGAGCCTGAAATGGCTCTTCCAGCACAAGCAAGAAGGTCAGCTCAGACCAGAAACCGCAGACCCTGTCTCCCCCTGTAGGAGCTTCTAGCTGGGCTGATGCAGGCTGCAAATGCCAACCCCCACACCCCCTCCCGAAACCACCCCACCCTGTGCCGAGCACCCGTTTTCCCCACTATCCTCCACAGGCGTGGGCTTCCCACATGGTATGTGGTTCCCTCAGCTGCTTGCCAAGCTTCCCAGCTGCCCCACAGCCAGGGGCAGGCAGGGCCGAGTTGTTCATTAGTGACGTGTGTGTGTGTGTGTGTGTCCCCGCACTCTCTGCCAAGTCACCGTGTAAAACTTGAAGCAGAAGCGAGCAAGCGGCTCTTGGGCTGCTCCTTTCATGCACTGGCGTGACCTGCACAACCCAGCCCCTGGTGATGCCCTGCATCTCTCCCTGCCTTCAAAGCGGCTCCTGATTGATGTGTTTCCCTGACTCACAAGCTTCAAGAGGCTTTGAAGACACTGGGCCAGGCTCTGATCTCTCTTATGCTGATGCAAATCAGGAGCAATGGTGCTGACAACAGTGCAATAATCCACACTGAAGTCAAGCCAGTACAAATAAGAGCAGAAACAGAGTTTTTGGTCTTCCCTCTGCCTTGAAGGGATCTGAACAGCACTGTGAAGCAGAGCACTGCAAACCCTGCAAAGAAAACTCGGTGAAAAGCAAAGAACATGTAGCTCTGTAGAGAGCACTTCTCCTTTCCTGCAGCTGAGGGAAGGGTGTTACATCTTTAATTTTTTTTTTAGCAGTTAAGGAAAATAAGCATGAGACTTTAGTGAGAAATGCAAGCTCTTGGCCAACGGCACCATCATAAGCAGGATTTGGCTTGGGGAAAGCCCCAGCACTACTGGCTTCAGCCTGGCAGCAGCACACAGGGGTGTATTCACACTTTTCCTTCGAGACTGGCCGATGGCATGAGAGCTGCAGGCAGCACTGGGGTAGTGCTGATTTAAGGGCACGAGGAAGATAGGTTATCCCAGGGCAAAGCAGGCAGTGGGAGGCAAGAGCTGTGAATGTAGCCAGCGAGGCAGGACACCAAAAGCTGGGCATCACCTTTTGTCCAGGAAGCTCCCAGTCTGGAGCACAGACTGGCTCCAGACCCCCTTGGGGATGTGGGGCAGGATGGCCACTCCTTCATGGGGCTTGTGTGCAAAGCTCTGCCTGCCCATGGGCTCTCTGGGGTGTGGGGCTCCCAGGCACTGCCGCCCCCTCCCTGTTTACCGCCCCCCTGTCACCCTCTCCCCAGGTGTGGTTTCAGAACCGTCGGGCGAAGTGGCGCAAGCGTGAGCGGTTTGGCCAGATGCAGCAGGTCCGGACCCACTTCTCCACCGCCTACGAGCTGCCCCTGCTCACCCGTGCTGAGAACTATGCCCAGGTGAGCACATACCCTGCCACCCCAGTTCATCTGTCCCCATGCCTGATGAACACACTGCCTCTGCTCCCCGTCACCCCAAGCGATGCTTCGCTACTTGGGTTCAATTGCCTGCTCTCAAGCAGGGCTGTGGGAGCACCAGGGCTGGGGCTATATAGAATCATAGAAAAATCATAGGGTGGTTCGGGGTGGAAGGGACCTTAAAGATCATCCAGTTCCAACCCCCTGCCATGGGCAGAGATACTTCCCACCAGACCAGGTTTGCTCAAAGCCCCATCCAGCCTGGCTTTGAACACCTCCAGGGATGGGGCAGCCACAGCTTCTCTGGGCAGCCTGGGCCAGTGCCTCACCACCCTCACAGTAAAGAATTTCTTCCTAATACCTCATCTAAATCTCTCCTCTGTCAGTTTGAAGACATTACCCTTTGTCCTATCACTACATACCCTTGTAAGAAGTCCCTCTCCAGCTATATGACCAAGCACAGAAGGGCCAGGACTTATTTAGCCAGGTGTTCTGCCCAGCTCCCTCATGCCCTGGCCCAGAGCAGCCATCTCTAAAGCAGGCACCAAGCCCAGCCCTGTGTGACACAGTGCAGCCACTCTTTTGGCCACAGGTCACCCTGCTCAGCACATCCTGTTACCTTGTCATTCTCCCATTATGTGTGCTACTGCCGCCCCTGAACTTCCCACTGGTTTGGAAAAGGCCAGTTCACACATAAAACCCATCAGT
The DNA here is from genome assembly GCA_013400055.1 of Nycticryphes semicollaris. Classification (NCBI taxonomy): domain Eukaryota; kingdom Metazoa; phylum Chordata; class Aves; order Charadriiformes; family Rostratulidae; genus Nycticryphes; species Nycticryphes semicollaris. Next base: position 214,924 of record VXBJ01005966.1, read on the forward strand.
TCCCTGTTGCCATGCCTCAGGTTCCATGCTCCTTCGTTAGATGGTTGGGCCAAAAGCATTTTTCCCCTGGCAAATTCCCACAGCTGTCTCCTGGTGATGGGTTGTAGTACCCGCCGCACACTCGGTGACATCTGAGGACTATTCCCATAGGGCTTGTGAGTTTGTGCTCCAAATGAAAGGCAGCAGCAGACTTGTTGGAGTATCTGGGGAGCTCCTGAGATTGTTCCCGCCCTGTCCCAGGAGGCAGGTGACACAGCTGCCTCCCTTCCTGTCCTGGGAAACCTGTCACCACGGTAGCCTCCTAAACACTGGGCCAACCCCCTTTTCACAACACTGCCTTCAGAGGCTGTGTTGGGGTGTTCATTAGCCCGAGGGCTAGGCTGTACCCCCACAAAGCACTACCTCCATCCTGCCGACTCCTCTTCCCGCCACCCAGAATTTGCTCCAGGGTGCAGTTCTGTGGGCAGGATGCTCTCAACCTGACTTGTCCTCACAGATCTGCTGGGAGGCCTCCCTGCCTTATGCCCTGGCTGTCAGCTACCTCGCCAACCAAAGCTCCCCCACAGCCAAGCCAAGAGTGTTTGACCTCTCTCCTGCTTGGCGTCCCCCCCTAAACTGAACAAGAAGCCCTTATGAAACAGCTGAGAGGTGCCAAAGCAGCTTTTCAAGCAGGTGATGGTCTCAGCAGGCTTTTCAGCGCTCCATTCTCCTGACTTTGTAACATATACTGCCCCCTCCCTCCATGCTGCCCTCCCCTCCCGGCCCTAGAGATCAAAAAAAAAAAAGCAATTTGCAGGAGGTAAGAGATCAGAGAGGGTCCAAGGGCGAGCAGGGCAGTGGGATGAAGGGCCCTTTGCTGTGCTCGCCTCCTCCCTGCTTTCATCCTGCCTGTCTGTGTGTGCCCCCACAGCTCCACTGCAGCACACCTCCTCCTGCTGGCAAATCCTGAGCCCCCCTCTCTTCTTCTGTGGTATCATCTTATGAGGGATGCCACAGGAGCGCTGACAGCCATGCGAGGTGGCCCCTCAAGGCTCCACAGGGCAATGCTTCTGCAATGGGCAACAAGAGGGGCAAGGAAACTGCCTGTACTGAGGGGGCACAGGTGACAGAAAAAAGCCTTTGCCCAGACAAATCCACCCCAAGCTGGGGCAAGAGAGGGGATCAGCAGTCTTACAGCATCCCTTTCTGCCTTCCCTCTGTAGTGGGTAGGCCCACAGAAACACTGTGGATGGCACCAGCTTTTTCTGTGCCAGGAGCATCCCTACTCCCAAAAGTGATCACGGTGCAAAAAAAATGAAAGAGGAATGGCTGGGAGGGGGAATAGATGAAGACAGAGACACTGTGGCAGAGGAGGGGAAGAGTTCTTCTCCTCTGAGAGTTAGTCTCCCGCGGTCCCTGCCCCTGTCCAAACTGGCATACAGATTTTCAAGGGGACCCACTGGCTTGGGGGAGTGAGGGGGGAAGGGGCTGTGGATGCCACAAATGGTGGGGACCAGCCTAACACAAGCTGTCTGCTCCTCGCTGGCCCAGGTATCCAGGGCCAGACAAACTTTCTCCCCCCGAGTGCCAGCAGCTGTCCACGTCCCACACGGGGCAGCCCTGACACTTCTTTTCCCACTCTCAGATCCAGAATCCCTCCTGGATTGGCAACAACGGTGCTGCCTCCCCTGTGCCTGCCTGTGTCGTCCCCTGCGAGACGGTGCCCTCCTGCATGTCCCCCCATGCTCACCCCCACCCAGCTGGTGGTGTCTCTGAGTTCCTTGGTGTCTCCGGCCCCGGCAGCCACGTGGGACAGACACACATGGGCGGCCTCTTCGGCACGGCCAGCATGAGTCCCAGCCTCAATGGCTACGAGCTGAACAGCGAGCCGGACCGCAAGACCTCCAGCATCGCTGCCCTGAGGATGAAAGCGAAGGAGCACAGCGCTGCGATCTCCTGGGCAACATGACAGGGCTGCACAGCCCAGTGCCCGCCAGACACGGAGAGAGCAGACGGGGACAGCCCAATAAATCCATCCGCTTGGACTCCAGACAGCAGTTGCCTCCTCGGGGATTCGAATGCAGCACTTTTAGCTACCCTAGGCATAGAAAGTACACACGTTAATGTAAGTGGAGTGTTTCCGGCATGATACGCAGCAGCTCCCAGCTTCCTGGGATCAGGCGGGGAGAGGGAGGCTGTGGAGCAGCACCTCTTCCAGCAAGACCTGGGCTGGGACTGCGTCCCCTCTCACCACCACCTCACCAATAATCTGGGCATTTTTTTCTCCCCACTCCTTTTTCTGACATTAGATCTGCCTTTCCAAAGAGCAAGAGCCTGCTGGCATGTCAGCGCCTTCCCCCATGCCCATAAACACACACACAACTTCCCCTTCTAATTTGTCGACAACATTGCTCAGGTGTGTTCTGCCCTGGGCAGGGGACCGGATGGGGACTCTGGCACCAGCAAAGAGCTGCCTCTCAGGTTGCTCCCATCCTCTTAGCAGGAGCCACGACGTCCCACCGCTGAACAGGGGACAGGGCTGGGAAGATATCTGGGGCTAGAAGGAAGGCGACATCATTGTTCTGTCTCCTGCTACCCTGCTTCCTTCCTCTCCATCCTGCAGTCTGAGGTGAAGGGGATGCCTTTCTTCCCAACGTAGCATGTTGGGAAGACCACCCAATATGCCACCACGCTGGGAGTCTTTGACAGCTCCCTGGTCACCTGGCTGGAGATGCATCCTGGCAAACGAGAGCTCCCCGGCATAGCTGGCCACCCCAGGCAACACCTGGGGTTTGCTTTACCACTATCATGGCCAGTGATACACATGGTTCGTGTGTATGGTGGGGCAGCAAAATGTTTCCTCTGGCTTCCACCTGGTTGGGAATTACTATCCTCAATTGAGAGACAGCAGCTATGGGAGGGGGGTACAGTTGCTGTGTAAACCCACAGATCCCCAAAGAGACTACTCTGAGAAACAGCTGAAGCGTTAATACACAGCCACAGTTGCACGAGGCCATCATATTCCTCATATGCCTTCTCCTGGGGCATGACATGACAACAGTCTCCCTCCTCCAGCATCCTCCACCCCAGGGCTCTGCTGCACACAGGCACTGCCTCTTCGTGAAGGACAGCACAGGGAGCATGGACCCAAGGCTGGAGGAGGTGACACTGCCACACCTCCAGCCACCTGCGATTCCTCTTCACCTTGCAGAGGAAGCAGAAGACACCAGAACTTGCCCGGTTTGTCAGACTGTTAAGTCAGATCTCCTTTGCAAGGCTAAACCTTTTACAAGCTTTTCAATGATCCTATAGTGCTAGGAATAATTTTGGAACATCCTTTTGCCCCACTGAGTTGAAGCTGAGAACTATCACCCGCACAAGATGGCTATGCAGGCTCAGCTTGAGCTGAGACAGCCGTCTCTGAGATTCACAAAGGAACTACGGGATTTTACTCCCATAAATAAACCCCAAAAATGTGTGTGTCCCTGCCCTGCCCTCCCTCCTCAGGTTCAGTGTTAGGGGATCTTGTAATTCAAGGTCCAGGATTATTTAGTGGTCTTGGAAAAGGCTCCAAATAAGCTACAATCAAATGTCAAGTTTCAGGTTAACACAGAATACAAGTGGTTAGACATACATAGTGCTTAGACTGACATACACCTCATAAAGGGTACACCATTGCTAGATCAAATACAATATATATTTACTGGAAGAAGAAAAGATCAGTAGGACTGTCTTTTCTTGCCTCAGAAAAGCTAAGAGATGCCTTCCTTTGTACTCACAGGGAACCAGCACGCAGTTAACCACACCCTGTGTGTGACCAGGGCCTCTCCCAACGTCTGTCTTGGGACGTATGTCCCAGCTGAGGATGGCTTGGGTGCTAAAAGTAATGCATACAGGCTGATGATGAGCGGTCAGAGGTGTATGTCACCCCCACCGAGCACCTTGGGAGCTTCTGAGGGTCCTGGACCACCCAGGGACAGGTGGTGGCAGGAGGTGACATCTTCAGGTTTTGTACAGGCAGCTGAGCTCAATGCTGAGAGCATTTTCCAAGGTACTCCAGGGAGCGCGATGCTTCCCCAGGACAGCAGGGAATCCTGCGAGCAGCCCGGTACCATCGCTGACAAGGCCAGTTAGCCATAGGCAGAGCTGAGGAGCAGGCAGTTGGGCAGGTGAGCTCACAGGGACGGGTCCTCATGGACTTCCACGCAGCCAAGATTTCACCTCAGCTGTTTAAGAGCCCAAGGGATTAAGTGCTGTGTCCCTTGCCTTGTTAGAGAGAAAGAGGAGAGTCTCCTGGCAGTAGACTTGGCATTTACAAAGGCTTGTCCTCCCTCCCGCCTGCCCCGTTTTCTCTCACCTTAAAATCCATGTGCAAAGCACATGTTGGACTCACTCAATCTATTTTAAACGCCACCACACGTGCCTGGCCCTGAGCCTGCCTGAAAGCATCATGAGGCGAAGGGGTACCACTGTTCCTGGGAGCCCCCACCGTACAGGGCATCCTTCCAGCTACCGGCACCGAGTTCTTCCTCCCCTCTCTGAGTGCTGCCACCTCACCAGCATGGCCCCTCACCCCCACGTCGGTGGGTCACGCTGGAAGGCACTCCCCACAGAAGCCTCCGAATGCAGCTATTCAGGCAGTTTTTAAGCTACGTCCATCTGTATTTACACACTTTTTTCTCCTTTAAATTAATTTAAAAGTGTTTTTTTTTTAAACTAGCTCTTAAATTAACAAGAAAAAATGTATAAATATATATATATACTTATATATATATATGTATCTTAATCTAGCCAACCTGCGGCTACTGCATTTCTTAGGGGTCACAGGGTCGGTGCTATTCTTGCAATCTCAAATTTCCACAACAATGCCTTTTAAAATAATTATTATTACGATTTTAATACCTTTAAAGTCTATTTATGACTTTCTGCTCTATTTATTTCTTATTTAGTATTTTAGTCCTGTCCATACATTGAGTTGTGATTCCCTGCCCTGCGCTTGCCTTCCAAGCTTCAGGCTTTGTAGGCAGGCCACCACCAGAATGGCTCACAAGCCCCAGCCGCCCTGACACCCTCCGTGGCCGCAGTGGCATCCTCTGTGGGTGCAGCCCCCAGCTTGCTGGGCTCTCTCAGCCGCCCTCTCCAGCCTCATGGAGGTACCAAAATGTTTCTCCTGGGTGTTCCCGGCGCTCGCACCCTGCGAGGCTGGGCAGGGGAGGGGAGAGCTGCCTTACGTTGCTCACGGTTAGAAACACCAGAGATGTCACAGAGCTTTGAGATGAGGAGGAGGCAAATAGCAAGAGCAGCACAGGGTTCCAGCATCGGCTTAAAAGCAGTGTGGGCAGCACTCACTGCTGAATACTCGGAGGCACTTCTTGCCTACGAGCAGTAGTTGGTGCTTTGGTAGCAACTGCCAACCAGTGGTGAACCAGGCTTGGGGCTTGCTGGGCCCTGTGGGGTCCAAACTCCAAGGGCTGCTGTCTCTGAACAAGCTGATGGAGAGGAGTGAAATGAGGGCCAGGTCAGGCCCCCAGAGCATCACCCACTGCCCACCCGTGCTTCTGGCAGCCTCCCCAGCCAGCGGCCAGGCTCCTGCTGCCTCCTCTTGAATGCACTACTCAGTTCAGCTCTCACCGCCCCAGCACCTACCCAGGGAGAGCCCATCGGGAAGAAGACCGAGACAGTGAGATGAAGAACAAGCCTCTCCCTCTCCTTTAGAGCCCAGGGCAGCGAGGAAGTGAGTGTGTATCCCTGCTGGGGCACGCATCCCTGCCAGAGCGCACATCCCTTGCTGGAGTGCACATCCCTGCCAGAGCATCCCTGCTGGAATGCATATCCCTACCGGAGCATGCATCCCTATCAGAGTGCAAACCCCTTGCTGGAGAACACATCACCTGCCGGAGCACACATCCCCACCAGAGTACACATCCCTGCTGGAGCACACCTGGCCCAAGCTGTGAGCATGGGCAGGGCGTCAGGAGAAGGCCATGCGTGGTGACAGTGCATCATACATGAGGTGGCAGAGCTGCAGCACATGTGGCTTTACAGGCCCAAGCTGGGCTGGCTGTATACCCGCCGAGCTGGGTTCCTCCAGCTGGGTTTCTCTGTCAGCGGAGGTGTTTTGGGAAGCAGAGGTGCTGTTTCCCAGAGTAGACCCAGAGCGGGCAGCACGTTGTAAAACACTCTCCAAACAAACAAAGGCAAAAAAAAAAAANTGTTGCCATGTGAGGTTTGTGCCATGCAATGTTATTGCCTATGCAGCCATGTATTACCAGTTCATTACAGTGGAATATTAAAAAAGAACAAACAGTCTTGCAGCTTGGTTCTTTTTAACTTTTTTTTTTTTANCAAAAAGGTTTGAAAAATAATCAAGCAGAGGCAGAGCCCCATGTTTATTTTGCTGCTCTGACTGACACAGCAAAAAGCAAACAGACCCAAGGAGAAATTAAACCCAAATGGGAAGGGGGACGGAATCGGATGAAAAGCCATTCAGCCCTTCGCAGCTTCCCAAGGGATCAGGGAGGAGGTGAGGGAGCGGCGTCACACCCCCTTAACTTTTTGCTGGTAACACGGTTCCCCCTCCCCTCACATAGCTAGGTAGGTAGGTAGAGCTAGGACTTTTATACTACTGATTTTGAAGGACAGTTTTCAATGTATAATAATATATCAGTTTAGGTGTGCAGTGTTTGAAAGAGAGACTGGGAGAAAGAAAGAAAACAAACCTCAATCAATATTATTGGGTTTTTTTT
>VXBJ01005966.1:221720-392106 GCA_013400055.1 Nycticryphes semicollaris
TTTTCTTTTTGGGAGGTTGGGGGTGGGGGTGCTGGAATTTCTGGGTGTCAATTTTATTTTTCCCATTTTTGAAAGGAAGGGCATTGCTGGGAAGGACCCCGCTTCCCAGCCAGCCCTGGCTGAGGGGGCACAAACACTGTTGTTGTTGTGGTTTGCAATAAACTCCTTCTCTTCTCTCCTCTCAACTGCAATCTGGCTGGTTTGTTCCTGACTCATGACAGATGAAATGTGATCAGAGGGGCCTCCGAAATCTCACGTTAATTGAAGTTGGCAAAAAATACTAACAGTGCCCTTTTGAACTGCTGACACAGTGCAGAATGGATTAGCCGGGGGTAGATTAACAACAGGTGGCAGCCAACGGGCCACTGCCTCCCTTCCGACAAAGAGATGGTTAATGGCCAGCAGAGCATCCCACCAGCCAGTTCCTGGCTTAACCAGGGCCATTCAGTATCCCTGCTAGCCAGCACAGAGGGCACCATGGCCACTGGGAAGAGAAGAGGATGGTCTCCCTTGCTTTACTGCTCAGGAGCTGCTGCTTCTGGGAAGCTGTGGCTGCCCCATCCCTGGAGGTGTTCAAGGCCAGGCTGGAGGGGCCTTTGGGGGTTGGAGCTGGGTGATCTTTAAGGTCCCTTCCAACCCAAACTATTCTGTGATTCTGGCAGAGCTTAAGCCTCGCCGGGCTCCTGCAGGTCTGCAGCAGGTAATCCATCACGGCTGACACATGGAGAAGAGAGTGACTTGGCAACAAGATGCCGCAGAGCCTCAGCTCCCCAGCTCTCCGTTTTTCAGCAACAACTACTTTCCACCACACAGTAACACTCAGAGACTGCAAGGTCTGCTGAAGTCCAAAGAGAAGACACCCAGGGCTGGCAGTAGTGGATTTCACACTGTCTCCTAACTAACTCCTTTCTCCCCCATTCCCACAGGTCCAGTCACAATCCCAGCTCCACTTCAGCACAGGCCTCCAAGCCTCACTTACCCTCTCTTCCACCACCGCTCTGCTGGGCTCCCCTCTGGGCTTTACTTCTCCCCACACCGAGGGGAGGGCTCATCTCCACCCCACAGGTTCCCAGGGGATCTTGCCCTGTCCCAACGTGGGGAAAACTGGCTTCTGGGAGGGCCCTTTCTGCTGCTTTTGCTCCATGAGTATACTCAGCTGTGACTCCCATTTCCTACAGACTCCACAGACCCACCAGCACTGACACCAGTAGGAGCCCAAGAACCTATACCCAAACGCTGGGTGAACTGGAAAGTGCCCTTCACATTTAGGCAGATCTGAGAAGGTGCCCAGCAGCTGCCAACAAACTCAGCAAGACTCAGCGAGACCCACCGAGCCTGGAAGGGGTCTCCCTTCCTTTGCCTGGGAGCATCAGCTCAGTTCAGATGGAACATGGCTGGTTTCCATCTCACAAAGAAACAGATAATGCAGGTGCTGCTGCAAGTTTATCCGTTCCTCTCACTTGCAGGAGAAAAATTCCTTCCCTCCCCGAGCACTCAAAGCCAGATTCTCCAGATGTTGGCAGAGTTCAGACTGTTGAGAGCCTGAAACTAGTTTCAGTAACATCCTGGTTGTAGGGGTTTACATCAGAAATTGCTCCTGGCCTGAACATTGCCAAGGAGCTATAAAGTCTCTCTATAAACTCCACATAGTGGCAGGACTCAGATTAGAAATGTGCATTCTTTTTCTGAAGCTGCACTTTCCCCACTGGCGTTACAGGAGTTGTTTCAAACACATGGAAAAGTTTCTCTCTAGGAGACGTGGCCACAGCACCCAGGTTAACGCGTTCCTTCTCTGCTGGAGTACGTGACTTCGAGGCAGGGCAAAGTTCGGGCAGTTTTAATGAAAAACAATTTTTTTCTTCCTGTAAACTAAACAGATTTGCCTTTTTTTCTTCCTCTTTTTAAAAGCTGGTTATTAACCTTTAAGCAGATGGATGTAGAATAATCTCCTTGCTGGCAAGGACGGTAACAGCCGCGCAAGGTGCATCTACTTAGGCCCAGCTGGAGCCCACATGGAAAGGTGTTGCATTTAATCCCAGACAAACAAGTGTTTATTATTTGTGAAAGGATCTTCCACTTTCTCTCGCTTTTCAGTTCGTAACTTACTCGCAGGGCAGGGACAGATGCTCTGAGTTAGCAACCTGCTCCTTCTGCCGCAGCCTTGCTGAATTCCTGGATCTCATTTTACGGTCCTGTCTGCTCTGAACCTTGTCCTTTGCCTGTTTGTAGGGAGAGTGGCAAAGGGGGTGTCGTTTCCCTCGCTCCTCAAGGCACCCACCACTAACAGCACCCAGATGAGACCTGGCCATCCCTTCGAAAGAAAGGTTTCACAAAAGAAAGAACTACACGTTTTCAAACAGACGGACCAAGAGCGTTTTTCTTGAGTGTGTGGCTCTACAGACATGCAGAAGGGAACATAGAGCCTTGGGCCTGAAAACCTCAGGTATTTTTCCCAGGGACTATGGGCTTACCTACTGGACAAGCATGAGGCAGGTGGAGATCTGCAAGTGGCATTTCCCAGTCAGTCCCAAGCTTTGGCCTTTAGTTAGAATCATAGAATGTTTTGGATTGGAAGGGGCCTTAAAAACCAAGTTCCACCCACCTGCCATGGGCATGGACACCTCCCACCAGACCAGGTTGCTCAAAGCCCCATCCAGCCTGGCCTTAAACACTTCCAAGGATGGGGCAGCCACAGCTTCTCTGGGCAACCTGGGCCAGTGCCTCCCCACCCTCACAGCAAAGAATTTCTTCCTAATACCTAATCTCAATCTCTCCTCTTTCAGTTTAAAACCGCTGCCCTTCATCCTGTCGCTCCACTCCCTGATCAAGAATCCCTCCCCAACTCTCCTGTAGCCCCCTTCAGTTCAGTTCTATAGGTTGCTGTTGCAGCAGAGAATGGGGGTGGGAGATAGAAGAGATGAGCTTCATCCTTAAAAGCACGGGGTACAACCGCAGCCACTTCTCGTAATCACACCCGAAAAACCTCATAGCGAAAGTTCTTCACGCCTTTGTTGGTAACGTGGTCCAGCTTTCACCTTTTTCCAATCCCCCACCAACTAAAATTCAGGAAAAAAATCCAACAGATGTGACCTAACAATTAAACTGGTATTTTCTTTTTCTTATGCCTCTGCAGAAATAGTCACAACATGGATTATTTCTGTTTACAGACACCTGGTTCTCCCCTTGCCCATTCTATCTGTTGTCTCCCACCCCTGCGTACGGGTCTGGGCACTGATTCAAGTTCATAGACCTAACAAGATCACAACCACATTCCATCAATCTCAGCCCACAGTCACTGCGGAGTTGTCCTGTTTGTCTGGGGAAGCGGCACTTCCTATTTATGCAAGTAAACAGGCATTTAGAATGAGTAAAGGCCATTTGAAGGAGAATTACTGTCTCCTTGTCCAGACAAATGAAGACAGCAAACAGGCAACCTTGCAGGGAGAACCTTTGGTCCACACTGGTTTTGGTTGGAAAGCTCCCCGCGTGCTGCTAACTCTGCGCCACTCCACTTAATTGCCTCAATTGTCGCTGTTATCCTTTAATGGGAAACATAACTCGCTTTCAAAGCAACCGCGAGAAACTGCAGACAGGGGAATCCTGAAGATCAGCAGAGGTGGGACTGTGTTACAGCCGTTTCCATCAGGCTGAAATTACACAGAGCGCACCAGGAATGTCTCCAAATGGCTTTGAGCCAGGGCAGGCTGAAGGATGCCAACACCGAGAGTCAAGGCTAACTGGCCTCTACCTTGGTACTGAGCTACCCAAAACTCAAAAAACCCCTCCAACAGTTCAGACAAAGCATGGCTCTCTCGCTAAAACCAGGCTTGGGATGCTGGTGTTCAATCCTTGTTTTACCCGCCCGACTCCCAAGGCTACACATCTTCTCTCCAGTTGCTTATCTGCAGTAACGGGTACGAGTCTGACCTTCCTCAAGCAGAAGGACTGCAAAGCTCGACTTACTGTGCTCAGCAGTGGCAAGTGGCATAAAAACAACCTGCACAGCCCTATGTGCGCTCCCAACAGCATGAGATACAGCTGAAGGACCCACCACCCAACAGCAAAGCAAAAGGGTTTACTTCAGGCTCTGTGGAGACCTTAGAGCCCCTTCCAGTTCCTACAGGAGAGATGGGGAGGAACTCTGTGAGGGATTGTAGGAATAGGACAAGGGATAACAGTTTTAAACTGAAAGAGGAGAAATTCAGATTAGACATTAGGAAGAAATTCTTTCCTGTGAGGGTGGTGAGACACTGGAACAGAGAAGCTGTGGATACTCTCTCCCTGGAGGTGTTCAAGGCCAGGCTTGGTGGTGCTTTTAGCAACTTGGTCTAGTGGAAGATGTCCCTGCCCATGGCAGAGGGCTGGAACTCAGTGACCTTTAAGGTCCCTTCCAACCTGAACTGCTCTATGATCCTATGCAAAGAGATCTAGCCAATTTTTCTGCTATGCAAATTCCACTTCTCTCTACAAACCACTGTTGGCAAGAGGTGTGAAGCGACTACCTGGTTACGGAATAATGTTCAGATCCTACAGCAAGGTGCAAATACTGTGGTCAGAGATTTCTGTCAGTTTGACAGAAATGGTTTCTTTCAGCCTAAAAGATCCCCAAGACAATAGGTGGAACATTTACTTACTATTTGCTCTGAGCTCCCCACCTCTCCAGGACCAGACTGAAGTTGGCAGATGGAGCAGTTCACCTTCTAGCATCATCTAACACAGCTTTGTAGAATGGTTTTTTTCTTGTGTTAAGCACATGAAGGAGGCCATCCATGATTGCAAGAAATACCTGCAGTTCACATTTTAGTTCACAAAAGAACATGCTTTGCAGCAGTCCTGGTAAAATTTAATCAGGCAAGTCTTTAAGAAGAATGATGAAAAAAAGCCACAGTCCCTCTGGCTGGTCTCTGGCTGGGGCATTCAAATCCCAATTTCTCAACTCTTTCCTGTGTTATGCTGGAGCCCTGCCTCGACCGCAGCCTCCATATGAAAGGTCTGGCCAGATTTATGCAGGACTAGCTAAGCTGATTCTGAGATCTTCCCTGATCAAAAGGTGCTCTACCCGTGAGAAGTCCCCAGGGTACCAGACATTCATTATGGAGGGCATTCATGGTAAATTCTGGAGGTATTTTAACATTAAAATCACCCAATGAAAGACATGAAAACATTTTGTCCAGAGTGCTCAACATTCACTGATACAACCTAAAAGCAAAACAAGTCAGAAGCACTGGACATCTCTAAATCCCACCTTGCAGTTATTTTGATATCTGCACCTCCAAGGCCCTGGAATTCATAGTTGACAGGAAGAAACTGGTTGCTGCAATAAAGCATATTTGAATCGCACCACTGGGAGCACAACGGATGGCAGGAGGTTCGAGAGCAGGAGCTGGGACCTCCTGTCCCAGGGACGAAGCCACAGCACTGCTGGAAGCAGAGAGCTGCCACCACACTGATGTCTGCCACCTCCATGGCTCTGCCAAAGCTCTTTTCTCGAAAGCAGAATTCCATCAACATTTGCTGTCTCTTCACCAACAGAGACAGGATCTGTTCCCTATTTCTCCAAGATAAATGCTACTGTCAAATCTTGGCATAAAATTAGTGTAACAACTATGGTCTCCAAAAAGGTGACAGGGATGAATTCGTGCAGAGCAAACTTGTACTTCAAAGACAACCATCCAGCTCCAGTTATGGGAAAGACAAAACATTGACAGATCTTTCTAGAGTACACTGTGTATATTTAAGTTTAACACAGATTTATGTGGCCAAACAGGCTGTCACTGAACTTCTCCCTTCTAAACACATCCACATTTCCTTGTGCAGCTCCAGAAGCGAAATACAACAAATACTCCTTGGATTTACTTTTTAATATATCAATATTAACCTGTGTTTTTGAGAACACGTATACAATGAAAAGTTAACAGTGATCTTAATTTAAAGATTGAACAACAAACCCACTCCACATCAGGCATTCAGGTACATCTTACCTGTACAGCTTTTCCATCAAGAACATCACAATTATAAAAACAGAGGGGAAGTAGGCCATTTTATTTATTTATTTACTTATTTATTTTTACAGTCAATTGCCCAATTTTCTTCATTGCACAAACCAGAGACAAATCACCATCTAAATGAGGTGGCCCTATAAAAGCCACTGTAAAATGCCAGAAGGAGAACACATGATGGATAGGGGTCACTGGGCACTTTGTGGAAGGGGAATCCAACCAGGTGCTTTGGGATGCAGGCACAAGGACCTGCTGCCTTTTTACTGACCTGGGATTACAGATTAGTTTAGGAGGGTTGCTTGGGCTGCCTCCATCTAAAAATATGCCACCAACTATTTCAAATCCTTTGTGTCTTTTAAGACTCTGTGCAAAATGTGTTATTTTTTTACTGGTTGAGAAAGAACCAAGAAATCACAGCAGCTTCATAACTCTGTGTAAGGAAGACATTAAACTCAGTTAAACTGCTATGCCCTGCCAGGCTGAGATTGGACCCAAAAGAACAGCCCAAGCTGAGGTGACAACTGCACTGTCACAGTGACCCTTTTAAACCAAATTTCTGAAGGGAAATACGTTGGTATCTCCTGATGCTCAAGCACCAGGACATCAATCAAGAGGAAGATTCATAAAGCAAGCTCATGTGAATGAACGTGAGAGGCTGCGAAGGAGAAACAACGAGTGACAAACCTTCTTTTATCTCGTGACACCCACCATTGCGGACACAAGTTGTCACTGCACCAGCCATCCTTCTAGCACCCCAACACTCCCTGCCACAGCAAGGCAGGAACCGAACACAGACTGCAGCAAAAAACATTGACTAGTAATTAAACATTCCCAGAGAATCAGCCAATGCAGTTTACAGGCACATCCCAGGGGAGTTATGAAGCGAAGCATCCCCTCAGAGCTATTGTTCCAATATGATTTTCATTCCCAGCACATCCACCGCACTGGGCAATAAGATAAGTCTTAGTGGGGGTGAGACAAATAGGAGCAGATGTTTCCTGTTTCCAGCCTGACTTTCATTTGGTTTCTGTCACTGCTGCCTATCCAGCTTAGGAGAGGGGGTGAACCGTGATGCTTAACACTTGTCCTATTGTTTGGGGTTTGGCAAAATCGGAGGAATAAGGTTGCTCACAGCGGAACAGAGAAACAGCCCATCAAGTAGGATGTCTCTGTAATGGGCAGCAACTGAGGTTTCAAAAGCCAGTGAAATCACCCTTACCTGGTAACAAACATTTTATCAGTGGAGCTGGAACAGAGATTCCTTTCTCAGCCCAACTGGGGATCATCTTTAATATGGAAGGACAAGAGATAACGATCTGGGCAATTTTATTTCTAATTTTGCTGCTTTTATTTTTCTTTTTCAGGTTAATTTCAGTGTTGAGAAACAATTCCAATGCCCTTAAGAAACGTAAAGCCTCTCTTGTTTCAGTGGCAGCGGGTTCCTTAGTTAAATTACAAGCGAAGACGCAGGAGTTTTTCCGGCAATGGTAATTTATGAGAGTTTGTAAATGTGCATTAACAGTGATACAGGGACAACAGTGATACAGGTAACCCCCGCACACTGAAGCTTTAACTGGGAATTTCTGTAGATTTAAGTGTTTTACAAATCAGTACTACAATACACTGCTTGCTGAGGAGGATTCAGATGTGAAAACCCTACTTCATAGCTCTTATTCTGTGTGTGCCTGCAATGTAAAACTGTAACCTGACCACTGTTCTGATAATGGAAATAATAAAAAAATACAGCACGGCTGAAAGCTACATCTCTTATGTCTAATACAACCAGTTTCGACAGAGTCACCGCCTCTTGCATGGAGGCGGCAGAAAACCTGAGATTTATGCAGAAGAAGGGTAGCAATTGGAGCTCTGTTCTGCAGGTTTTTGCTTGGATGGAGATCATCCTTCCAGCTGCTGTGTGTCTCCATTTGCATAAAAATAATTTAAGTATCAAAACCCTTTGCCCTTTCAACCACGTGAGGACACGCAGACTTTTGTTGCTGATGTTGTAAAAAAAATAAACATCTGTCTCATTATGCAGGGAAACAAAAGTATTCGTTACACAGTTACTTAAGACAACAATTAAGCTCAGAAGCCAGAGGCCCACCAACTGCATGGGCAATGAGCTCCTCCCAAAAGAGAGCAGCAATACATTGCAGACAGTTGCTTTGAATGGATGGATGCTCACAAATCAGAGAACTCCAGCACGTCTGGTAGAAGAGGGCAGTCATGCCAGTCAGACCACAGAGAGCGAGATTCTGGTTTATTCTTTCAAGTGCAAAGCCTCCTTTGGAGAAAAAGTGTGTGTCTGACATTTCTGGGAGGACCCACGAATGGATTCAATCCTCTGTGAGCGCCAGAGAGGCAGTTGTTCAGCTTTCCATGACATCTTTGTGCAATGTAAAGGGAAGATAACATACCAGAATAAAACATTAGTTCCCATCTGTCTCAGATGTAACCCACTCTCCAGCAACTTTTGTCTTCAGGGCCTTATATTCCTGATAGCACTTTTTTGGCCACCTTTTTCATCACTCAGGTTTATCTCACAGTCACCTTTACAAGCTGCCGATATTGGGAAAGCTCTTCAGTTTCTCAGGAAAGTCATCTTTGTACAGGACAGGGTCAGCACGGTGCTCCACCACCTTCAGAGGCATGGTCCCAAAGACAGAGGCAAACTTATTGATGCATTCAGATCTGGTAAAAAGGAAAAGCAGCAAAATTAAGAACCCCAACAACTGGGCTGGCTACCAGCTCCCACACCAACGTAACTGGTAGAAACCTTCCCTCTTGCAGTTGGAAGCATTTCAGCTAGTAAATAAAAAGCGAGCCTCACTGCAGAGGGAACTGAAAAGAAGGTGGTATTCTTTGATTTATCCATTTAATCACAGAGACGAGCAAGGGGATGCTGGCAGCAGCACATGTGCACATGGAGGTCAAAGCTTCCCTTCTCCCTTCTCCCTCCCCCCTAGAATTCCAGTCATTCTTAAAGCAACGTACATGCTGTAAACCAGAACAGATTAACTGCCAACGTGTCTCTTAAAGGGCCACTGTTGGGTCAATTTGGCTCATAATGAAAGTTTTGCAAAAACCAAGCCCTTGTAAAAACTGGAGTTTTGGAAAAAAAAAAAAAAAAAAACAAACCCTTTAAAAAAATGAGTGTTTGGAAAAAAAAAAAAAAAAAAAAAAAAAAGGCTGTTTTTTTTCGGGCTTCTTCAGAAGCTCTGTCTTTTCCCACAAAAATAAACACACCTCAGTGTACGGGCAGCGCTGATTGTATTGTAACTTAGAAGTGAAACTGAATAAAAACTATAAAATGAAAACAACTAGTTTATCTTCCTTGTCTAAATAAAGAGATAGTGAGCAGTGAGGCACCACATCAGCACAGAAAAAAAGACGGGACCATTGACAGCTTTCTGTTTTACTATTTTCAGGTGTCAGCAGTGCTGTGGAAGGGAACAGCCCTGTGCTTCAAAACCCAAGCAAAGGGATGTTTAACCTCACATCACCCCCTTAACTCTTTCGCTGAAAGGCACGGTGCTTGGGGAACCAAAGGCAGAGGAAAACTTGGCTCATCTCACCTCAGCCAGCGCTCAGCTAACGCGAGCCACGGACTTCATAAAACAGCTTTTAAGAACTTCAGACACCAAGAATCGTGACAACAGTTCCCGACACATAACAGAGCCAGCTACAAGAGAACGGGTCCCATTTCTTTTGCCATTCAAAAGGGAAAACAAGAAAGAAATGAGTACTCTGACTCAGCTGCAGGCGGTCCCGGAGCAGGTCTCTCACTTTCCAACCACTACACCCCTCTCCCGACCCCTTCGAAGGGTTAGGGGGTCACTACGGCTCCAGGATAATTTTCCTCACCAGACCCGGTCAATCACACCAACTGAGTGTGACAGTTTTGTGACGGGGACTGCTCAACACTGCCCCAAACACTCTTTTGAAGTAGATGGGACAGCAAGACTGGTTTTCAAAATTAATTCCTCAGTCTCTGAGCCATCCTCTGGCTCCCTCCCTGACTAGGGTAAATGACTGGAGAACAGAAAGCCTGGGCTGTTAAAGTGCTACATCTCTTCATAGCTGTTTCAAGCCCAAATGGTCATATTTCAGACCATTTTCTGGCATGAGAAGTGTCAGAAAAGTACCTCATACAGGTGATACTTGAATAAAATATTCAATGCAGGTAAATGCAGATACTTCACTTTCTGCTAACTTCTTACCTCCCCGTATTTCTTCCTGCCTCCAGATTCAAATCTTTGGACTGGGGAACTAGTGAAAAAGGATTCAGTATGTAAGTGCTGTGGGAAGCAACCTCCAGAGCTGGCATAAGCACTACTTGCTCCAGGGTTTCACAGTTCTGAAACAGCATCAGTCAGGACTGAAGCAGAGAGACACAAATAGCTGTTCAAGGTCTGCAATAATGAGGCGAACCATCCAGAGGTTGAGTTTTGGGCACAGAAACAGTGATGGGCAGAGGAGGAACCAAGGGTTTTCTCCAAGAGCACTAAGTGGCTTCTGTTTACTCCAGGAGATGCCCAATGTGAGATACCTTAAAGGCCTGTGATTCTCAGAGAAAGTCAGACTTCCGCATCACCTGTTCCTTCATGGCTAACAACAACCCACATTGTGTGCATTGGAAAAGCAGAGACTTGGCAGGCGAGGAGGGAGACGCGCTGGGCTACACGCGTGTGAGAATTTTGCACAGCTGCTGGCCCTTACTGGTTTCAGGAATATAAGAATCCTCCTGGTCTAACTGGTTCAAATCCTGCCTCTGTCAGTGATGACTGAAGGACATTGTGATGTTAACAGCTGCTCGGTGGCCGGTGTGAAATGAATTTGTTATCTCGGGCTGCTGCCTGGCAGGCAGGTGGCCACATCAGATCAGCCATTGTCACAACCGGAACTAAGTGTCACCCTCAGAGCAAAAGACAAAACTAAATGGGTAGAGGAGACAAAATTGACCTCTCTTCCTTCCAGAGGCCCTAACCCCAAATTAAAGATGAGTTCTTATGAGAAAATATCAAGTCAGGATCCTTCTACAGCCAAGCTTACTCTGGTGGCAAGACCATTTGAGCGTACTGGTACAACAGCTTTAACCACCAAGAAACCACTTGGTTGTTAAAGAAATGGAAAATGGAAAAATCAGTACGTTCTAATCATTCTGGCTGAATCAGAAAAGTTAGTCCTCAGGAAATATCAAGTTCAAAGATCAGAAACAGTGTTTTTGGGATGAAAGAAATGTCATATTCAAACCACAAAATGTGTTCAAAGGTAAGTCGCCTCTTTCCCAAAATTTCATCTCCTGCACTGAACTAAATCACTCGAATTTCAAAGTCTTTGCCACTTTGGGACAATATAAATCAGAAAGGATATCTAGAACATTAAACATTCAAAGCTGGGTACTCAAGAGAATGTAACATATAATCTTAAAATGGAGGGAAGGTATTTTTCTTGGCTGTGTTCATCGTTTCACAAATTTGTACTAACAGAGGCATGTTTGTGTCCAAGAACTATTCATTTTTTATCTTGCTCTGTCGACAACATCAGTTGTGCTCAAAAGGAATTAAGACTGTATGAAGGGAGAAATGGAGAGCCCTGCTGTCCCTGGCAGATGGGGTGAGCTTCATGTCTGTTAAGGTCTCTCTTAATGAGCTGCTTCTCCCTTGTAACCCAAACATTTGGTAACTCCGCACCTGCAGCCTTTGGCCAACTCTTACCTGGCCAGTTTGCCTCTTAAGGGAATAGCTTCCTATTTTGACTCTAAGAAGTATTTACATGTTCTAAATAAGGCACTGCTGTTAATGGTGCTGCAGAAGCAGCTCAGCCCTTTGTCTTATTTACTGAACCAGCAGTTGCCCTCTAGGCTGTATTTTACAGAGTTCTCCATTTCTGAGAGCCATATGCAAAGATGCCGAAGGCAGAAAACTTGTTGCTTAAATAGCACCTGTAAATGCAGGGATTATGAGGTCCTCCTACAGCTTCTCCTGTGACCTGCTGTAAAGGCTAACCTAGGGCAAGAAGTGGATTTCTTGGTTCAAAGTTTTCTTTAGCTAATGTATTTTAATGACGGAGCTTGATTACCCTGGGGACTAAAGTCTTTATTTCTCTCAGAGAAATTACACAGCAGGAAGAACAGCAGTGTTGGCTTTCCCATGGTTTGCTGTAAATATCCTTCAGTATTAATAAGAAAAATTAATCCCTTAATAAGAGACATAGTTCAACGGTACCACTTTTCCTTTGTCTCTGCCGAGAGTCCAAAGGCCCAACAGAACGGGTGAGTTACGTGTCTGTCCTGGGCAGATCTCCACAGCTAACTTCTCGAACCTTTCACACTTACAAAACAATCATCAGGCAGTTGCCGCGCATCCGTCTGCTATTTCTGAACCCGAAACCTAACACTAAGTGTTGTGCATGCCCATGACAACCCTGATAAACTGTTTGTTTCATAAACAGTAGGTCGATCCCTGGATATCCAGGCAATTAATGAGCTTGGGCTACCTGCTTGCTATTTTGGAATGCTATAAAAAAAAAAGAAAAGTAAAAAAAAGGAGTCAGGCACTTTTGGGGACGTTCTAGTGAAGCTGATAATGGCTTTTTGCCTGATACTCCAGGTATCGTTCTCAGTACAAAGTTATTCTTTTATAATATGACAAAGATACCCTGATGCACACACTTTTTCCATTCAGCTTCTCTGCTGACCCTAAAAATAGCTAGTGTATGTCTACGTATATATATATCTATATGAGCCACAAGAGGCTTAGTCACTGCTAAATTAGGAAAATTTGTCTAGGAGTTGCTATCATTTATTTATCCACTTAAAATTAACAGCCAGAAGATTAAAAAAAAACAAAACCCAACAAACCCTTTCAGATTTTCAAATAACTCCCTTATTTTGAAGGTAGATAGTAACAGCACAGGGTAAGAAGGTATTGGGCGTAGCGTGCAGTTCCAGAGTGATCTTCAAAATGAAGGCTGAATACACCCAAGCTGTACATCACCCCCAGCACATGCCCCTTTGGCTGGGCAAATAAAAGTATGTAGATCTGCCATCAAACTAACATTTCCCATAACCCAGTTATCTCTGTTGTTGGAAACTACAGAGAAGTGAAGCAAGAGTTTAAAGATGTTCTCAATAAACTGTCAATGATACTTTACGCTGAGGATACAAGGATTGCTGCAGACACGGAAACATGACCTTTACCCTGAATCATAATGCACTTTGGAGCAAAAAGCACTTTTTCATCTGCTGTTTTTACAGTGTTTACCTTAATGAGAACCTAGTTCATGACCAAAATTCCTATGTGCTGTTGTAATGCCACAAATATGATCACAGGAAAGCTCAACTGGCTTCAGGTAGTCCATCCTGTAAAGTTACAGATAGAGGACAACTTCTTGTGCTTCCCCTTCAGCCAACATTTAAGATCTACAGAGCTTCCAGACTCTTCCTTAAAGAAGTTTTCTGCAGAGTAATTTTTACCATCTTCCTCCGGGATGTTTTACATCTGGGTTCTCTACTCCTGTTTTAAATCCAGTTTCAATTCTTTGTCACTAACCTTGGCGGTTACGCCCTTCAATGCCTAGTGTGATGCTTGGTTAATAATCACCCAGACAAACTATATACGTGCTTGTGTGTGTTGTGTAATGTGTGTTTACACTTCAGACACGGGTACACACCCTTCTTGTAAATAAGCCCCCAGCCTACTAACGACAACTATATGTATTACAATACACAGATATCATTTACGTTACTAAAGGCCAGTAAATGTATGCAATGCCCAGGAAGCCTTTGTCAGTCCTAGGTCTCAGGTTAATTCCACCTACTAACTAGTACGTACATTTATTGCCAGATAGCCCTTTTCAAACATGGGTGGGGAATAGCTTTGTAAAAGTGAAGAAACTTTCCCTTATTTTAGACATTCAAAAGCCAAGGCAGAGGGAAGTTGAGTGTCGTGGTTAAGCCTAGGAAGCCGTTTTACCATAAAGCAGGGAATGCAACTCTTACGCTTACCAACTTTCAGTATTTCAGTCTAAACATTCGCTGCCTCTCCAAATGCATGCTTAATTTCGAAATTAAATTCTCACAAAATGTAATAATACTGCTATTGTTAAAAAATGCGACATGCAATGGTGCAGGCAAATGCCCTTCATTAGTGGAAGCAATGGAGGAAAGACAACGTACAAATATAAATTCAAATAACATTATTGATAACTTATAAATTAAATCTCATACTCATTACAGTTGGTGTTCCATGGTAAAACAGAAACATGGTATTACTGGAAGTACTGCCAACAACCTGAATTTCATATATGTGTCCTATAGGCTGTACAGCAAAGCTGCTAAAAAGTATACCCTTCCACAGTCCTTCCTTGTGGCAGTCCACTTTTCAGCATCACATCATCCATTGTAGGAATGACTTCCACTGATCAAATCCATGCGACATTCTTTCACAATTAGTAATTTACAGAAATCCAATCAGTGAGCATTTTTGATCCTAATTTAATGAGACACAGGGTAAGATTCTAGGGAGCAGAAAAAGGCAATCAGGGGAATAAAAGGTGGTCACTCACCTTTCCACCATGTGTGTCTGGTCCAGCGATAACCCATCAATTGCTGTGCATTCTGGACATTTGAACTTCTTCCGTGGGGTCACCTGCAGAAAGGCATACCAGATATCATCACATATCAACAGAAGGGACATTAATCTCCTTGCATGCAGAGCAGTGCAATACCTCTGAACGTGCCTGCAGTGTGAGCCAAGCTGTCTCCAAAAGAGGGGGGCGGGCAGGGGTATTAAAAAAAAACAAAAAACAAAACAACAAAAAATGATGAAAAAAGCCACTCCATTCCTCCATTCAGCTCCATCTGGCCCGGCTGACTGCAAAATTCACAGGGGCCCAATAAAAACGGCTTGGAGGGGTTTTTCCCTTCTGTAACTGAAAAGAAGTGGCGATGACAAGCTCCTTAATTCCTGTTTAATGACTGTTTTCTCACTGCCAAGGTCCCTGTATAAACACCATTTGTTCTTGCAGCCATAACAGCGATGAAATATAGCTTCCCATACTTCACCGTAACGTTAATCCAACAGGCGCTCTTTTGCTCACTCCAGTTAATAGCTGACTGGCAAACTCTGCGAGACTCCCCGAATTGCCCAGAGGTGCCAAATTACTCTGCCGTGCCCTCATACGGCTCGAGAACTTTTTCAGCAAAAACACTCACTTTATCTTCTAAAGACTTTTCTAGGAAACGCAGCCACCAGTCCCAGCAAATGATGATGGACAGCTGGGAAAATGGACCCTGCTAATTGAAGTATTGCCTGGTGGCCTCTAAATCTCATTCCAAGTTGACACACTTTGAAATGAATGTACAGAGCGAACGTCCAGACCTGAAAACGTGTCGAAACATGTCAGGAAATTAATTCAGGGATAAAAAAGTTCATTTAAAGCTGATCGTGCAATTAACATTCTTGCAATTAACATTCCTATAAATCAGCTGTTGCCAGGCCATGACAGAGAGAGCTGTGGACAGTTGGCAATTTCTTTCTTCTAGCAATCTCAAATAGTTAAAATGCATGTATGTGGGTGTGCATATACACACACACGCACATATATATATATACATATATATACACATATAAAATTTAAATTACCTTTTTCAGACCTCATCTAGATAGGTCAAATAACCACCAGAAATAACTGGTAAAAAACAATTCTGTTCCCAGTTAGCACACAATTTTTACTAAAAGGGCTTTTCTACCACGGAAGAAGAACAAGACACCGTACTAGGGGTAAATGAGAGAAAAAGGAGGATGAAGTAATACACTGAAGCCTGCTACATGAATTTACATGAGTATGTACCATCATGGTTTTAAACTTTGTAAAGCTAAACTGCAGCAAGGTCCCACCTTAATGACTGATTTGCCAGTGACATTTGCCACTAGAAAATTCATGGCAATATCTTCACAGTTCATATGAGCATCCACCCAGTTCTTGATGTCTCCAGGCATTTTGTAGGTGTAAAGGTAGTTGAAATACTGCAAGACAGAGGGAAAGAAGATAATTTTAAACACAGATGCGGTAGCTGGAACACTCTAAATATTTCAGTCACTGAACAGCAGTCAGCTAATGATGGATTATGGGCAAACTGCGATACTACCTTCAGCCACAGACTACTTTAGCAGATAGAAAATAATTTTGGGGTGCCTAACTGCATAATTACACCTTTCCTGACGAGCACACAAACTTCTTTACAATCTCTTTTCTTTTCTTAAACTGCTGGCTACAAAGCTACGTTCACTGTAAAATTCACGGGGCAAGTTACAGGTCACGCAATCTTGCAAGAGTTCTGGAAGTTCATGATGGTAAGTTCACAGACAGTTTTACTTTACAGGCAGAGACACATCAGTTGTTTCCACAGAAACTAAGAGAGCCTTAGTTTGCAATCTGTTCTCTGATTGTTGTAGAGAACATAATCCCAGCACCACAAAACACTCACAGAACAGTGACAGAAACACATACAGCTCTTTACCAAAGGTTCAGGTTGTCATATACTCCAGGTTGTATATTACCTTGTGATAAAACGCTGCTCCAGTGAGCACCATTGAGACTTCATTGGTCCATTCCGATTCGTATTTCCATTTGTTCATTTCGTGGTCCCAAAGGTGCAGGCGGCCTGGATACCCAACCAACCGGTCAGGGAACTCTCGCCAAACCTGAGGAGGAGCAAAAGACTTGACGCTGCGCTCCCCAGGCCTGCACAGCAGGGGAACACAAAGGTGTGGGTGCAACACATCTGCTTTGGGAGGGTAGACAGGGGCAAAGACCACTTCAGTTCCTCTAAATGCTAGTTCTTGAAATGGCAAACTAACTGCAAGAATGAAAAATCCCCAGCTTGCTTGGACCGTACAGCTCAGGGAAGCCACACCCCAGAGCAAAAGGCCAGTGAAGACATACTGGCTTCCCTGTTGTAGTCAAAAAAAATTAACACTAACTAAACCCAAGCATGATTAAAATAGAACTTTTGATGTTAACTTCAGTAGAAATGGCTACAGCTTAACTATTTTCACAGCTGGCTTTGGATCTAACCAACCTGCTTCCTTTGATAGCAACAAGCTTAAAATGGGCTTATATTTTAATATTTCTGGTATTCTTTAGTGGGTGCTTGGATGGATCTACTGCTACATGGAAGGCCTCTTTGCCCTTGACTTGTTCCATACAGCTGGATACAATCAAGATACCATCCTTGTCACTCCATACATTATTTTGTAGCTGACTACAGGATCAAACACAGTAGACAAGAACAAGGCGAAGGGCATCATTAATGCAACCCCAGTTCTCCACTCTGCTGGCCACATGAAATAATGGACAATTTCAGTGTAGGAAAAAAGGGAGAAAGGATTATCATTATTTAGAAGGATCTGAATGCTATTTGCTTGCAAAAGACACAGTATGTCTTCTTGCTCATCAATAAGGAAGTTAGTGTTTATTTGCATTATT
Organism: Nycticryphes semicollaris; assembly: GCA_013400055.1. NCBI lineage: Eukaryota > Metazoa > Chordata > Aves > Charadriiformes > Rostratulidae > Nycticryphes > Nycticryphes semicollaris. The sequence goes on from VXBJ01005966.1 coordinate 239,213, forward strand.
TGCAGACAAATCACTCAATACGTGTCCTTTAATCCAAATAACTGCTACGTTTGTTGGAAGAATACCAGTCTTGACTCTGATACACAGTAAGAGGTCCCAAGTGTTTCTATTTCAAGTTGGTAGTAAGAAAATAAACAAACACATGGAAGATCAACAACAACAACAAAGGATCTCATAAATCCCCAATGGTCACTTCAGCAGCCAACCTCTTTTCTCTATATAAAAAGCAAAGGAACACTACAGGTGAAATTCTAGTAAATAAAGTATTAGCAGGAATTCTAGCATCCTGCAAACCTCACCTCGTAAGCAGATCACTTCGGGTGCTTCTTATTTCAGTTGGGAAGCCTGGACTATAAGGAATCTATGCAAGTATTTTGTCAAAGTAAATATGATAAAGCAATCAGCTTTAAGTCACTGCTTCTTCATCTACATTTCTGTGATTTTGCATTACTATACACCTTTTCATCTATACATCTCAACACATTTTATTGTTGTCAGTTAATATAGCTTCAGAATCCCAGGATGAGAGAAGTTATTATTTCAAATGTACAGATGAGGAAACCTGCCAAAGATCATACAGGAAACAAGAATGGGAACCAGATATTCTGACTCCCGCCCCTCCCTGACTCGTACTTTCTCCAGAAATCAATCTTTCTAGACAGTTCTAGGGCACAAGTACTGAGATAATATTTAGATAGGCCAATGCTCTAACACAGAAGGTTCTTGAAAGCAGAGATGATTTGGAACTCAAGGAAGAGAACTCATAGGACGCTGTTATAAGTTGGTGCCATCAGGCAGTTAAAGAAATTCAGATTTTTGGCAGGCAAGCCAGTGAGGGCTTGAGATACCTATTTTGACCTTGTGCCAAGAACATAAAGAACAAAACCCCAAAAATATGGCCACTCCCTCTTCCAAATTTTTATTCCTTACTCTTTAGGACTCAACAAATTAGGATTCAATTTTAGTATTTTTTTCAAACCTGCGATTAAAATGCCTATCTCCCAGCTGTTGGAAGGCAGCTCCACATAAGCTACTGAGGTTCAACCAAGGATTAGACAGCACACTACAGATCTGCACCATACCAGGCTAAGAATTCTTGTAGGGGGAAGGGCACATGTATTAAAGGCAGGTAAAAGAAAGATTAAACGCAGCTACTGCTTCCCAGGAGTCTTCAGTGCCTTCACAACACACAGCCATAGATTCATATCCATTCTAGTTCTTGCCCTTGGTGTCATCTTCATCTTTTATGTCCAAACAACCCATGAGCCAACTATAACACGTGTTACTCATACAGATTCCTTCATATCATTGTAAAGGTCAGTCCTACCCTGATTCTGGCCTCTGAAAACTGTCAGCTTGATGCATCTGAAAAATAAGCCTGTTGCTTTAAACAAAGATTCCTTTTAAAAAAGTAACACTATCAAAGTCAGTGGAAAAGCTTGGCTTTTTCATAATGTTCATCACTAGCTCATTCAATGGTAATTCCTGGAAAGGCTCCAAATAGCTGCATCCAGCTCATTCCCCAAATCCACACAAGTTTTGTGCCAAAATTAATATATACAGCTACTGCTTATAAGGAAGCTTTCAGAATAAAATTAGCAGTAATGATTCTTATATTACTCTCTGTTTTGTACTACTGTCCATTTTCTTGTTTGATAGTTGCCTGTATTTTATTAGTCTGTTAGGAATACATTCCATTTTAGCCAGTGATCTTATTAGCTTTCTCAGACTACAGAAAGATTGTCTGATTTAATACTGGTAAGGGACACATCCAAGGGAAAACATATTGCCAAGTGAAGAGGAGGAATGCTTCACTTCGACGATTGGAAACTCTTCCAAAGATTCTGTTAGACCACTCTGAAGATAAATATTTTTGGACAAAGCATCTCCCAGATGAAAAGTCAAATAGAAGTTCTGAGTTTGCAGCTTTACTAAAAACCTTGTAAAAGACACCAAGAGAAAATGATAGGAATTTCATTTCCAAGCCAAGTTCCCTGACATAAACAGCCTCACTAGAACATCTTCCAGTGTCACCTCGCCACAGTTGCCTCTTGGCCTCAACTCTCCTGTGTTGTTCCGTGGTACCGCCTGAATGGCTGCCACAGCTCATTCTCCATGGAGCCAGAGGGCAGAGAAGCATTTCCTTTTCCAGAACATACTCCAACATTTATGAATTAGATTTATTAGACTGTATTAAGTCACATGCAACTTCAGGAACTGGCTACTTAAAACTAGATTTTTTTTTTAATTCAATAAACAAAAATAATCTGCATTTCCAAAGCTGCTATGGCAACATTGCAAGAATGAAACACTGACTGTCCTCTAAAAATGAAAGAAAACCCAGTCATTCAGTATTCCTTCTCTCCTTCCACTCTTAATTCTCCCCCGGGTCCTCAAAGGGATGGCATGTGATGTTACTAGAAAACAAAGTAAACTGTAAACTGAAAGCCCATTAAAAAATAAGTGATGCTTCACACGCACACAATCTGTAAAATAACTGAATTTGAAGAAGAGCTTTGAATGTGGCCAGCAGTTACCTATAGATAAGTCATTTGGTAAGCATGAGTTAGTTGTAGTATTCCTTATATAAAGGAATATTGAAAAATAAATTTTTAACAGTCATAGGTATGGAAGAATTCTTCTAAAGGCAGTATTCAAACTTTATGATGATTTTAGCCTAGTGAAATACGCAACTCATCAAGAGTTTTGTGTTTGTTTTTTTTAAAGAATGCCAGAGACATGAAGCACTGAAAAACAGGTCAGAGACAGAATCAGATCATCTACTAGCAGAAGGCAAAAAGCTTCCAACAAGAAAAACACACATTTAGCAATGTACCAAACAGTATTTTCTATGAACAAAAAATGCAGACTCAGAGCAATAATCTCAATTTAGATGACTTCTGTTGTTGCTGTAATAAAAATACTTTGTAAGGACAGGTTGCTGCAAGAGTATGTAAAAAGATATCTTCATAAACTTTGTGTTTAGAAACTGTTATCCCCATTTTTCAAGGTGATAGAAAGCTAAGCCATCTGCTCCAAGACACAGAGGCGGGAACACCACCACGCATGCTTTCAGTGTCACATTCAAACACCAAACACTTCAGGAGCAGTCAGTGGTTCCACTTTAATTTTTTAAGATTATGATAGTCTAAAAACTCACTCATTTTTTTTTGAGGGTCTCTCTGACACTCTGTGAACAACAAAGATTGGGAAGTGGGGGAAAAAAAAGTTGTCTAGCCCTAATAGTTATTTTTCCAGTGCCCCAATTCAGGCTTGTGATTTCATCATGTAACTTAACAGAAATACTTTTAGAATGTCATGACTATTCTTCTGCTACCTTAATACAGCAGCACACAGGGACTATTTTTCTGCTTGCTCCAACAGATTTACGCAATGTCGTAAATCACTGTACCGTAATAGTTCACTTTTAACAAGTAAAAAAATGCCTGACACTTTGAGTGTTACTATAATTTTTTATGGTTGAAAGTGTACAGAGATCAAAGTTTTCTGGTTTTTTTAGGCTTGCTCTATACATTCAGACAAGTCTGTGACAGAGGGGTTTTTGCCACATGTTTAAATGTAAAGTCTCGAGGATGTCAGGAGGAGAAAAGAAAATTACTGAATGTCACGTTTCCAGCCTTCCTTATGACCAAAGCAGAAGCAGACATACTTTTAAAAGAAAACTTTCTAGTAATATTATACGCTGCTACTGTTCCCACTGGATTCCCCTGCAAATGAGTCAGGAGCTTGAGAGATACTTTTCTGGTAACACACATAAACAGATAAATAAATTATCACAGGCTGAGGACAATTTAAACATCTGGGAGACAGCTCGTGCCTGTCAAGCAAGTCATAGACACTCAGGGACAGGAAAGATCAATCTTCAGCCCCTGATTTCTGTGCCAGAGAGTAGGAACTACATCACCCACCCTCTATACGAAGAAAATTGTGTATTTATAAAATAAGCCTCTGTGCTTCCCTATTCAAAGACATTTCTATTGATTTACTTTACAGTGGAAAATAAAAAGCAATCTCAAAATATAAAGATTCAAACTACCCATGTTTGTTTCAACAATCTACTCAATAAGGCATTTAAACTTTCCATCGATGTGGGCGTGTAGTAAGCTGAATTCCCAGAATCAAAAAGGAATAGGATTTACAATAAAATGCAAAAATACTGCAAAAGCAATAGCTTTTAGTGTGTTTTAGTCTGCCAGACTAAACAGTCTTGTGTCCAAACCAGTTACATTTGCACACTGAATATAAGGCGGATACTCAGTCCCTGCAACCAATGCAGATGGTCCCCATAAGGCCAATAAATTAGCCAGCTCCGTCCAATGGCCAGACCTGAGGATGAAGAGCTGTTAGTCCCTACTGCCACCTAACCACACTGACTACGGGGGAATTCACGGGGGAATTCACATCAGCTTGTCTTTGCCTCGTTTGTTGGTTTTTGGGTTGTTTTTTTTCCATGAGAATAACCCTTTCCTGCCTAAGTGACAAGGCGCATTCTCCATTGAGGGTGTTTAAATTAACGCTTCAGCCACACAAGCACCAGAGTCTTACTTCTCACGACTTCTGGCTGACACAGCTGAAACTCAGCTGTAGCTTGAATCTCCACTTCGAAGCTCTCTGAGCCTGCTTTGCCAGGAACAGAGACTCATTTGGAACTACTTATGCATTCATTTGGGTTTTTATAAAAGTTATTTTTATTTACTTTGAGACAGCTCGATGAAAATGAAAATCAAACTGCAAATGGAGCCAGAATTTACATAGGAGGCACGTTATGGATTTACTACCTTTCATCCCATTATAGTTCACCCTCAAAACTAGTACTTTTAGCACCAGCACAGACAAAAGTAAGGCAGCTTGTAGAAGTGCCAGCACTTGAGTGCTCTGTTTTTGCAATGCAGTGCTTAAAACATCCAGAGTAGACAATGCAGTATAGAAAAAGGCACATGTGGTCAAAAAACCCCCATCCTTTGGTTGTCTTCTCTTCATTCTACCTTTCACACTTCATGTACTAACCTGTTCCTCTTAGCCTGGCAAGGGAAGTATTTCCTATCTGGAGACACACGATAGATTAAACCTCTGTCTCCACATCTTTGTTATTACATCAGCAAAACCTACATTACTGCAAGTCATTTCTTGAGTCCAAAAGCTTGTTACTTGTTAACTGTCTCTTTCACTCAAGAGCGAGTAAGAGCCATATTTTACCACATATGTATTCACATTAAAGAAATACTCCCAACTTCTTGTAAAAAATATCTTCTTGTTAACAACTACACTTAACATTGTTAAAAAAAACGAGACAACTATCACATTAAGTTTGCTTTCTACCCTTTAGAAAAGTGGTTTTCATTTTTTCACTCAACTTAGATAATACTTTTGTGTTTCAGCTCTCATCTCTGAAGCCTGGTGTTGTTTTGCTCTTGATATTGCAGATACAAGTGTGACTAAATAATTCAAACCTTTCTTAAAATATGATATTACGTGTCCTAATATTTCTGATTTACTTAGAAATAGAGCATGTTTGTCTTAAATACACAAATATAGCAGTAAGGTAAGATCATGCACTGTGTCATATACTAAAATACAAAAAGGAAGACAAAAGTTAACTCATTCAAGCCAAAGTTTCAGAAAGAAGACAACAGTGCTGCTTTAAGTGCACTTTTTAACAAACAACTCAAATTCTTTTTGTTGATACCCTCATTCCAACAGCAGCTGTTGAAGCTTTGCCATTTCAAGCCTATGATACATGTGTCCCCTCCTTGACATTCTTCAGTTCCTCTTTTCGTTACACTCCACCTTACTTCAGCACGTCCTCAAGAGGCCTCCTCTGTTCTCAGCACTTAATCTCTGAAACTTGTCTTGTCCATCAAGACACAGTAACTTGGACGGCATTTCTGATTTCTCTGAAAACCATTTGAAACTGTTAAGAAGAAGGCAATTCCCAGTTTCCTGACAGCTTCAATTACACCAATCACACAAACATTTTCTGGAGTCTCTTGACTTTACTCTGCCAGTTACTGAAAATTTTCTTGTTGCTGGCAGTTTTTTCCATAAAGTAATGACTAGTTCTAAAAATATTTTAGTAGGTACTGAACTATTACAATAAAGAGAGACGGAACAGTCTGAATCAGCAGACTGTGCCATGACTCCTCCACTTTATGCGCTGCGATATTAAAGCTGAGAGTCTAAGAGATGGGGGAAAAAAAACAGTTCTCTTACCTCGTAGCCAAACTGGAGTTCATCCGAGGTCAACATAATGATATCATCATCAATAGCCAACACCGCTTCCGTTTCGATCTCATCATAGGGGAAGAAGCGGTTACTCAGTTTGTTTTCTGCAGTCCTAACAACTTTCAAGGGAACACGGATCTTTGGCCAGAGGGAATCTAGAGAGAAAAATTAAAAGAAATGGAATTCAATACTGTACCTGTCAACCAGTCTGCATGTCTGTTAGCTTCTGTTCACTATTTTTTTTCCTCACACCTTAAACAAAAGCTTTTTAATGGCCAATGTCCCCTGACTTTCAGTAAGGCAAAGACGGAAGCACATGAAGACAAGATAAGAGTCAGCAGTATTATATATTGATTTAGGAAGTTTTATTCAACTGCTACTATTTAAAAGAATTTGAAGCACCAATACATAAACGCTGCACATCTAGGGCCATAAAGAATTTGAAAGAGAATGTTAGATCCATCAAGTGCTCAGAAAACTAAATTTTCTTGCATCAATTAAAAATTTACATATACCTAAAATGTGAATTGCTATTGTCAGTTAAACAGTAGATTCTGTGTATGAGTAATTTCTTTCATTTTCAAAGCCTTAAGTGACACTGACAAATTAAGCTAGATAAATGCAAAAGTATCCTACTTGTGCCCTACAGCATCCTTATGAGTACAATAGAACACTACAGTATATAATCATGGAAACTCATAGGTCAAATTATTTGGTTGTATTTTTCAAAGCATGGTAGAACACTGGAACTCACTTAAGAAACAACCACTCAAGTTATTTGAAGTCAGGAGAAAATGCCTTACGGTGGAACTTAGAGATCAATCTGTTAAGCTTTTTAAAAGAAGGAACAAAAAGTGGATATGGTAAACATGCATAAGTATCTACACAGGAAGAAAAATGCCACATATCTTCAAGCAACTAGAGGAAGACACAAAAAATAACAATGACTGGAACCTGAAGGCTGAGAGAATTGGGGATGTTCAGCCTGGAGAAGAGAAGGCTCCAGGGAGACCTTAGAACCTCTTCCAGTCCCTAAAGGGGCTGCAGGAGAGATGGGGAGGGACTCTCGATCAGGGAGTAGAGCAATAGGACAAGGGGTAATGGTTTTAAACTGAAAGAGGGGAGATTTAGACGAGACATTAAGAAGAAATTCTTTGCTGTGAGGATGGTGAGACACTGGAACAGGTTGCCCAGAGAAGCTGTGGCTGCCCTATCCCTGGAGGTGTTCAAGGCCAGGCTGGATGGGACTTTGAGCAAACCTGGTCTGGTGGGAGGTGTCCCTGCCCATGGCAGGGGGGTGGAACTCAATGATCTTTAAGGTCCTTTCCAACCCGAACCATTCTATGATTCTATGAAATTCAAAGTACAAATAAGGCAAACATTTTTATAAGTAAGAGTGGTTAACCTCTGGAGAAAGTTAACAAAGACAGCAGCTAATTCTGTGCATTTTGTCCTTGACCAAGATTACATATTCTTTTAGAAGACGCGCTCAAGTTAGATAGAAGTCATTGGACTGAAAAGAAAGGTGACGTGGTGACTCATGACTTAGATGTTAACTGCCATGATCTTACCGACCCTTCTGCCTCAAACTCTATGAAAATGTCCTCCCAGGAATGAGTGGCTACATCCTCACTGCCACTGTGCCTCTCAGATCTAACAGCTCACACAACACTTGTCAATAAAACACAGAGCTGCACACTGCTTAGACACGAGAATCCCAACACTTTAAAGATGCCAGAGTCCAAAGCTACTTAAAGACATTAGAGTCCAAACATTAGTTAAAGACATTAGAGTCCACGCACCACTTAAAGGCACCAGAATCCAAACACTGCTTCACTGGGAAAACCAAGCCATCTTTCCAAACCACACCAAGAGTCTTCAAAAGTCTGTTTTTCTTGGAGCTGTACTTTAGAAAGAAGGATTGGCATGCGTGGGTGGCCAAAAGAAAGCAGAAGAAATACTATGATATTTACTGACAAAATACATATTCTGGTTCCTACCTCAAGGTTTTTACTGCGAGACTGAAAAAGTGACACTAAAATCTACCTTTATCTGGATGGGCTTATAGTCTATGGCCTTTATTTGCCATGACTGCAGGTTCTTGTCCAGTTTTACTCCTCTCTTTTCCTTCTAGTAGAAGGCAAGAGACATCACCCCAAACACCAGTGCACACTTCAGTGGCTTCTAATACTGATTAGTAGCCAGTCAGGAGGATTCAAGCAAGCTACTGATGGGCACCAATGGAAGTCACGGCCCAGCAGGAGCTGGGGAGAAACAAAACTGTTTTGACAGCCACAGATTCCACTTACAATGCAATGAGCTCATTTTATTCTCAACATTGTCAGCTCTTTGAAATCCCCTGCTCGATCCATAATCTGAAGCAATGATTCCGGTAAGGCACCATTGAAATTCCCCAAATTCTCATCTTACTAGTCACCCGAATCTCAGGAGGCAGTAGCACCGAACACTGGGAACAGATTATTGCAAATGAGCACTTTCAAGTCAATTTACTGCCTTCTTACTGGTTTACCCTACCTCATGGAAGTATCCAAATTTGTAAGACAGTTACAGGTATCTCACAACATATATCAAGGCCTCTTAAGGACTGTAGACTATTTAAGGTTTGCAAGCTACTTAAAGACCCTTGGCTAATCACCTATAATTATCCAATTATAATCCAAATAACACTAGCAAGTAATTTTAAGCTGCCTGCTAGACTCCCAAAAGACTCCACTGTCACAAGTGTTTCAATAGCAGTCAGAATTGCCATAGGTATGTATGCAAAGTTTACATTTAATACATGTAAAGTTCTCTTTTATTCACACTTTTTCCTTTTTGTGTCTGCTATACACACATACACAAAACAACAACAACAAGAAAACCCCAACCAAATTGTAACAAACAATCTTATTTCAGTGCAGCAATACACTGAAATAAAAATTGAAACTGAAAAGTCACAAGAATTGAAAAATAATGCTTCAGAAAAGTAAGCAAATGTGGACGCTTTAAACTTGTAGCAAATCAACAGTTTGATAGCTCAATAACAGACATGCCACTTGCTTAAAATATAGTAACAGAAGAAAAGTAATGAAAAGTGTATGAAAAATTCAGGTGTAATCTGATTATAGTCAGCATGCATCTCAGATGTCAGGAAATCCTGTTAAATCCATGATTTACTAAGGTCTTGGAAAGTCTCTCAAAACGACCAATTTGCAAAACACGGTATGTTACCATAAAAACATTTGTGCTTTGAGAAACATAATACATAGTTTCTGAATTTGGACTTAAAGTAACGAATGGAAAATATTACCATTTTGGAGAAACTTTGAATACACCCGTTAAGGTACCAGTTCCACTGCAGCAGGGAAAAAGAAAGCAAGCAGAAGGGCTGATCTGATGCTGAAGGTTGTGGTACCCACAGCCTGAGGGCTGTAGGTACTGGGGCCAGTTCTCTTTAACATCTTTACCAATGATGTGGACTGCACCCTCAGTATCTTTGGAGATGACACTAAACTAGGTAAGAATGTTGACCTGCTTGAGGGTAGAAAGGCTTTGCAGAGAGATCTACACAGGTGGGATCAATGGGCCAAGGCCAATGGGATGAGATTTAATAAAGCCAAGTGCTGGGTCCTGCCTTTGCGTCACACCAACCCCATGCAGTGCTACAGGCTTGGGAAACAGTGGCTGGAGAGCTGCCTGGCAGAAAAGGACCTGGGGGTGTTGGTCAACAGCNGCGGCTGAGGCACCATCCCTGGAGGTATTTAAAAGACAGGTTGACATAGTGCTCAGTGACATGGTTTAGTGATGGGTTATTGTTTTGTATCAGAGTTAGGTTGATGACTGGACTAGATGATCTCAAAGGTCCCTTCCAACCTAGTCAATTCTATGTCCCGCACGACATCCTCCTCTCAAAACTTGAAAGTCATAGATTTGATGGATGGTCGGTGGGTATGGAACTGGCTGGATGGCCGCACTCAAAGGGTTGTGGTCAACAGCTCAATGTCCAAGTGGTGGCCAGTAACGAGTGGCACTTCTCATGGGTTTGGGACCAGTGCTATTTAACATCTTTGTCAGAGACATGTACAGTGAGATGGAGTGCACCCTCAGCAAGTTTGCCGATGACACCAAGCTTGGTGGCATGGTCGAGACGCTGGAGGGAACGGATGCCATCCAGAGGGACCTGGAGAAGCCTGAGAGGTGGGCCAGTGCAAATCGCATTAAGTTCAACCAACCCAAGTGCAGGGTCCTACACCTGGGACATGGCAATCCCAAGCACATATACAGGTTGGGCAGAGAATGGCTGGAGAGCAGCCCTGTGGAGAAGGACTTGGGAGTGATGGTGGATGAGAAGCTCAACATGAGCTGGCAGTGCGCACTGGCAGTCCAGAAAGCCAACCGCACCCTCGGCTGCATCAAAAGAAGCCTGGCCAGCAGGTCATGGGAGGTGATTCTATCCCTCTACTCTGTGCTTGTGAGACCCCACCTGGAGTACTGTGTCCAGCTTTGGAGTCCTCAGCACAGGAAGGACATGGACCTGTTGGAACAGGTCCAGCAGATGGCCATGGCGATGATTAGAGGGATGGAGCACCTCTCCTATGAAGACAGGCTGAGGGAGCTGGGCTTGTTCAGCCTGGAGAAGACTACAGGGAGACCTTATAGCAGCCTTCCAATATCTGAAGGGAGCCTACAGGAGAGCTGGGGAGGGACTCTTTGTCAGGAAGTGTAGTAACAGAACAAGGGGCAATGGCTTTAAATTGGAAGAGGGGAGATTTAAATTAGATACTAGATACTGTGAGGGTGGTGAGGCACTGGAACAGGTTGCCCAGGGAAGTTTTTGCAAAAAAACCTCTCCCATCTTCTAAATATGCATTTCTCAGTGAATTACGTGAAAGACTTAAGGAAGAGAAGGGAGGAAAATCATGAGAGAGAGGCAACTTTATCATAACCTAAGGAACACCCTCTCACACCAAAAGGCCCCTTCCCTTTCCATACCTCCATGAGATGTCTGTAACAAAAATGTTCAGTAACATAAGCTTGCAAAATGCTTATATAGAAAAATGAATTCTTTGTCTGAAATCCAGCCCTGTTTCTCAGCTCTAAATGAACTGTTACATCACACAAAAAAGAGGGATCATTAAAGACAGTAACATTTCCATGGCGTGTATGGCTTCTTTTCAAAGAGAAATGGCACTGTCACGTTAAACAGCATTACTCTCTGTATCCTCGTTTCTCAAATCGGGAAGTTAACATCCCGATCCAAAGGAGTCCTTTAGCAGCAGACACATTATTATCGTCTGCAGACAGAAGTGTATTTATATAGGAAATTACTCAATCTAATTATTAACCATCCATTTCCAGTTTCAACATTCAACGTAGGGTAAGTGAGAATCAATACAGAGCTGGCCAATATCCTGGTGACAACCATTCCAAGTAGTATCAAGTTCAAAAATAGCAAGTGATACTCGAATGCAGACAGGTTGTTGAAATTGCAACTGGAAGCAGCAGGTAAGCTTAACGAAGAGGAGCTGGAAATAAGAGCGTACGCTTGACGGCAAGGACTGAATGCTCACCAGTATCAACAGCAATATGACAAATTAAAATAAAATCCATGTAGTGGTTGAAATAATGGCATCTCGATGACTCAAAGAAGCCCATGCTTTTCCTGTTTTATTTCCTCAGTAACAACAGTTAGGAATATCTCATGACTGCTGATAATCTGGCTCCAGAGTATTAATTCATATTAAGCTCAAGCTTCCCACAACTTCCATGGAGTCCACTTAGAATTATGAAAAGGAAAAACCTGCGGTTGTGCAAGGTAGAATGAAATCAACAGAAACTGGCAGAAAAATAGCTCTAAACATGCTCCTCTGTATGTACCTGCAGTTGCACAAAATCCCATACAACACACTCAGCTCTCATACCTGACCTTTTATAAAATCTTTTACCTGATGCTACTCTCATTGGTCCATAGTAGTCCATGAACATGGATGATGGAAGTCTAACAAGTACTTTTTCAGTCTCAAAGACCGAATAGCAGAACTTAACTGAAATCTGATATTTCAAAAACCTGCCAGAAACACCATCATCAAGTATGTTACACCCATTTATTTCCAGAATTTCTTCAACAGTGTCTGCCTGAAAAAGACATCTGTGTTGCTCATATATTCATCTGTTGCAGTGGTTTGGTTTGGATTTTTTTGTCTTAAGACACTGCTCATATTTTGAGTTCAAAAGCAAAAGATGAGACCCTTGGTTTCCAGTCTCACACAAATCACAGCATTCCTGCATTGGCACATGGATTCAGTAATGACCTCAAAAAACACAGTGAAGCTTCCACCCCTTTACACAGACCTATGTTTATGAGATCTCTCAAACAGAATGTATGGAAAGACCCTGTGCTCAACTATTTGAAATAAAGGCCAAAGCACAGGACCTTCTTGAATCTCTTCCTTGCCCTAAAATTGAATTACTTAATGACAGTGAAGACTTCACCTCTGTGTACACCAGTTTCTAAAGCTGTAAAATGGGAATACGTAGTTAATTTACTGGTTATATCACCAGGTTGCATACATATTTATAAATGGTTTGAATGTACTCAGATTAAATTAAACCTATATAAAGCAATTTCCTTTATAATTTGTATTCTAATATATTTATATTGTACTTTGATTTCAAAGTAGACACTAACTTTCTAATTAGAAATCTCGGCATCTACCTAATAATAAGACCATGAATAATGGTACTTACATAGCAGTTTTAAACTATAGATCTCAAAGAATTTTACCTAAGACAATATTGTTCTATTAATTTTATAGACATGGAAATTGAGGCACGGTCAGAAATTAGTTGCTCCCATTCAGCCTGCAAAAATTGTGCCTGGTCGATGTTCACAAGAACCAGTGGCCCAAGAAAAATAATTGAAACAATGGGGGTTTTAGTGCTCATTAATTTTTGTTTATTTCTCAAGAACTTTGTGAGACAGACTATGTGTCCTTCGCCATGTTCAGGTACCAGCGGAGGAAAAAGATGTTACTTCTGGAGGGATAATTTAGTTCACCCTAAAATAAATCCCTGGTGCAGGCTAGATGGAGCTGCTGGTTTCTTTTCACTGATTCTAAAGGAAACACAGAGCGATGAGCACAGACTTGCACACATCACTCTCAAACATTGTAAGTTACAAACGTGGTCCTTGCAAACTCAAAGGGGAAAACAGTCCTTAAATTGCTACTGATTTCCAGCTCATATACACACACCTACTTTTTCTCCAACTTTAAACTTTCGTATGTTTTTTGGGTGAAAGCTTTCCAGTCAGGAGTTCAATTAACCAGTTGCCCTCCTAGCTGCTTGCTTTATTTATTATCAGCCAATATGACAAAAGATTTGTCAACCATATCAGAACTGCATCTGCCCTGACAGGCTGAGATCTGCAAGGAGTTTGTTTTCCATAGCCTTGGCACAACTCCCCATACCTGGTACCATCCCATGGCACAGCAGCCAAAATCAGTTACAGGCTCTTAACTGGAATCTCTCTGCACTGGGGGATACTGAGCAGCACTGGTGGCCGAGCAACCACAGTTCCGTCCTGTTAATTGTCTGACAAAAATCACCATTAATTCCCTTTCAGATCTTGCTGTCATATAGACCTTTTCACTCAAACTTTACTAAATGCTGAGAACAAGCAAAAATGCTTTTTATCTTATGGAATGTTGCATTTGTTGAGGGGTGCAGCATCTTAAATTTTGTACAATTTTTAGAAGAGAATATTTCATTTTCATTCTGTTCTCCTCTGAAGTCCTGAGTTTGCTGAGTTTCATTATATAAAGCCATTATTACAAGTTCATTTAAAAAAACCCAACAAAAAATGCCAAAAGCAACATTAATTTTAGAATGTGCACATACTTCAAAATGTACCATTCCTAGCAACATATGCCCTCTATTTCCAATCTATATTGCTTCGATAACAATGTCATTTTCGATTCTAATATTTATCTGGTGTTGAGAGAGGAAAGAAAGGAGCAGCCACACATATTTGTGTGGCACCACGTCAGCTGCTTCTGAGGAGCCCTAAATCCAGTTCTCAATTTAGTGCAAATAATGACTAATGCAGACAATTGGGATGTCCTTCACCCAGCCCTTGCACTTACACGTGCAAAACAAAACACACACACAAAAAGGATCACAACGACAAAAGACAAGATTCGCTTCTGGACCTAAACGCGTCCCTTAGAAGGAAAGGACCAGGAAATACAGGCCTTGATGCTCCAGAAGGTTAAGCACCTCGGCTTTACTATAACCAATTAAAAGTGAATAGCCATAAAAGTGCAGATACTACTGTAGGGTAATAAAGCTGACTTTATCAGTGACAGTGGTGCACATTACAAACTTCAAACTCATTCCTTGCTCTAATCCATCAGAAACTTCCTGGCTTTAACAGGCTATAAACAGCAGAAGCTTTGAAGTCCAAGGATTAGGATCACTAATAGACAGACCGAACGAGAGACCGGCCAAAGAGCCAAGTGGAATGCCCTGCGTGGATCTGGAAAAAACAAGTTAATTTAATCAAACTGACCTCTCTCTAGCCATAGGCCAAGAGATTACAGTGATTATAATAGCAATAAAGGGACAAGGGAAACTAGAAACAAATAATTATTTGCTTCAACGCAATGCTTAGGCCAATGTAGGGCAAAACTGCCTTGCTTTCAACTGGGCTCCTCAAATCCACAATTTTAAGCTCTTACAGGCAAAGGACTTTTGTTTGTTTGTTTGTTTTGAAATTAGTTTATGACTTGGTGGCAATTAAAGCAGGAAAAAATAAACAGACTTTAATTCTCAATAATTTCTGAATTTAAGACTATTAGAATGATTTAGCAAAAAAGATCATTCTAGTGACTTACTTGCTTTGACTCTTCTGTATCTCAGACTCACTCAAGGGAAATGTGGAAACAATCAATTTGTGTTAAATCCACCCACATTCAAGGCTCCCACAAACGAATATAACACTAAGCATTTTTGCTCTTAGAAAAACACCTTCCTAGTGTAAAAATTCCAGTTATTGTCAATGTATACATAACACTTCTTACCCTTAAGGACTGCAAAGCATCTAATAAACAACTAAACCTGAGTTTTATAATACTGCACAGCAGTAGTACAGAACACTTCCTAAAGCAAATGACAAAGCTACCCTGATTTAAGCTGGAGCAAGTCGACAAAATAGCAAATGAGCCAAGTGAATGGTAGCACTAGCCTGGTTCTGAAAAGCTTTTAGAAGATGGTAAACTGGGACAAGTGGTCAGGGATCAATTTTTACATTGTGTTTTGCTGCTATGCAGATTAGCTACCAGCTGAAGCTTCTGGAAAGAGAATTACAAAGCAAGGAATCCTAATGACGCGCATCATTTGCTAGAGATGACCAAAGAATCCACGAAGTTCTGTGTCACCAATTACAGCATTTTGTTTGAATACATATTCCTAGAGGCCAACATTACTTTCCCCACAAGAGCACCATGTTTTCAGATAAGAATGACAGATTTGCATGCACAGGAAACACAGTAATTTAGAACTGCTGTATCTACAGTATTTAATCAAGAATGAGAAAAGGAGGCCTCTGTTGCCCAAAACAATGCTCAGGATTTTAGTATTAGTGTTCAGAACTCGGAAGCAGCTCATCCTAGGAAGAAGTAAGCATAGAAGGAAAACGAGCAGTGCTGGAGTGGTTGTCTGGCTCTACAGCTGAGTGACCTTTCTACACATGGGGCAATGCCGCCACCACCACCTACTCCACAGTGCTTTCATAGAGGAATTCACCAACATCAGGATCTATGCTTTCAGCTGAAGACCTGGGAGAAGAGTAAGAGCAGCATAGTGTTGTGAGGTTGACAGCCAGGATCTGGGAAAGAAAAGGGAGTTGGTGGGAACAGAGCAGCTGTGGGGCGTGCAGTGGTGGTACATGGAAGGAGACAAAACCATGCAATTGGGATTTTGGGTCTGAAACCATGGGCAGTAAGATGTAAGGAATGGGCAGCCTGCAACTGAGGTCCTACCACGAGGGGATACAGCAGGGCAGTGTGTCAGACCAGCAGCTCCCCAGGCCAGCAAAGCACACCTCAGCTACTGAATATTAAACAAATTCAGAGATTTACAGCATCGAGTTTACACTGGAGTTACTCATATACTTTTGAAATCAAATAATCTTCCAAAAAGCCACACACTTAAAGTGTTTGGAAAAAGGCAGGTGAATGTGGCCTCATTTTACAATAACACAAATTTTTAAAAAAAATAAATTAGTAGACTTCACCAGATTTATTCATAAAAACTATAAAAAGCAACGTAGTATCATACGTGTTGGAACCAGAAACATTTAAATAAAGGTACATATGCCTTGTCTTTCTGGGCTAGCACTTTCACAAGATATTCTGGTGTTGTGGGAACTACTTTCAGACACCCAAAATGTCCCAAGTTTTCCTTTCATGAATCTAAAGATTCATCTATTTTATAGCTCCAAGCTTTCAAACTGTTTTGGTGCTTTGAATCATGTTTTCCCTAGAAGACAGCCCAGCAGAAGCAGTATTCACTACGATGAGACAGCGTCTATAGAGAAATAAAACCAAGCATTGCTCAAGCAATGTCTCCTTCTCACTCCCCAAAATGAAGTTAAGGACAGAAATGTCTCCCTAACTATTGCCTCTGTTACCTTTGATTCAGAACTTAGCACAACAACCACCGATATGTTTCTTTCTCTAGATCTACTTTTGTCATTTCCAAAAATATTGTCACCAAAAAAAAAATATCCAAATTTATTTGTTTGAAAGTAACCATGAAATGAGTTTTCAAGACATACTAATGAAGCAGAAGAGAGGTCAAGCAAGCACGCTACCCCCAGTTTCCACCCGCCACGGGGTCTTACCTTCAGGTGGATTCTTGTTCTGGTTGTTCCAGACAACTAACAGTTTGGACAGACTGGGCACTTTGGACACCTCCGTGATGACTCGGAAAAGGCTCTCCACCCGGTCATAGGTCAAAACTATGGCTGTGAACCCTTGGGACTGAGGTGGGATCAGGGGCAGGAAGAGTGGGTTGCTCACACTGCTCCATTTCTGCAAGGGAAAACAATTTGATTAATATGAATTATCACAGAAGTGGGACTAGTTATTACAGTAGGGAGTAATTCACATAGCCAGGACCTAACCACCAGATTTGGAATTTGCTCAGATCAGGCAGATTGACCTTCCAATTCTGGCAAAAGCGAACTTCAGCAAATTTCTCAACACCTTTACTCCAATCTCTTTCTTAATTCAATTTCCATTATTGCCTAGCTGCAACATTGCAAACAAGAGGGGTTTTAAGTTAAAAATAAAAAAAATTAGAAGAGGCAGATAGATTTGTAGAAAACGAAAGCCATGGTGAATTTTGAAGCCAGCTAGCATGACTCAATTCTTATTTACCAATCACTGTTTCCAGACATTTACAGTCAGGACTCAATAAACAAAGATAAACTGATTCAGTACTACAATTTCAGAAGAGAAAGAGCATTGACAACAACAGAACCAAAGCACCAAAATCATAGAATCATAGAATTGTGCAGGTCGGAAGGGACCTTTAAGATCATCAAGTCCAACCATCAACCTAACACTGACAAAACCACCACTAAACCATGTCCCTCAGCTCCACGTCTTCACAGCTTTTAAATACCTCCAGGGATGGTGACTCAACCGCTTCCCCGGGTAACCTGTTCCAATGCTCAATAACACTTTTGGTGAAGAAATTCTTCCTAATTTCCAATCTAAACCTCCCACATACACAGTAGGGACAGGATTTGGTCTAACTGACCTACCAAGAAAGAGAAGAGAATCCCAAAAAAGGCGTGAGATGCAAAGATTAATTTCAGAGAGTTATCTACTCCTTGTGAATTTTAATGAGGGTATCCCTTTTAAGACTCTAAAGGTCTTACTTCAATACCCTGCCAGCATAAGGAAGTCAACTCAGCTGGCAGAAAACAACGCAGACAACAAAATTCTCCCTGAAATGTGTCAACCTCCTTTGGAGCCGCCAATGTGGGAGAGAAAGCAGAGAAAGGACCATTCAAGAGAAATGAAAGTGCCAGCACTTCAGTCTCAACTTTTCCATTCCAGCTGACGTTTCAAGGAGGAGTTGGATAGAGAAGCAAAGGGAAAAACACGACCTTTTGGGATGAGGTGAAAAGGGGAGTTGGGAAAGCAGAAAGTGAGTGATGTTGTTTTGCGGGGAAATCTTGAATCCTAGCCTGCAAAAACTATGAGCACTCAATAAGAGGTCAGTAACTGCCAGCAGTTTACAGAAATACTGTGAGAATCTCCAGCTAAATTCATACCATAAGCCTGCTTGTATCAGAAGGAAAGCAAGTTTTACAGACTCAAAAGTTATCAGCTCCTCTTTGCAGGAAATAAACTTTGCAGTTTTCTGTTTCCTGATTTAGTCTTTGGGTTACTTTATACACCCAACAATTATCCTCCTCACATTTAGTGGTTAGACCCCCTCCAACCAGAATAATTTCAAGGACGAGGAGAATACAGTACCTATTTACTAAAAGAGATCATAACATTTTTACCATTTTGGCAAAGAAGAAAAAATATATAATATGATTTCCTTCTATGAACACATCAGCACTGAAGGGGGGATAAATACATGAGGCAAAACAGAGAAAATTTTTTTCCCTGTTTCATTCAGGATGGTCTAAGGGTCCAGGCAAGGGTCTGTCAGCAGGATACCTGTTAGCAGACTTTCTGAAATATTTGGAAAGAAGGACTGGTGTCCAGCTACACATACTTTATCACGCCTGGTAGCATTCAACATAAACTGTTTGTGAGGTTCCTAAAGGAAAGCATGTAATTCTTGTCTTCATGGAAGAGAAATAATAGGATAATGTAGAAATAGTAACAACAGAATATGGAACTTCAGTTTGTGACTACCTGTTACAGCAGAGGACTACATTCAGTAATTCAGAAAATATAAATCCATTACTTTATCAATCGATATATGCAGAGACAAATCTGCTTTCAGGTTACTACATTTTCTATAACCAAAGCTTTTATACCTACTTTTGCTAATTTTACTAGAAGACTGGTGGTAGATGAGGACAACCCTCTGATTTTCCTCCAGCTTCAATAATTCCTACAGCAAATCACAATGTAATCCATCTC
Organism: Nycticryphes semicollaris; assembly: GCA_013400055.1. Lineage (NCBI taxonomy): Eukaryota > Metazoa > Chordata > Aves > Charadriiformes > Rostratulidae > Nycticryphes > Nycticryphes semicollaris. The sequence continues at coordinate 258,631 of VXBJ01005966.1, forward strand.
ATTAAAGCTTTACAGGCAAGTTTCCACACAACCCCCACCCCAAGACTGCTATTACCTAAATGACCCTTGTAATGTCAAGCAGCTTCTTAAAACAACTTTCAGAAACTTCTTTTCATTAATCCTTGAGGCAGAGGTTTAACATCACACTGAGCAGAGTGCCAAGAAAATCTTACATTTCTGCCCTACAAGAAGAAATAACGGGTAGAATATTCTATGGACAATGCTGTATTTACTACTTACAGGTGAGCATTGCCACCAAAATCAATGGCAACTTTTTCTCTCTGGGTACAGCATTTCCTATAAAATTACCTGCTGTAATAACCTGGGAAAAAAATAAGCTTGGAAATTTATTATTCCTTTTTTATGATCTACACCATCTTTAACATCTACAATAAGACGATTGTAGGTACAGAAAAAAACACAAATGCCTGCGTGCAAGCACATGCACATGTACCTGAAAAATCACAATGCTTTCTCTTAAAAACTTAAGTTTTGCGTATATTACTTAAACTCCAACTCTTACTGCTTTTAGAAAGGCATGAAAATTCTCCCCTGCTGGTTATAACATCAGAAAAATAAGGCAACTTTTGAGGCGTTTTTGCTCCTGCATCTACTAAAGGATGGTGGAAGGAGGGAAAAGCCTGCAGACACACACTAATGGATGGGAGGACCAAGCCTCTCGTTTGAGAAAAACATTTCAAAAAGGCAATTAAGCATCTCTCAAGTGCCATTAAGAGTCAACCCCCTGCTGCCTGCCTGAAGAGTGTGTCTACAGTCTGAGACCTATTGACCCCACTTGCTGCAGGAAATCAGGCAAATTCAAGCCTCCATAATTTGCTAAAGTCTTCCAGATTTCTGCTTGGGAAAAGCAAACCATACAGGCAATTAATTCAACAGCAACTTAATTACATCTCCATTATGGCAGCAAAGCATGAAATGGATAATGATACAGGGATGGGTTCTCCCAGACACTGTTCAAGAAACCAAGTGGTGAAGGAACTTTTGCTCCAGTCCCATCTTCATTAACATTTTTGACAGAAATTCACAGGAACTTTCACTCTCAGAGAGAAGAGCAAACAGCAATATAGGATTGATCATCCATCACCTTTCTTTGACAACAGGTTGACAGCTATGGATAAGACAACCCTTCACTCTTGCCCTCCCAGCTAATACCATTAGATGAGCCAGGAGAATTGATCTAAGATTAATAAGTTGTTTGCTGTGAATCATTTTTATGGCCAAAAGATATCAAGTTCAAATGCCAGCTTCCTAAGAGTAATCTCATGTCACTTAAGTCTCACAGTCTCAGCTGTGTGATGGGTCTTTGCAGTTGCCACAAAAAGCCAAAGTAGTGGGACCTGAATGACAGGGATGGGCTGAAGCTGAGGAGAGAGGAGAATTCAGGACTGGGTGTACACACAGGGAAGTAATAAGCCTTCTGCAGCTGTCCTATACATGCTTCCCACAAGTATGCACGTGGAATAATGCATCAGAAATACAGCACATTCCTTTACTACAGATACATTAAATATTGCTCTTCTTCCCGGTCATTAAAAATAACCTGACTGTATCTTAGGAAAATCTAATACATTAAGGACAAGTTATCAAGAGAGCTGAATTCTCATTATGTGGGAGGCTCAAGGTTGGACTCAATGTGGAGGCTCCAAGGTTCAAGTTCACAGAGAAGTCTTAAACAGACCATTCTTAGCAGGATACAGAAGTGAAAGAGCTTCAGGACTTCAATGAACACAACTGGTCTGAGAACTGGCCAATCTTTATAAATGCTACAGGACCTCAAGTGCTTTGGCAAAATACCAGACAGAACTAAGACAGGGTCCTTCCCCAAAATGTCTTATTTGGGCGTACACCGGGTGCCACTGAAAGAGACTTGACAAAAGACGCAGCAGAGACACATTACAAACAGAACGGGCTCTAGGAAAAAAAGGCTGTGTAAGATGTCCCGTATTATACAAGAGAGTCAAGTAGTTTCCAGTTACCATTTAGTGGGAAAATTCAGCCAACAGCACTTCAGAAGACTAAAATTTGATTGCTCCCATGAACAAGACAGTGAGTTTTCCCTGCTATGCATTTTATTTTCAACAACTGGATTCAGTGCTTGTTGTTACCAACATATTAGTGAAATCACACAGTCTGAATAATAACAGCTCACCATCTTTTAAAAGCACAGAGGTAAGGGCAACAGCATGTTGAACTTAAACAGTAGCTAAGCAGTTCTATACATCCGAGCAAAGCAGGGATCTATATTCCCTGCTGCTGCGGGTTAAGGCTTTCTTAGCCGGGTTGCTCTGAATATCAAGCTAACCTCAATGTGGTTTCAATTATGAATTACCAGACCAAAAGAAAAAAAAAAAAAGCCTTGATTTATTCTATTTTGCTCCAATTATTCATGATAAGTTTCTATCGAATACTTTGAGAAAGTATTTCATCGTGTTTCCCATCCTCAAGTGGTCAGAGGGCAAAGCCAAAGGAATTAACCCTCTCTGCTTCTCCTGAGCCAACCACAGCACTTACGCTCTGCAGAACCACAGGCCAAGCTGCAGTGGCTCGCATTTCACATTGTGATGAAGATCCTCCTCAAAAAACATTTTAGCTAGAAGACAGGCAGGAGTTTCTACTTGCTTCTTCTTGAGCAATGAAATCTGATGCTGTCGTGAATCGTGAATTTTGATTGCCAAAATAAGTCACATAACTATAACACTAAGTTATTCAGCATCCTTTTTGTGTTTAGCTACTTAAATCTAATCAGCTGCCTGAGCCCTTCTGGCAGAACCCATTGGCTGAACACACTCTTTGGTATCAAAACTCAGCTCCAGGTTCCTGCCTTCAACCCCTTAATTTTTAATGTGTCAAAAGACTAGATTTCCAATGAGTAAAATTATCAAGGACCGAGCTCATATTTACAGTTGTCATAATACTTAAATGCTTTTTGGAATCCCTCCACCAATTTTATTGCCATTCTTTTGTAGCAATAAGAATACTATTATAACATTATAGCCATAATAAGAGTATTCAAATGATTTGAAAAGAGAACAAGGAAAAGGATTCTTGTTTTCTTGTGGGTTTTTTTTTCCCTGGTGCAAGTCAACATAGCAGCTCCTGACCCAAAAAAAACCCAGGGTATGACATAATCTGAATTAGGAAAATAGATGTTAACATACGTCTCATGCTCCCTAAGTTAGAAAAAAAAGAAAGTGCTGAAAAGATGACTTGCAGAATCCACTGCCCATCCCTCCCATTATTTTTATTTTTTTTTATGACTCTCATTACAGAATATAAAGCTGCACAGTTATGACACCCCAGGAATCACTGGCAGTGCAATAAATTACGTACAAACAATGAGACCCTCGCCTTCAGCCAGCAAAATTGTACGCTTTTGTTGGGCATATCTCAAAACCAGCTTTGCTGAGGTTAAAAACATCTCTCACTTGTATCTTTATGCATCTACTTCCAAGCTAAAGGCAAAGCTAAACAGTTTTAGTGGAAATAAAACCCAAGGGTATGAAGTGGTTAGGTGTAGTCTTGATACTTAAACTGCCATTCAAGTGAAAGTGATGATATCCAGTTCCCAATTCTATCAAATAAATCCAAAAATTTGTTGTTTGTGCCTCAAAGGATATAATTTAGAATAAAAATACACCTACACATAGGGTACTAGCCCCACACAACACAGGATAACTATCACTATGTAGGTTATCTATCATTGTGTAAGAAAGGAATCCTCATCTATGGGCAGGTAAGTCAACCAACTCTTAAATCATGTCTCACACACACAAAAATATCAGTATTTATAGCTGAATGCATAGGGTATACTCAACTATAACATCAACAGTAAAATAAACATGATGATAAATGGAAATTTATTCAGTATAAGAAAGGATATTTATTTTCTAAAACTGTAAATAAAGAAAAATTTCACCCACTTGATTCCAACCATCACACAAGGGACCAGGAAATACAGCAGGAACAGAAGCTAATATTGTTCAACAGAAAAAATACCAGATGCGCATTGCCCCAAAAAAGTGCTAGCTTGTTCTCATTTACAGGTAAATAAAAAAGTGTATGTTAGTATTTGCTTAATGATTTGAAGATGAAGAATGGTATTAGGATGGAAGTACAGGTATAACAGTGGCACTTATCTGGAGATGAGGGCTGTAAAATACTAGTCAAAGAGCTTAGAAATAGTTTAATTATTTAACAAGTGTCAACTGCCTGGTAATTGGCAGAAGCCCACAAAGTATTTCGTAAACAAACATTCTACTTAGGTTTTGCTAAATGACCCACACTTTTTGCCCTGTGCTAATTTGGCTATTTTGGTTTTAACCAAATGATGGTGCCATTTTCTGCCTTGTTGAGAGGAATGAAAGCAGGTGCGTTTACTGTTCAGCATAGTGATATTCTCAAGTGATTATTAAATTATGGTCTGTAACATCCAAGGTCAAAGGCTCAAAAGTAGCCCCTGACAAAAAAAACAAAAAAAAATTCTAATGTTTTATAGGTCTACATTATAAAAAAGCTTGAAAGAGTTTCAACAAAAGCAACTAAAGAAATCTGGAAAAACCCTGTCTTAGTCATTTTTCAGAGAGCCATATATGTTAGCAAGGGATGAAGCGAAGTAAGAGAAGAAGTGCAGGTGAGAAAATCATTGTCCTCTATTAAAGTATAGCAAAGTACTTAACTGAAGAGAACAGATCACGTGTCAAACCCAGGCCATGAGTTCTAGTCCAGCCCAAACTAGTAACCATCAGAACGCACACCACAGAGGTGGTCTTTTTCTAGCTTACTCGAAGGTAACCGATGGCCCCTGCCTAATGGGTAATGGCTGGGCCAAGAAATACGGAAGGCATTAAACTCCCACTCCTTGCAGCAAAAGATTGTCTGAGACATAAAGGACTCACGTGGTCCCGGGAAGGCATTTTAGGCCCCAAAAACATCATTTGCCCCTCTTTATTAAAAGAAGGAAATATCTTGTATGGCATTTTTATTGAAAGTACTATTCCATAACATATTACCATGTTATATGCTACTATTCTTCCACTTCCTCAGCAGAGGTAAGCAGGAAAATAATCCGCTTTATAACGTAATTTTTTTCTTTAGAATGGGCCAACACTCTTCAGTCAACGCATACAAACACATAAAACTCTTGGATCATTTCCTCATTGTTATGTACTAAGTACAGAAGTAACTGCATAGGCATTTATCTGTGTATGTTACTCTCCCTCCTGCACTGCTGCTGCATCCACACTGGGGTGAAGATACCCAGGCAAGAGTCTCACTAATATTTTGACACAATATAAGCCAAACTAATGCCAAAAAAGCAGCCTTCTGGCCACCCAGTCCCTCCCTCACCACCCTCTTTCACCCCCCAATTTTTTTTCTTTTCTTTTGCTGGCTGAGTTTTACATGATGAAAATTATTTCAGTGAATTCACCACAAGTGAATCACAAAATTCAAGAAGGTAGCACAGAGAGAGAGAAATCATCATCCAGCTGCAGAAGAGTGCGCGATTGCCTCTTTGGCAACAGGACCTGCTTAGAGCGGTGTAAAATGTTTGGGTAACTAGACTTGGCACAAGGTGGGCTGGTGCTCCTTTGTGTTGAGACAAGAAATATATGAGGAAGAGGAATAAAGCTGATATATATGCAGATCTAGCCAGGAGCACTGATATTAAATGTCTGAATAACACTTTCATGCCAACTGTCCAAGATAACAACCATCTCTTCAGGTAAGGAAACAGGAACAGGTTCCCCAGAGAAACTGTGGCTGCCCATCCCTGGAGGTGTTCATGATTAAGGCTGGTTGGGGCTTTGAGCAACCTGGTCTAGTGGGAGGTGTCCCTGTCCATGACATGGGGCCTGGAACTGAATGATCTTTAAGGCCCCTTCCAACCCATACCATTCTATGACCCTGTAACAGCCCTGCATCTGGTCCTTACACAATATCATGAGGAACAAGCAGAGCTGGAGGAACTGTGTGCCAAACCAGCACAATTTGAAGGCAGAATACAGATGGCGAGTTCTGGAGGGAAAGTTCTGGCTAGTAATCTAAGAATTTATGACACCCAGTCACACATTTCACCAAGGCATTAATGTCAACTCGCAGGAGCTTCATTTTAACAGTTACCAGTATCCTTGCCCTAGGGCCAACCTGAAATAATTCCCTTTAAATGCTTAAGTCTTGGAGTTTGTTTAGACAATAATATGGCAATTTTCTTGTAAATAAGGAACCTATTTAAGTCAGCTTTAATTATCTTGTCTTCTTATCAGAATTAGAGGATATGGTTGCCATCTTCTGATACTTCAAATGTACATCTGTATCTGCTTTCCAACTATAATGTTTCATCCAGGTTTACTAGAAATTGGAATTGTGCTACAAGTGGGCATTAGGCACAAGCTTAGAAGAGAAACACTCAGGCTCAAGCGGGTCATTATTCCCCAGACAAGCAGACACTGACTGTGGAATTCTGACTAGCACAATTATTTTTTAAAAATTTATAATAACTACCATTAAATTTTTTACTAGCAGATACTGTATATATCATCTGAAATTAGCTGAGTCCTGAAAAATATGCTCCCATATAGACTACAGCTGTAATATGCTCTCACCTCAAAGACAGAAAATACATTCAAGGAAAAAGAAAATCTCAAAGATAAAATGGAGAAGGCTCCCATTATTTGCTTTGAATGAAAGAACAAGGGTGAAAATCAAAAAGTATTGCTGGCTTGAAAAGAAAGAAAAAACAAAAATAAAAAAGAGCCTTGTGAAAGGAAATGTTCTTACATGCTCAGAGTAGCTATCAAAATTCCCAGTTAAAGATATCACAGGATTGTGTACTGTTGTCCTACAAATTTAACTGCCGTTGAACAATTCCTGATCTGAATTCTATTTTCTTTAGCTGACCTTCTGAGAAAGGGTCACAAGCACTCTGTGTTGCTGGCTAATATGGAGCTTACACAGCCCATAAAGGAACTTTTAAAGACATTTCTGTTTCATACTGAAGCAAGAAATGAATTCATGCACATATTAAGCAATTTTCATAGGCTAGAATAAACATCAAATTCTTTCAACTGAGACATAAAACCACCAAGGAACTTGACCATTCGTGGCATGAGAGCGGCACGATACGAGGTGCTAACCCCAACATCCTGGAGAAATTCCAGCCTGTCTAATTGCAGTCAGCTTTCTAAATTTTCTTGGCAATTGCACATTGATAGAATATTCCTGCCTACTCCTTGTACTGCCCTAGCACAGTATTGTTATTACGTGTTCCCCCCGGTTTCAGAGTTCTGTTCTGTATGCTGCTATGTCTGCAGTCATTAACCTTCTGCTTAATAACCTCTAGGTATTTTTTTCCAAGTATATATTAAAAAAAAAACCACACCTGCTTGTTGCTCAGAGAAAGATTAGCTTCCCCAGAAATGAATGGGTTTCCAGGATAGGTGAGAACTCAGGAGATGTTTTTGTGTCCCCTTTAAAGACTGAGTAATCTCTAAAGCCATTTTCATTTTTCTCAGTGTTTCAAAGCACTCGCTTGGTGTTAAGGTGTGAAGGTGTTAAGACGTTTCCATCCCCTTCTTGCAGAGAAGATACTTGTTGTGCAGCTTAATTTCTTCTTTAAATACTGACAAGTGCCATGCTTGCTCTCCAGGCTACGAGAGCAGTAGGTTACTCATGTCTTTGGAAATGGAAAAGCATCTTCTGAAACCCAGCAATGAGATTCTAACTCTGTCACCAACTGTTCACGCTCACCCTGAAGAGTTTGAAGTAAAACACACTGAAGTAAAAAACTCCGGAGCTTTTAAAAGAACTCCACAAAGCTTTCTGAGAAACTCTCTCTAAACTGTCATAAAGTGAGACAGTTAACAAGTTTGGTTTTATTAGGAAAACAAAACTATTTTTTATATTTTGACACAGAGAAAATTAACTGATTATGGGTGAAAATCATCCGCAGGCTTTTATATAGTATAAAAATCAGAACCAGCTGCTTGGTGCAGAAGGTTAATTAATACTCCAGTTTTTCTTCTTAACAGAGGTGGGGTTCAAAAACCTTTTTATTTTTTTGAAGAAAAAAATACCACAGCAAAACTTTAATCATCAGTTTCTATATAGGAGACATTACGTAGAAATAGCACGGAGAAAAATATAGGCATAGGAATAATTAGCTGTTTCATCTGAATTACATAAAAGAGCCTTGCAGATTAAGATCTTCAGTATTTCCACTGCTATTATTAATTTTTAAGGGCACTAAACTCACGCTAAATTCAACAGAAAAAAAGGAGTGTGTGTGTGTGCATGCATGAAAAATAAATAAATACATAAACAAGCAAGCAATTTAGCGTGTGAAATAGTAAAAGTTCAAAGTTTGCATTTCACCACCAGGACATAAAATGAACTGCAAGTTATTTTGCCAGTTGTCATGAAATACACTAGCTTCATGTCTGCAGGAGTTACCAACACAACACATACACACACACAGAATTATTACCAAGTTTCATAGCACATAGCTTTCATACAAGAAAAAAAAGAAACATAACCCACAATTTGTTTTATGAATCAAACGAATTTACTTACCACAGCTGGAGGATCATTCCATTCTTCGTAGGAAATCGCAGCATATGGGTAAATTCTATCATTGATAATCTGAAGAGTAGCAAGAGCAATTGCTTTCATTGAGCGAAAATAGGCTTCCCAGAACCACCTTGCCTGTAAAGAGAATAAAGTTCACTTTCACTCTGCACAGACCGAGTGCTTGATAATCAACTGTGGTTTGCCAGGCACAATCTGTTTCACACAGTCTACAAGTTAGGTGGAAATTAAATTACAAGGCTTGTTTGCTGTAGTCAGGATAGTTCCATAGAGCCCGAGGGCCTCAAACTCAACCCTACCCCCCTGACAAAAATAGGATTTATAGTCAAAAAAAAGAAGCAGCTCATGATTTTGCAAGTGGTTAATCATAATGAGAATACTTGAAGGAATCAGTTACTTTCATACTTCTATCATAAGTTTTCCTTTTGAACAATGTCAAAAGCAGTTTGACTATAGACCAGAAGAAACCGCTGTTATACTCAAAGGCAGAAGAATCCATAGTGCAGCCAATTTATTTATCCAAATAAGCCAGTTTTATTTATCCAAATAGAAGCATGCAGCCTAAAAGGTAGAACTTAAGTCGCCTTTTAGCATCAATATAAGAGCTGATCAGCTAGAGAATTTCAGTACTCATGAACCCTATCAAATTAGTATCTTCTCAAGTCTTCCAAAAACCAAGTATTATTTATACAAGTAAATGTTAAGATTTTTACATAAAAGTACATGCACACGCCCATTGGTTATAACCATTAACCTGGGGTAATTTACAACACAGGAAGTGTAAAACTGCTGAAATGAAGCATGTGATTTTCTTATACACAAACGCACTGAATTTTAGGGATGAGCTCTTTTCAAGCAAAGGTCATGGATGGCAAGTTTTAAACTTGTCCCAGTTTCTGTGTAAGACAGAAATGCTGGAAGAAAAGCAGAATTTTGGAAATTAAAATGCTGACTTAATCCTATTCTCTGTTAGACACACAAGCATACATTTAAAATGCCTGGAACCATCAAATGATCCTGCAGGACCCCATCCAACCCACACAGAAACACGCTTTGCCAATAAATGTAGTTCAAGTGTTTTGGCCCGAGAGGTGAATTTTTTCTTCAGGGAACTCCAGCACCTTGAAGTGTGCAGAAGGTAATTTAATTTGCAGACTCCCTATGGTTCAGTACCAACTGCAGGAGTATGTGTTTGCATTTATGTTGTAGAATAATTAAGACAAAAGGCATTTGCTTAATAATTGGAAGCTTAAGAAGCTTTCTGAAGCAGAACACAACAGCTGAAGACAACATACAAATTTGGGCAAGTACTATTCTACTCTTGTTATGGATTCCTTAAATAGCAAAAAAGCTCTACAGACAGGCTGGTTTAATCATGTGCTATGATGATATTAAATAATATTATTTAGAATATTAAGTTACTGAAGGAACACCAAGCTTTTGGAAGTACAGACCTTAGGCTGAACCAAAACTAACTCTCGTTTAGCTGTTAACAAGTTGCCAGTGGGGCTCACTCTGCAGGTCATTACTTTTCCATAGAAGACTGATTCCTGCGTGTACACTTTGTGCTACAGCATTTCTACGCTAAATAACAGTGTATAAGAAAGTTTACAAGTGGGGAAAATGCTAATTCACAAGCAAATCTGCACATACTTGTGCCTATGCTACCCTGTACTTTCCTATGAGTGTTAACTACAGGATTCAGAACTAAAGACCTACAGCTAAAAACACTGGCCCTAAAACTGTTCTGGGGGTAGTTTGTAAAACAGGTTCTTCAGAATAGTTCCGTTAAATATTTAAGATGAAAAAAAAATTCAAAAAGAAAACTAGGGAAGAGACAAGTGCTCTCTGGGGCATTACTTTTAGTGTGAGAAAACATTAACAACAACAAGCCTCACTACTTCAGAGTAATTTAAAATTTTACTAAGGAGACTGATGACTATGTCCAAAAATTACACTTCTCTTCAGCTTGTCATCCAAAGAGTGCAAAGCAATTTCACCGTGGAATAGAATCACTTCCCTCTCCTTATTTGTTTCCCTGGTAGGACTTAACAGCTGGATAACGGGCCGATTCCCAAGAACACAGAACAAAATGTATATTACATCCAACTGAACAAGCAGAAAAAATACATAAACAGGTAAGAATAAATAACACCCACCTTCCTAAAATGCCAAAAAGGACACTAAATAAAGCAAACAACACATGCTAAGCAAAGACTTAAATATTCCTTTCCCTCTGCCCCATTTCTTAAGAAAAAAGTATTATCCAGAACACAATAGCAACTGATTTAAAAAGAAAACCAGAAGTAGATTAAGAATGAAAATGGACAAGAACAGCGAACCTCTCTGCTGAAATCTCCTAAATGAACAAGAGTGAGAACACAGATTTCAGGTGTCATTTTCACGTTAGGTAACAGTTTAGAACCATTGCTATAAGCAGCACTAAGTAGAGAGAAATTATTCTATGTAGTCTTTTAATTTTATAAAGTGTTAAGTAGCTATTAAATGTATAAAATACACACAGGACTGTGCATTTCACTGTTATTAAGGGACAACGTTCCTGCTGTTCTAAGATTATTTATTAATACTGTGATATCTATGATTATCTGGCTTTCTAACAATCAAAGCTGGTTTTCCTCCTTTGGCAAAACTAGGATGGATCTGATACAGTTTCTCTTTGCTGAAAGAATATTTGCAATGTCAGCCAAGATTACACCTTTATACCAGAAGCAAAACTGGAGAAGAGGGCAGAGGGAATTTACTTTTTATAGACTAATATTTATGTAATTAATTTTTTGTAAAGAGCTAGAAAACGTTCCCACAGTTGGCTGTAATTTTTTCGACTTGTATTTTTTTAAGGCAGAACCCAAAACCTTCTAAGGGGATTCAAAGTCTCCAAACAGATGTTTCAGGGTCTCATTACTTCCTCCCCACCTTGTTTGCTTTTATAAAGCAGAACTGATTAACACAGCTCACTGGTGTCTGCTCTCAGCATGAAAAGTTACCGAACGTTTGGGGAAAGTTTTCTCTTGGGAAGATGTACGTCGATTCCATTTGAAATATACTTTCTGCTCTACCTGGTGTGGTTGAAAAGCTTATGTGTAACAAATACCTGGCAGGGAGGGGATAAAAATCCCACTAATGTGTTTGGGACATAGGAGAGAGTAACAACAGCAACAATAAAATAAAAAAAATTTTAAAAGATAAATCCTTTCCTGACTCTTATGGCAACTTTCTTAGAATTCTTATACGGTTTTTCTGAGCTGTTCCTTTCTCCTTTCTGTATCTATGAATTCAGAAAACTCACCATCATATACTCAAGAATAGCTCTAAAGCACTGGGTAATGCTTGTAAGGTATTGCAATTGTAACACACTAATTAGAGGTATCTCCAAACCATTCAGGACCTTGAAATAAATGATCCATAATTATAGGTTTTGTCTTCCACAGAACACTGATTACACACAGTTTACAACTATGATATGGTGAGGCTACCATTCCTTTCAACTTGAACTGAAACTAACTTCTAGTACTCTAGTGGTCTGCTTGATGAGGTTTCAGAATTTCCTAAGGAAACAAGTTACATGGACCACAGGCTTGTAAAGAAAGCGAACTTTGTATACACCTCAACACTGCTTAGGTCATGGGCAATCTAAATTGCAAATAGAGATCAAACATGTACTTTGTACAACTGCCAAAGCGACACAGCTGAATGCATGTTAACCTATGGGATCTTGTTCTGGATGTATGGCTTACCAGGAATTGCAAACAGGTATTTAAGAAACACAGCTTCTCTCCCCCTCCTAAATTTCTACATAAATAGTAAATCTAGCATAGATCCAAGATGAAAGACCGAAAAGCATTACTTTCTGTAAAAGTTTTACCAAGGTGCGGATACGTCAAGTTTAGAGTACTGAATGACTTGACTGAGAATGAGAAATACGTCCTATTACTGGGTTGCCCAATAGGTTGAAAGTGGCCAGAATCTTTTATAATACAATAGACTCCCAGTGAAATTAATTTACCTGAATTAATTTTCTGCAGAAAAAGTTACAAAGCCAAGACAGCTTCACCATGGAAGCCAAAGACTGAAGGAATCGGAAACCATACTCTCCCTTCTCTTCAAGCAATGAGCTCTGCAGACCAATGTCACACCTATGGCCATGCCAGTAAGGAATTCTTACTGGTTTCCCTTCCTTCCTCCCCAGTCTGCTTTCAACTGAGCAGCTGTGAAAGCCCACCACATTCTGTAAAGGCTAAAAGTGTTTAAAATAACAAAGAGGTATTAATTTATCTCTGCAAATACACATGCACACTTTGAGGAACACTAGCAATATCTCTGAGACAGAAGAAAGTTTAGAAACTTTGTTTTCTTCATCAAATCTGTATATAGTATGGGAAATTCTATGTTCCTTCAAGCAAGTAAGCAAGAGTCCAACCCAAATTTCAATTCCACTAGTTTTCATAGAAGCATAGAATGGTTTGGGTTGGAAGAGACCTTAAAGACCATCCAGTTTCAACCCTTTGCCATGGGCAGGGACACTTCCCGTAGACCAGGTTGCTCAAAGCCCCATTCAACTAGGCCTTGAACATCTCCAGGGATGGGACAACCACAGGTTCTCACCACCCTCACAGGAAAGAATTTCTTCCTGAAGTCTAAATCTCCCCTCTTTCAGTTTAAAACCATTACCCCTCATCCTATGGCTCCCCTCCCTGATCAAGAGTCCCCCCCCATCTGTCTCTCCATAGGCTCTTTTTAGCCCCTTCCAGTCCCTAATGTCCAGTATTTCAGATCCAGCATTTTATTCAGGTGGACTATGAAGAAACTAAATTCATGTTATTCAGCACATACTGGTACAGGCAAGAGCTTGGGATGGAAGCATTTCCAGTTATTTTCATAGGAGACAACATGGAAAGCGATAAGGTAACCTACTCACAGAAAGTAACATTTATTTAGGTAAAGTGTTATTTTCCTTAGAAATAAACACACTTGGGGGCCTTGCATCTCTTTATAAGCTCTTTACAAGCCAGCGTAGCATCAGGTTACAAAGTCCATTCATATAATGTTTATAAGTTCTAGTGTTAATGCCACTAATGGTGCTCCAGTGAAGACTGCAAGACAGATCAATGTAAATCTTTTGATTAGTTGGTGAAAAGAAAAACACCGGGCATGAGGCGAGGCAAGGAAAGGAAAGGAAAGGAATTCTTTCTGTAACATTTAGATCAAGCAGAAAAACAGACCACGAACGGAGCTTTCTAGCCTCCTGCCTTCTCACAGCCCGTGATGTGGTGGGAATTGGTAAAGTCAATCAAAGGGGAAAAAACAAGATTTGCAAAAGAGCAGTAAAAGTTAACTGCCTATAAACCACCACTTCTCTCAGCTTTTAGGTCAGGCACCACGATGCTGTAAGATTTTGCCCCACTGCAGGAGTTCAGTGTTTCCAAAATGTCTTGAAAAGGTTTACGAGGCCTTGAAAGGTAACTATTTTCACACTGGCTTGGGTGACTCAAATACTTTTCCTTCTTGATGGTGTTCCTGGTTTTTTACTCCCCAACCAGCTGGGGTGAGAGAAGACTGGCCGAAGAAAAGATCACCTGGAATCTGGCGATGTTACTTTTAATGTTGGTTCTGTTAACCATTTGAGACCTTTCAAATTTTGGGGTGGATAGAAGAACAGGGAAAAAAAAAAAAATCAACATTACCGTCTCTAATTATTTGTAAAAAGAAACCTTAAAAGATTTGCAATAAGAACAAACATGAATGTAGGGTTTATTAAAAAAAGAAATAAATCATGTGTTTCAGGCTATAGAAAAACATAAGAGCCATGCTCTGAAAGGCTGGCTCACTTTTTGGGTGCCAGTAAAATTACCCAAAGCAGGAGGTAATCTCTTTAGAAATCAAAATATGAAAGTAAAAATTACACAGACTAATAAGTAGGAATTTTAAGAGTAAATCTATTAAATCAATGCAATACTAGTAAAACCTGCCTAAACCCAAAAATTTTTCTGAATTGCTTTCATGTTTTATAGAAGACCAAATTAAATGCACCTTTCAAATTTGATGTAAGGTCATTGTGTTGTGTCTATTTGTCAACAAGGACCTACCCAAGTAAAGCGTTGTTATTTCAATATTGTTTCTGAATTTTCACTTAATCTTTCAACTTGTTTCTGAGCTGAAAATATTCATCTATTTAATTTACACATTTATATGAGTGGCCTGTAGAGGAATATTCCTTAGTTACAACAAAAAGTTGTACCATTAAAGTCTTACCTTTTAACAGAGATTCTAGCTACACATTTTGTGGTGCTGGTTTTTACTGTAATTCAGTCTCAAAAAACACCTCTTCAAAACTAAAGCAGTAGGTAAATTTAATCACCTGGCTCAGTATTGTCCACTGTATTAACTTCAGCCATGAAACAGGCATGTTTGCCTGCTTCAGACACAACCGAGAGTGAAAACTAAATCTTTCCACTATCAAAATTTATTTTTTTTGTCCTTTTTGAAGCTGCCGATTCATAAGGGGACAGAGGTCAGAGTTCAAAATGCCAGTCCCACTCTTCAGACACCAGCCACTTGGGAATAACTCACCTCTACCAGCTCTCAGCTTTCCTGCTGTAAACTGCCTGACAAACGCTGATTCCCAAGAGCTAAGGGTAAAGGAAAGTGTTAGCACAAGCTCAGATATTAATCTTAAGCTTCTTGCACTGCAGTCTTCCTCACATTCTCTTCTTTCAGTGCTTTGAAAAGAATTCCTTAAGTCAATTAATAGTAATCCATACATACAACATCCATACTATGCATCTATGAGAATGGTTCTTTGAAATATATCTGGTGAAGTTAACATTTGGAGTCTTGCTTCCATACTTTCAGGCAATTTGTGGGGGGGTTGATTTTCTTTCAGGGTGGGGCTTTTGTTTGTTTCTTTTCTTTTTTTTTTGTTTTACACTTTTAATCTTCTGTCTTCAGCCTTGCTCTGCTTAAAATCTGGCTCAAATGTATGACATGGAAGAACCTATTTTGAACACAGTATTTCTCATTCTCTGTCATGAAATGTTAACATTTTATGTAGTTTTGAAACCCTGTAAAATCTTGACCCCCTAAACTACAGATTTCCACTACTGCTTGTGCTAGTGATAATAACTTAATTTTAAAAATAATGAGAACACAAGGTGAATAGATAAAAACATCACTTTGCATTGGTGTTCTCCCCTCCCTCCATATAGCTCTGTGCCTCAGATTTGCTTCAATTAATGAGTATGTCAACTTCACAACTCTGTTGCAGAAGGCCATGTTTGCACCAGCCAGGAAACCTGATGCACTGCCCTGGCACCCTACAAATCCACTGCCAAAATATATGTCAGTTCCAGAGCCAAGAAATAGGTACCAGCCCTACAAGCAGCAAGGAACCACCACCCCGTTGTCAGCTGTGGCTGGGAATACGGTCACAAAGCACAAAGCCAGCAAATTCATAAAGCACTTAGAACTGTAAAAATATGTTATGTTAAAATTAAATGTTAAAATTTACTGAAGTGCCGTTGCTCCCCAAGAGCTTTCAGGTCTGTCTGCTTGTTTTACAGGCAAACAAACAGGTCTTGGCAACACAGAAATAGCAGAGCTGTAAGAGAGTAATACAGATGCTACTCTGGCTTCTAGAGAGTCATATCCACAATCATCACTGATAACTATGTAAAGACATGAAAAATAGCCCACTCTCTTCCCTCCAGTTTCCAAGGCTCCCTGATTACTCCAATTACACCCGACTGTTACAGGGAAGGGCACACCTAACCTGAGGAGGAGTCACAATTACTCAGATCTGTAGCATCCTTTCTATGATAACGTTGTTCTTTGCACACTCCCTGTTCAGAACATGAAACCAGACCTACAGTGAACTCGACTTATGCTATCATTAATTCAATGGCAACCTAGAAAATAACAGAAAAAAAATCCCTGTATGTAATTGCAGGGAACATTCAACTACTGTATGAGCACGAGTTGGGGGGTGGAGGCAACGTTTTAGCCGCATTTTTTGACAAATGATGGACAGGTCCAGAAACTGAAAGCAATAGGTTTCTAGTCCCAGGGGTATTGCCTTCAAATATGTCTATGTTCTCAGGGTGGATCGTTTTTCCCTGCTGCAGGCATCCCGCTGAGAGGTGAGGTCCCAAGCAAAACACAGGAATCCGCCTGCAAGCCTTTGAGGTGGCAGGAGCCGAGGGAGGTTCAAAGACAAGGCTGGCTGGTGGGCAGCACCTCTGAGTATCGCCAGGGTTAGAGGTTAGTAAAGCAGGAGCCACCGGCCAATAAAACAGTGTTTGGAGAGCCCACTCCACAGATAAATTGGAGATCTGTTTACACCTTTCCCAGCTTTCTGAGTTACACAGACTGATGCTTCCCACTGTGATCTTGTCCCACGTCCACTGGCATCTCCCAGCTTCGGCAGCTGCCCTGCTCTCTGCTGGCTGGCTTTATAACACGGCTAAAGGACGCTTGGAAACTTTTAATCAGCATCCAGCATCAAAAATAAATAAATAAAAGCACAACTGCTTTTATTTGTGTCAACTGCTGCAACAAGATCTGTCTTGTTTGAGATTTCCCATGACTCCTATACTAATGCTGGGAGAATAGAAGCTTAAATTCCCTTGATTAGAGAAGTTAAACACAAAGCAAGCCCAGTGCCAATCACACACATGAAAGGACAGCTTTTTGAAGCAAGAAAAAAAAAAAATCAAAACTCTAGCTAGGGTTACGACCATATTACAGCAGTCAAAAATCAGCATGTACCTCAACTTCAGAACTGGAGCTCTGTACCAGGAAGAACTCACCCTTCTGGTGAAGATATATTTTGCTCAGTTTTCTGTAAGCTACATAGTTCTATTTTATATAAGCACAAACTTAAGGCATACTCCCATGCACACAGTTCTCAACACTGGACAACTTTAAGCACAGACATTACTGCCAGCATTGCTTAAATACATCTTACTGACTTCTATAAGGATAAAAGCTGAAGGACTGGCAGTCACTGGGAATTTTTTTCCATATCTATGGGAAAAATCCAGTTTAAGACATGCTGCAGCTTTTTGCCTCTGTACCTTAAAAATAACTGATGTTAGCTCAAGTTATATAATACCTCATCTTTCGTGACTCAAACTGTGCATGGCTGTATAGCTGTCTGATGAAAGATGTAAGTTGATAAATAATTGCTGGCTGTGATAATGCAATGTGATGGTCACACCGCAAAGGAACAGGGTTGAAAATAACTTTACATGGACAAAATAATAATAGACATCAACAAGAGTAATTTATTTCTTCTTGGTAAACATGTGAAATAGCATGCTAAAGAGGAATATTTATTCTATGAAGCTTAATTTTGAAAAATGAGAAGTAATCTCAAAGATAAACATTAAAAACTTATTACCGAAGTCCTTGCTACCAAAACCAGATGGTAAGTACACCACTGACTAGGGTTTGCATATTTATTCTGTATTAAACCTTTGCTTCAGCAGAACAATAAAAAGTGCTAGGAAGGAGTGGTTTTCCCTCTCCCCTCAATACATATCTAACATGGCCTCTGCAATAGCCAGAACTTGCATCTCGGGAGACCCTTTGATGGACCGGCTACTGAAGCATTGTGGATAGTTTGTTAACGGGTGTTGTGTTCATCCTCAGACTTAACATCAGCAGCAGATTCAAGATCAGGAAAGTTTTTCCCAATTCCTCACCATGCACCATTAATCTTTTTTTATTTTTTTTTTTTTTATTAGTGTTGGAAAGCATTTTATGCTAGACTGTGCTGTGTGGGGGAACCAAGACGAAGTATACTGTGGATCCCCTGAGACCAGAATTCCATCACCAGCTGAGGCTGGTTGCAGGAAACTGTTTGTCTTAAGCTTAGCTATAATGTAATAACTTCTATCCATGATTCCCTACTCCACTATTAGTATCCTGGAATATGCACACCCTCTATAATTCTCCTCTCCAGATCATCCGTACAGATTTAAGCCCCCAGGATAGGATATGTATTCAAAGACAACTAATGCCAGGTGCCGTTTTCATTTCTAAAGAGCATTTGAAATTGTCTTCTAGTGGAAAAAGGCAAAAAAATTAAAACAAATAAATAAATGAAGGAGGAGCAGAGGGAAAAGGAGCCAACCCGCAGACACAAGTTACACTATTTGCAAGCCAAAGGGCATTACAGTATATTCATAACACAGCCCACTTTCCCATTTGTAACAAAGACACATGATTTTCCTATATACAGACATCTAAGAAACTGTTACATATCTGCACAATTTACAGACAAAGATTAAAGGAAAAGCCATCTAAAGATTATCTGGCAGCAAATTGCTCCTACAGAATACATAAAACCTTTGTAACTTAAAGCCTATGTTGTAAGGCACATTTGATTTAGTCATTCGAACAGGATCCAGGACTCCTAAATTCCCTTACTAATATTAAGATTTGACCTTCTGAAAGTTATTTATGCCTGTCCACTCATCACTAAAGTGGACACAAGAACAAAGTGTATTTGCTACTACTATTTACTATACTCACGTGGAAATTACTAAAACAATGCAGTTTATTTATACTATATAAGTAAATGCTAAAGCTGTAACACTTTCAATAATGAAGGGGTAAGTGGAGCAAGTGAACTGGATAAAGAAATGTGATATGGTACAGACTAAGCACTGGCAGAGGGAGAGCACAGAGTAACAAAGAATGAGTGAAACACCAAGAAAGATGCTTAATCATCCTTTTGTCTGCAGCTAACTGCTTCGTGTGGATGAGAGAAAATATTTTCATATACTATTTCCAAAAGAAATACATGCCTTTCCAATTTTTGCATCACCTGGGCTTATCTGTAGTCTATCCAACCTGTGTATAGCAGTCTGCAAAGGATAAGTACCAAAAGTCCACTTTGCAACAACATGCGCATGCTCAAAATACACTCTTAAAATCTAATCTTAACCCCCCCCCAAATAGTATTGTCTTAGAACTGTGTAATTTCCCTCTTACAGCTGAAGTTTAACCCAGATACAAAGGCAGCACAACTGCATTCTATAAAAATTATTCATGGAGGTGCTGATTGCTCTAATTTCTGAGCTCTTTCTCAGAGATGCCACAAACCACTCTGTGACACAAGCAGCACAAAAGCAGTTTTCTTCATTCTGGAAAGCAACAGGGCAGGACAGGCAAGAGGGCAAAAGAAATTATAATCTAGGATAGGGATATTCTCCACAGCAAATGAAGAGAGGAGGTGGAAAGCAATGAAAGTCTCATATATAAATGCCAAGGATTCTACAACTCCCCTGGTGATCCTGGCAATAAGCCAGGAAAAAGTTTTCTCCTTCCTTTGCTGTTTGCTGCAACAAATCTTTTCTCTGGAGGAGGGGTGAGAGGGCTGGAACTAACTTCTCTGCATCTGATAAGATGGCAAATTGTCCAGGGCTGACATTTATGGGGGACCCAGAGCTCCACTGGAGCACTCTGGGAGGATTAAAGGAGGGTTAGCCTCTCCGATCGCGTTCCTTCAAACGCTGCGAATGGCAGACAGATGAAAGTTCATTTAAATTTGATAATGATGAGTCCAATGAACCCCGAGACAGAGACAGAAGCTATCCCTTTGTCAGGGAAAGAAGTGAAGCTGGAAGTTTAATAACTCTCATTAAAAGGATTTGTAAAAAAAAAAAAAAAAATCAAACTATGCTCAAAGAGCTTCCAGTGTCCAGATATTGAAACGAAGTTCTGTTTAATTGGCTAACAAGAACTAAATCCTATCTCTTTTTAGTGAGCTGCACCACCCACGGGAAAACTCCACCACCCATTTGCTTTAACTCTATCCAGGAGCGTTTTGCTGGAAGAATGGGATGTTTCACACGCCGGCAGTGATTGCCTGGAGCCAGCAGAAAGGCTCATATAGCTGTCAGCAAGCTGATAAGAGCTGAAATTACTCTACAGAGCCCTCTTTAAAGAAGAGCCAAAGAAGCACATTAAATGAAAGGGAGGAGGGGTCAGAGAAGCCAGCCACTCATGTTGTTTTAACGTGGCACTAAAACAAGTCCTTGATTTATGCCCATGTCTTCAGCTCTGTTTGACCTGGAGTCTGAACTTTTCTTCAGGTCAGAGCCAAGGCACAGGGGATGTGCACTAGAAAAACCACAATAGCTCATCCAGGTATTCCCAGTGGAGGAACAAACACTGCAAAGGACATGGGTTTTTAGACCAGATTCCAAATAATACAAGTTCTAGGGAACATCAAATGAAATTGTATCAAACAATGTACACTCATGTCCATTCACTTTCTTCATGACCTTCTTATTTAATAGCTCTTGCTCCTCATTCCAAATCATTCATTTTTAAGATGAACAGTGTCCATGTTTAATCACACCCTTGTTCTATTATATCCTTCTTAAGATGGGAGAACCATAACTATGAACTGTATTCAGGGGGCAGAGACATGACAGATCCATGCAGTTGCATAGTGTTTTCCATTTTGTTCTCTGCTGTTTTTCTAAAAATTATTTATGTGACTTTTTTTGACCATGACTAACCATGAATCTCTTATTTTCACAGAACAACTTATTAGAGCTCTAAGAACTCTTTTCCAAGTGACTGCAGTAGCTGACAGGCCATCACTGCCTATGGAAGGCTGCTTCTCTTTTCACATATCCCCTTTCTTTAATCTATAGTGAATTTTGTTTGTCACGTCAGCATTTGATTCTGCTACACCTGAATTTCTTTGGCCTAAGAATCATTCCCAAGGGGGAGCTGCAAGGGTTTTTCTATTACCGTTAGCTTGAGATGCAAGTTTTTTTCTTAAAGGCCACGCTCTTCTGGGGTGCTCTTCCTCTACACAGCTACCTCATTTTATGGAATTTCTTATCCCCAAGATCTCTACCTTGCTAAGTTTGGTCGAAACTAGACAATAACAGAAATCAAAAGAGAAAACAGCATGCACACTGTATGTGATCATACCCTTGTTTCCCTAGGAAACCAGGATGAAAAGAATTCCTGCACTGGAGAACGCTAGCTTTTCGTTCTTGTATTATAAGAGCTCACAAAGCCACCCAGTCTTCCAAAATTCAAAATTTTTATTTCCGGGAGGTGGGGTGTGTTATAAAGTCAAAAAGGAACAGGCACAACAAAGCCTTCTTTTGAAAATAAAGTCCTTACCTAAAATCCTTCAGTGAGAAATAATACCTAAATAAACAGAGGAATAACTCTTCTATTCCCATTACAGAGCACCTATTCTGATCCTATGCCTTCATGAGCCTGTGTTTTAAAAAACTTCCAAATGTTGATATTTATTGAGGAAAAACATTTACAAAACGCCTGTACATTCAGATAAACAGATTCATCTCTGAATGGAAAACAAAGGAAAAAGGGCAGAGAGGCTGAGATGTAACTTGTAAAAAACCTTCATACAAGTTAAAGACATTTATGTATCAAGTACAGTGGTGAAATATGTTCCTAGAGATTAACAGGTTTCAACCAAAACCCTCTGTTAGGAGAGAAACTATACAAGGAATGAGATGGGCAGACAACAGCAAAGTTTTGTTTTGCCTTCTCCCTTTACCTCTTTTACTCTAAGGAGCAAGAGGACATTTCCAACTTCACCCCCTATTGTATGCATCTATTACCTTGACTTGTAGTTCTCGCCTCTCCACTTCCACAGCTTTGCTGTTACCCAGTTGCTGGTTTGTGGGGCAGAGAAAATGGACCCGTAAGGATGCAGCACCAAGTCTGCTGGCTCAGTAGCTGAGCTATCGACCTGCCTCTGGGCACTCCTGCCAGTGTTTCAGACTCCATCTGGAACTATTTGTGAGAGGGGGATGGTTCAAGGAAGCTTCAAAGAAAAGGAGAATGACAACATTACCGTAGAAAACAGACAAGACAGCAATACCAGGGATGCACAAGTTCCATCCAGACTGCTATTAATTTTAGCAGCTCAACTAGCAGAGGCTCTTTTTGATGGTCAATGTGTTGGAGTTTATAAGAGCTATCATATGCTGGTCTCCAGTTCTCACAGAAGTAGGTGATACACCGAGTATTCAAAATATGTAACCTATATGTAATATGTGTAACATATATGTAACATATGCTGTGAGCATAGAAACTATTCCCTGTGAGGAAAACCAGGAACTGTTGAGGGCAAGAAGTTGGGCAAGTTTGAACAACAGAAGTGTCAGTTAATATGGCTCATCTCCAGAGATCTCAGCACTACCAGCTCTAATGCAGGACAGTAGAAATCAATTCTGATTTCTCACACTCCAGCTCTGCTCAAACCAGTAAACCTCTATCCTGGTTTATACCATGTACCATCTGACAAAACAACTGAGGCAAAACCAAGTTGTATCATAGGAAATCGCAGCCCAGGTCACAACAGCTGCAGATCCCAGCAGGTGACGACTCCAAAGCTAAAGTACCTGTATTTTATTCTCATCATGACGGTATTGGGTGATGCTCGTGATCAGTGTCCAAACAATGAGAAGATACTTTCAAATGTGGGTTTTTATTTATTATGTAATGACTTGCACTCAAAAGCCTTCCTCTCTTCTCCAGAAGTTGTATGGCCGGAAGTACTTCCAGAAACAAAGCAAAAATTAACCATAGAGAAAAGTTTACTCATTAAATGCAGACAATCTATTTCAACTTGAAAATAATTCATATACACATGTCTGTGTGTGTGTGTGTAAATATATATATATATACACATACACAACTTGATACATGATCTCAAGAGAATCAACTGCAACAAAATACTGCAGAAAAAGTACCCAATCAACAAAGAAAACTGCCAAGCTAGGGTTTACAGTAAAATTTGCTTTAATTACAAGGTTTTCCAGCTAAGGTTAAGAATTATGTCATAATGAAGCCAACCACTGAAACCAAAGTAGTTGGACAGCAAGGCTCCAACCCCACAAAGGTTATCAGACCCAGAAAGCCTAATAGGTATGATGAAGTCATGCTTCACCCTACTGAAAAACAAGATTTGTTCTGTTTGGCTAAAAAGAGGATGATCTCAACCACACTTATATCAGAACACGTCAACTCGTTTCTTAATTTACTGAAAAAGTACGTTAATTGGCTAGTACTGGCAAAGCGTGTTTCACAAGTCTTCATCAAAAATATATTGTCTCCCTACTGGAACTTTATGTGCCACAAAAGCATTTTTTTTAAATAAAACCTAAACATTGCAAAGAAACGGTGAGATGTTGTAAAACAAGTTTCATACCAATTTTAATAAAAGGTCTTTGCAAAAATAACTTTTTCCTCTTTCTAACTTCAGTTATGGACCAATCTTTTTGTAACTGTATATCAAATTCCAAGTGTTTGACAATGTAAAAACAAGAAAGAACATGATCATTGTGATCTAACTATCTTTGTTTCCATCTAAATAAGAGCAATGCTCAGTGAAAACTACAATGGACTGGAAAAAAACCAAGCATACCACAGGACCAGTTTCAGTCAGTCCTATTCCACTCAAAAAAAAAAACAAGCATCAAAATATTGTATATCAAGTGTTATCAGCCCTTGAAGTTCAAGCAGCAAAAGGAAGAGGTTTAAATATCATTGAGAAATATGGGTTACTTGCAAAACCAGAATATTTTGACGCTTTTGTTTCACTTCCATGGCTCAGCAGAATAAACTACTGCTATCAAACACATCTGAAAACATGCGTAAATCACTGCCGCTCATTTGCAGATTCATTCTATAAATGGATATTAATTGAGCTTCATTTTAGTAGTTCCTTGCCCAAGAAACAAAATAGATCACCTATAACAACTTCACATTGCTTCTGAAATACTCTTAGCACCAGCCTCTTCAAAAGGTTCATTTCAACTTCAAATTCCCTCTTCTATCATGATTCTAGCTTTATTTTGTGAACCTTTATTCATTAATTCTTGTACATCATTGCTGAAGTGAAGATGGTGGAAAAAAATAAACCAAACCTGGGAAGCCATTTTGGCTGGCCAAAAAATCCCCAGCCATTTAAATCAAAAGCAAGTAAATAAAGCGTGCAACTGCTCCCTGCTGAGGAGGAGGAAGGAAACAAAGATCTGTAGCAGAGGTGGAATGCTACTGCATAGTTATCACTGAGGAAAAGCCATCAGGTTATTGGCAGCCCACACAGTATCAGTTACTAAGTACTTTTTCACCGTATCAGAGACCTAGAACATAGAACCTTGAATCAACCAGGGAATTTCACAAATAAGGGTGAGAAGACACGTAATGTATGGAGATAACACATTTAAGTACCCTCAATATGCAGACAGAAATAAATTCACAAAGACAAGAGAAAGACAGACCTTGTGATTTCATTCTGATACTCCTCCTACCAAAACCACACAACTATATATTCAGCAAAAGCATCAAGGTGCAAGGAGGCTTTAGGCAAACAGAAGTCAGTCAATAGAATCAGTTTCCAGCATGTTTAGTGATACTTTGGACCCAATGGCAATGACTGCCACAAACCATCTATAATCCAATCACATTCACTCCAGACAAACTGGAATTGCACTCTTGATATTAAAATATCTTCTATTTTAACTTAATTTTGTGGAGCTATAGATAGTAGAGAGAACTTATAAGGGGTGGGGGTGGGGTTTGTTTCGTTGTGAACATTTGGGGGATTTTTTTGTTTGTTTCTGGTTTTTTTGTCAGCTGCATTCTCTGTAGAAAGAGAACACTATCCTGAAACAACTGTTTCATTATTTTAGTAAAATGAACAAGAAAAGCAACACACATTTAAAACTGACATTAACACTCTGTTAAAAGCTTTAAGGAGCAAAACTCCATCGTGTTAACTTATCTACGCTCATATCAGAGGAAAAAAAAAAAGAAAAAGCAAAATCCAGTTTGTAGGAGCTGCAACAACAAAGCTACTTTTTCACCTGACACCCCTGGTGGCAACCTGGCCCTGCCAGTGGGCCACAGCAACACGGGTCAATTGTGTGAAGGGACTAAAGAGAAAGGAGACCCCTGACGGCTGCTGAGATGTTTGCAGACTCTCTGTACAGAGAGTGAAGTGAAGCTGGCAACGGAATTCAGGCATGAAAAGACTTACTGCTACATTTGAGAGTCTATTTTCTCCATATGTGCATTATTAATATACACTGTGCAGCTTTTAGCAGTGCCCAGGTAGAAATAACTAGTGTTATTATAGGCTACACCCTGAAAATGAAGCCTTGGGTCGCTTTTTACAAGGACCACCCAAAAAGATTATTTTGTCATTGAGGTTGTGTAAGGGAATTTCAGAAACATGTCTTCACAATTGTTGCAGAAATTCAACTATGGAACTCTCACATGTCTTCAAAAGTCACCTGAGATCAGATAGTTTACTTTTTCCCTACATATCCAGATCTTAACCTTCTCTATGCCTTAGGTACTCATCAGGAAAAACAATGACAACAGTATCTCCCTACCTTATACCAATATAAGGTACAGTAAGGTGACAAGGATGAAAGTTCCTAGATGCAAGTTTACAATATATGTTAACAGGACAGGGAACTGCTTGAGAGAGTCCAGGCCAGAGCCACAAAGATGCTGAAGGGAGTGGAGCATCTCCCATACGAGGAAAGACTGAGGGAGCTGGGTCTCTTTAGCTTGGAGAAGAGGAGACTGAGGGGTGACCTCATGAATGTTTATAAATATGTAAAGGGTGAGTGTCAGGAGGATGGAGCCAGACTCTTCTCAGTGACAGGCAATGATAGGACAAGGGGCAGTGGGTGCAAGCTGGAACATAAAAGGTTCCACTTAAATATAAGGAAAAACTTCTTTCTTCACAGTGAGGGTAACAGAACACTGGAACGGGCTGCCCAGAGAGGTTGTGGAGTCTCTTTCTCTGGAGATACTCAAAACCCTCCTGGACGTGTTCCTGTGTGACCTGATCTAGGTGTTCCTGCTCCGGCAGGGGGATTGGAATAGATGATCTTTCAAGGTCCCTTCCAATCCCTGATATTCTGTGATTCTGTGATCTGTCTTCTTCACCAGCCCAAAGAAATAATCTATACATTCCAACGGCCAAAAGAAAAACATGGTTGAATCCTACACCCTAATCTGACAAGAAAACTCTTCAAATTTTGTGAAAATCTTCACACAACTAACAACACTTATTTGTTGGGCTTGTCCTTTATGTGCGAGCTCTAGAATTAAAGGAACTGATGATGACCTCTCTGCTCTGGTGAGACCCCACCTGGAGCATTGCATACAGCTCTGGAGTCCCCAGCACAGGAAGGACAAAGACCCGTTGGAACAGGTCCAGAGGAGGCCACGAAGATGATCAGAGGACTGAAGCACCTCTTCTGTGAGGACAGACTGAGAGAGTCAGGGGTGTTCAGCCTGGAGAAGTCTCTGAGGAGACATTATAGCAGTCTTCCAGTACCTGAGTTTCTTCTATACAAGAAAGCTGGGGAGGGACAGTTTGCAAGGGCATGTAGTGATAGGACAAAGGACAATAGTTTTAAACTACAGCAGGGTAGGTTTAGATTATAGATATTAAGAAGTTCTTTACAATGAGGGTGGTGAGACACTGGAACAGGTTGTCCAGAGAGATGGAGGCCCCATCCCTGGAGGTGTTCAAGGCCAGGCTGGATGGGCCTTTGAATTACCTGGTCTAGTGGGAGGTGTCCCTAGCCATGGCAAGGGGATGATATTTAAGGTCCCTTCCAACCTAAACCATTCCATGATTGTGTCTGTAACAGCAAAGCTAATAAACAGGAATCAGCACCAATTGGAGTGAACCACAAGACATTTATCTTTTGACTATATACCCAGCCCACACAGACTTCACTCACAAGTTCGGACAACTCACGGTCTCAGCACTTCCAGTCACCACATGAGTAAATTCCCCTCTCAGAGGAACTGTTACCATCGTTAAAATATTTAAAACATTTGGCAATTAATGCTTCTCTCACAAAGGCAGACTCCTGAACTACTTTCACAAAATTTAAACACCGTGTATGGAAACGAAACAAATGTACACCACCATTTAATCAGCAATACGTAAGAGTAGGTAGTACACCTGCATTCAGGGTGAGCTGCCATCTGAGGGTGCATTAAGAAAGCAGAGGGGGCACAAGAAACGTGAAATTAATGAAAGTGGGGTTTGACTCCATTGGCAGAAATGAGCAAACTCCACTCCTGGCAAATACTACAGGATCTATTAATGACAAAGCAAATAGTCAAAATTTCAGTTTCACATTTCAGGATGGGGAGGCTTTGATCACTGCGGATGCTAAAGATCCTATAATACATTTCACAACAGCATGTACATTAACATGGTAGGTTGGAGAAAATCCACTCTGAGTAACTGAAGTCTGCCTACTGACGTGTTCTGCTCCAATTGCAGTCATATACAATATTCTTAATTTCCTGACGTTAGGGTAATGCTGATCAACAACCTGTTGTTCAACACAGTTAGCTGCACCAGTGATGCGCAGAGACACAATATTGGAAAGTAATGATCAAGGTGTATATTTAGCATAAAGAAAAAAAGAGGGATGAATAAGCAAAATATTAACATGAGACTACAATGGATGCTTCTGCATTCCGACAGATTTCACCGTTATGGGAGATGTATGAACCTACGCTCCAACCATAAACAAAAGAAAATAATTTAAACACAGTACATTATTTTACCTGTCTTTGCATCTCTTCAATCTGTCGCTGGGGGACACTTCGTAGAATACTGTACATTTCAGGCATCTTGTCTTCAGGGATGACAACAGAGGCCCTAAAAGCAAAAAAAACCAAAAAAAACCCAAACAGAAAACAAATGGTAAGAGAGGTAAGAGAGAAGAAGGAAGCTCTTCATTAGGAGATGTCAATAGCTTTTCCAACACAGAGTCTTGTCCTATTCCAATAAGAGATGTTCAGAAGATATTAGCAGGAAGAAACAGTCTTCTTTCAGTGTAATTAATTATTCTGCAGTAGTTCCTTCACAACATCAGCCAGTATGCCCACAGATAATGCCACAAAGTCTATAGACTGATCTACAGACAACCTAATAAATACAGAAGAGGCAAACCCAGAAATCCTGAATTCTCATCTCTGGATTGCCACTAACTTGCTGTCAACTGAGATTTTTGAGTGACCAAACACATACAACATATACAATGCTATATATACAAACTAGTACATTTTGTAGGTATTGTTCTAAGATCACACACCTTGGCATAGTGCATGCATGGAAAAATAATCTAGGCTCTTAACACAGTGTACTCAACTACAAAACAATTCTGTTTCATTCTCAGATGAACATAGGAATCATGAGAGAACACACAGAATTTAGCATTTACGTGACACAAATTTTAGCACATACTTTTCTTAAAAGAGCCTGAATGCAGATCAGTCCTCACTAAATTCAAGCACAATAAAGCAAGTCTGTTTTAGAAAAAAATATCTACAAGATATAACAAAAATAGCTACAAGATAACCAAATGGTCTGTCATCTCTGCCTCATTTGTTTTCCTCTCCTATTTTTGATGCGTAGTATATCAAGGGTAAAGACTACATGTGTCTTATTCTGTATACTTATTTCCCGTAGCCCCCAATGCCCTTGACTCATAACACAGACTTTATTCACATTACTGAATGCAAAGAAGTCCCTAATGAGGCGGCTTGATGTACAATACTGAGGGTACAGACCTCTTCCAGTCCAGAACCTCAGAGAAAGGTAAGATGTAGGAGTCAGCAATGATGACTGGGACACAGCCAGCTTGAAGAACATCACTTAGCACAGCCTGTCCCAGACGGGCTCCACGTAGAACAACACAGAATGTGGACTCCTGTTAACAAATGGATCAAACAGACAAGAAAAAAAGGGAAATGTTTGATTCGTATTATGTGTCTGTGTTTATGCATCACACCTTCCTGCCCTCCCCCTTGTAAAAAACCAGGATGGTTACTTACCTCGAAAGTGTGATCTACAAGGAAAGATTGATTTTATCAGTACTACTTACTCTGAAGGGGTGAGGGCAGGAGGAAGATGGCTAAGGGGAGCTTCAAAGATACAAAAAGTTGCTGCAAAATGGAAGAATATAATCCACTTACTCATGTCCACAACACACAAGACAAAAAGCCGTAAATGTAAACTGCAGCAGAGAAGACTTCTTGACTACGCTGCGCTCAGCCTGTAAATGGGGACCCTAAGGAGCCTTGCTACAGGTTCAAGATGTTTCTAGAGTTCAGCTACACAAACAAGGAAAAAGCCAAAGTCAGTCTTATCCCGAAGTCTAAGAAAGAAAAATTATAAAGTTGATACAGGGGCTCCCACAGATAAGAAAACATCTTTCTGGCTTGCATTCTGTGGCCTGAGGAAAAGGAGCCAGGAGGCTCAGCAGGGCAGCAAAACATCAAAATGGAACTAGGAAATACAAGGGGTTTGCTGGCTCTTCATTTGTTTCCTAACGCAACTGTAAGACCTGTGTTCATACCCACAGAGTACTAAAAGCCTTGGAAATCCCATCCAAGGGAAGACTGCAAACAGGAAGCATTAGCTACCCAGAAGCCCAAGATCCTGTCTAGCAGGAAATCTGTAAAGGCAGTGCTGGAAAGGATGAACTGTGATCGTGGTTCCCCTTCCCCCAGTCTCAGACAGGAAGAGAAGGGTGGGGGGAATGGAAGGAGCAGAGAGAACACACACACATTTTAACCACTGACTCACTAGATCGCACAGCAGCAGGTGGAAGAGACTCTAGTAAGGTCTGGAAGAGGGAAAAAAAAAAAAAAGCAGCCCAGATGTGGACACACATGCTCATCTGCACAGATAACCATTTTTCCTGTCTAGACAAAGGTTACTATAAATACTTCTCCTCGCATCATCACTGTTATCAGCCAGACATTCCAAGGGGAGATGCAGGGCTCTGCAAAGGAAAGTATTTTAATGATCTCGGCATGTGCCAGCTCTCTTCTGAGTTATAAAATCATATAGAGCAAGATATAGATATACATATAGATTCCCTGACTTGTTATCCTTAAGCAATCCAGTCTGTTTTCACAGAAATAGAGCAAACAAATAAGTATTTTTGCCTTTGGCTGAAAGCTTAGGACTCAGGGTGACCCTTTCCTCCCTCTCCCCCTCCTCCACAAGGAATTTTAAACATATTTCCTACAAAACATAACAGGAGGGGTGGAAACTTTGCCTTCCCTCTGCTTGTTTGTTATTTTATCATCATTTGCTGAAGTTCAAAGCCAGATTTGCTGCTGGTGGCCACAGACAGAGCACAGTGGCCTACGGCGTAACTCCACCACACCGCATGCCACAGCACCTCTCTGTTACTGAACTGCCAAGAGACACAGGGGTCTGAGAACGCCATCTAGTTTTATCTTCACTGACACATCAAAAAGCCTCTGGAAGTTGGGCCAAAGCCATGAAACACATTTCACCTAAATGTTTTCATAGCTGCACGCTGACAAGTCTTCTGGCTCAGTCCATCATATCCATACAGAGAGTTCTGTAGGGTTTAACTACTGAGCTGCATAGAAAAAATACAATCTGATCAAACCTCCTTAAATGTAGCACTCGGTTTTGCCCCCAAATTAAATAGATGTAGAAGCTCTTTAAAGTTCATTTTAATCTTCCCTCCAATTGACAAAGCCATCCTCTGTTCCACGGTTCATCTAGCAAGGCCTGGACTGTCCTATGTGAGAAATCAATTCCAAAATCATGCCTGCTGAAGGAATTTTGACAGTTATTCTGGAGAGCGTCAATTCCAATGTTCTTCCCCAATTTTGAAGTCAACAATTTTGTCTGACCTCCAAAAATCTCTCTTCCCTTTGTTGCTGGATTTGGCAGTATTTTTGTATCATTTTTTAAGTTTACATGACGTTGTCATGTGTTACTAAAATACCATCATGACCAATCTAATGCAATTTTTATACACAAGCAGTGTTTTCAAATTGCAGCATAGTCTGTGTATCAGTTTGAGTACATAGTTCTGGACCTAATTAAAAATAAGAACAAATTTAGGGTATAATACCCATGCTAACATAATAAATCATGGAGTTTCAAAACATAGCAATCAAGTTAATGGAATAGGCTGAGGGGTAACAGTTTTAAACTGAAAGAGGAAAAATTAAATGAGATATTAAGAAGAAATTCCTTACCCTGAGGGTAGTGAGACACTGGCCCAGGTTGCCCAGAGAAGCTGTGGCTGCCCCATCCCTGGAGGTGTTTAAGGCCAGGCTGGATGGGCCTTTGAGCAATCTGGCCTAGTGGGAGGTGGCCATGCCCATGGCAGGGGATTGGAACTCAATGATCTTTAAGGTCCCTTCCAACCCAAACCATTCTATGATTCCATGATAAATACAAAGAAGTGCCCTACCAGTGCTAAACCAAACCAGCTCTACAGCCAAGACAGTCACCAAAGGGAAGAGAAGTTTGCAGAAGAGACGTCCTTACCTGAAGCACTTGAGGATAATCAAAGACTTGATTCTTGTGACAGCGTTTGCGAACAGCAGGGACCCCATCTGACAGATTTGTACATTTGTCAAGGATCAACACCGATTCCCCGTTCTCAGCTTGAAGAGCTTCCAACTCAGCCCGGTATTCCGGGTGCAGAGCCATTTGAGATGACAGAATGAAATACCTGCGAGGACTGAAAAAACACAGCAAGGTTAACTGACAGCACTCAGAGTTTACTTCCAAGATGCTCCACAAAACATGGGAAGAAAAAAAAAGCAAAAAAAAGCAGAGCAAGATTAACTAAATGTGAACTCACTGCCAAGACTGTATTTTCAAACAAGGCTGGAAAGGGTAATGATGCAATACAATTACATCTTGGATAGTAAGGGGCTCAGCCTTATTTACAACTTCTAATAAACTTTTACTTGAAAAGTGCTTATTACATTAGAATAGGCATTATAAACTGAAATAAATATTATTTAGCTACATGCTAAACCAGCTTGCTATTGATGCCAGGGTTGTTTGTTCTTCTATTTGGTGTTTTAGTGCTATAACAAAGTAGACAGTACACGGAATGCTGCTGCTAGTTTCTCCTCCCATGTATTTCCTCATAAATTTTAATTGGAAAAAAAGATGCTGAGCTGACAACTCAGGTGCCCTAAAGTAACATTTCCAGGACAAAGTTGAAGGCCCATTATCCCCTTAACTCTCAACTCCTACCATGTTCCAAAACACATGAATGCTTAAAATGTGCCTTAATACTAGGTATAAGTAAGACACTTTTTACGATGAAGGTGGTGAAACAGGCACAGGTTGCCCAGAGAGATGGTAGATGCCCCATCCCTAGAAACATTCCAGGTCAGGTTGGACGGGGCTCTGAACCACCTGATCCAGTTGAAAATGTCCCTGCTCATTGCAAGGGGGTTGGACTAGATGACCTTTAAAGGTGTCTTCCATTCTATGGTCCAAACCATCCTGTGATTCTGTGAATAATGAAGTTTTTTCAAGACACTAATTAACATGGGAGGTAAACCACACAGGAATACAGTCTCAAATAAGGTGCTCACAGCTTTAAAAACTTCTATTAATGTTGGAAAATAGCAAACAGCACATCACATAATTGTTGTATTCAGTCTCATCTACTTTGTTTTCCCTTTAAAATGGTTCGGCTAAGTCAGACTGCTCCACCAGTCGTCACTGAAAGGAACACACAGCGAGGGCCTGCCCTCACACTGCCAAAAGAGCACAGGAAATACAAGGCCTGCACTTAGGATTCCAGTCCTACTCCACGTGATGCTATCTTTAATTTACAGCTCTGAAAACACATAGAAACTCACACTTTATAAAGTCAGACCTCTCCTGCTGCTCCTCTCACCTCTTCTACTCATTTTCATGGGGGTCACTTTAGTTGCTCCAATTAACAGATGAGACTTGCATAGAATTTTTTCTAAACATTCTTTTTTTCCCCACAAAACTCCCGCTGCTACCAGCTTGCTACCAGCAGCTCTATAGAATACATATTTCTAGCAGAGGTGGATTAAAAATCTTTTAAACTATCCATCTAAAAAGGAAAGTACCAAACCTCTCAGTTCAGCTCTATAAAAGGAAATAAAAAAGCATTTTCCTTAAAAAAAGGACAAAATCACTGCATTGAGTGATAATAAATGCCTATAACCAGCTAAAAATTATGCAGATTTGTGTATATGTTTAAAACCAAATTTTGCCTTGAAACTGTCATCATCCTACAACACTCAACATTTTGCTATCAAATCTTACTACGAAACAAAGCACATCCCATCTCCCAGGAAATAACACACCTGTGTAGTGGAACATGATCATCTATCCCAAGCAAGCCTGAATTCTGAGCATTGTTCCCTTAACTCTCCTGCATAAATCAATCAAATTTGAGAACGGGTTTTAATTAGTAATGCTAAGTGGCCACTAGATGGTACTGCTGAGGCTACAGCCGGTTCCTCACCAAAAAACCGCAACTTTGAGACCACGGAAACTCCATGAAAGCCCGTTCACTGAACACAGACTCAGGCATTGCATCAGCTCCCACATGAGTTTCTCTTATCTTCCCTAAAACCAGACACACCATTCAGCTGACCACATGGACATGACCAAAATCACTGCATCTCTCTTCACAAGTGTCAAAAAATAAATCGGAGCCTCTCATCATGTTCATGCTTTCCAGGCAGAAACATGAAGTGCCCTTTCACTCAGTTGGATTGTAAGAATACTTGAGGTCTGTGAAGAATCGATTGAGATGCAACCAGATGCCACATGCTGGTCTGGTCCACAAGCACTACAAGCAGGAACACACTAGGTGTGAGCAAAGCAAACCACTGCTGCACCAGTTTGTCCTGGAATGGCCTCTCGTATCTCACTTGGAGCAGCCCAGAGCAACAGCAGAGCCCTCACCAGACGAGGAGACGCTTAAAGCCAAAGTACGATAACTTTTTTCTGTTGGATAGTGAAAGCATCCTTTCAATCACAGTTTTCAACTTTAATAACTTATATTCTCTACAGGATACTGTTAGAACAAAAGGATGTAAAGTTTCTGCATTTCTAAACTTGATTGTCACAAACATTGCCTCAGTCTGACCATCTTTTAAACCGTAACAAAGGTTAAGAACTTGCTACAGTGAAACATCTTCTGCTGCATAATTAAGAGGCTTATGAAATATTAAAAGAGAAGTCTTCCATAATCAATTCAAACATGTCTTCCAGGCTTCTACCTACTCTTCCTTGGAAGACATGAATGGATTAGGGAAACCACCACTTTCCAGGGGGTAGTTCATTTTAATGGCCAATTACATTCCCTGTTAAAATTAGTGCTTTATTTCCCATTTGTCTTGCTTTACTTCTAACTAAAAGGTTTGAAGGGTTGCTTGTTATTCCATTACTTTAAAGAAGAAAAAAACCCCAACATCTCAGTATTGCAAGCTCTGGATGTAACTATTCCCGTAATCAAATCAGCTCATTCTTTTTCACAAGCTAACCAGACTGCCCTCCTTAAGATTCATTCTGCAAGAACTTCTTCCATCCAGAGCTGTATTCCCAGGCTTCTATTCCAAACTCTGAGTGTCATTTTGACAGGACTTTAGAACAACCACAGCGTTTAAACTGATACAGGGAGAATGTATCTGCAAGACATACAGAGGTAAAGATCACATTCTTGCTCCTATTCTCTGTTACTCATTCAAAGTTTGCAGATACTACCCAAGGAGCTCACCTTTATCCCCATGATCCCTTCTGTCTCTTTAAAATACACTTCTTTTATCATTGCAATACCAATCTTTTGCCACTACTTTAAGTGTCAAAAAATAAATTGTCTGAAGCAATCATTTTTTAGGCATCTATACTGCTTGGAATTATGGCCCTGCTTAACTTACAACTTAAAGAAACCAACCATAGTAACAACTGCTTTTATTTATAACCAAAACATTGTCCACTCACTGGAAATATTGAATCCAATTCTACTAGAAACACTGTCATGCTCTCATATTTTATAGTTCGGCTTCCAGAGTGGGAAAAACAGAATCACTCCAAAAACATCCTCAGTTCACAGCTAAACCACATGTTGGCAGATGAGCCAAGGCCATTAGCACTGGAACCATCATATATTTTAATAGGAAGCACTATTAAAACCAACTCTTATAAAATTGCCAAAGCCCACCAGCAAGTTAGTAGCTATATTTATATTTTATCAGCCTCAATATTAAACATGATTTTGAATCTTCTTTGCCCAATTTGTGGGAATTGCTTTACCCCGGTCCTTTTTCTGGCAGATCCACTTCCGCCGACAGTGGGCTGTAAACAGGAATACTGACATCGTAGCCTTGCCGGTAAGTCCACGTGGAGAAGCCTCCACCAGCCAGCAGAGCTCTGAAAAACACAAAAAAGCAACTTTTTAACAGAGTACATACACCACCACTGGAACCTCAGAGGGTGATTTTCTAATTGCCATCACCAGAACATGAAGATGATGCGTGCTCCGAGATAAATAGTTCCCTCAGCTTTTCTCAGTGGCATTTTTCACTCAGTTTTTCAGTTCCCTTTGGCTTTCAGGAAGAACCTACTGCCAGATTGGATCCAGCCATCAATGGAACACTCACAATTTGGGATGACCACTGAGGAACGGACCATTTTTGTATTAATATAGGGAAATTTATTGTGTTGCAGCCATCATGACAATTTTGCATTTTTGCAAGCTTAACATGATCAAAGTCAATTTCAATATAAAGAGATACATTGTTAATTATTTATACCAGTTAACATATTCCTGGATGCTTGCATGAAAACAGGGTATAACACAAAGTGTTAGAGACAAGCTATACTTCAGATCCAAGTCCAGGTACAATAACAGTATTTTGGCAGTGTAGAGGGACACTGTACTTCTCAGGCTAGAAAATAAAATGGAGTTATTTGCAATTGTATTTTCAAAGTGATCATAGAAACTAGTGAAATTTATTTAACTTTTATATTCCACAAAAAATTCTATAAACAGAAAACATACCAACAAGAACTCTGAAACTGCCTTCCAACAAGCTAACAAACTAGCTGTTTGGGACAGTTCTGTGTGCTGGAACACGCAGGAATAATCAAAGCTCGACCAGTTATGATGTAATTCAACCTTCCAACAGGATGACCCTGATTCTCTGTGGCTTCTCCTAGATAAGACAACCTTTTGCCAGAGAGAAGAGCTTTAAAAACCGGAAGAGAGCAATGTGTACAGAAGAAAGTAATGCATTATTCACAATACCAGAAAAAACACAGTCTTGTTACTGTTTCCTATCCCAAATCAGGGTTCTCTGAAATGTGTTAGTAGACTACATCGGCTGTTGAGTTGCCATTTCATCTCCAGTGAGCAGGTGACACCATGAGCACATCATCCTATTTCCAAGTCCAGTGGCTGATGTTCTTGTGCTCCGATGTCACTGAATGAAATCCTTAGTACAGTGGTTTGAGAAGCAGTTTTTCCACAGCTGTCATACACCAGATTGTTGCTATACCTAATTATCATCCCAGACCTATCATTTTTTTCCCATCAGAATACGACACCCCAGATAAACACAAGTATGTTCTGCCTGTTCTAACCTCCATCAGACGTCCCATGGGATACTTCACTTCCTGCTCGGACTTGTAGCATTCAACACCACAAGCGCACTTTGCCATAAATGTGACTGCACCCAAACAGTCAGGCAAGCAGTCCTGAGTGTCATTTAAGAAGCTCTTGGAAAATCCCAGGCTCTGGGTTAGAGGATCCAGATTAGAGATGCATTTCAGCTTGACAACAATTACAGAATCAAAGCAATTTGCCCTTTATTTCTCTCCACTCGGAACACAAACTATGGTAGGAGCACAGGATGACAAATCAAGTATGTGCTGAGAGAGAATTTATGGTCCAAGTTACATGGTTAATTTGGATTCCTCTCCGATGCCACTCCCTTTGGTGACATGTAAAATGCAGCTATGACTAGGTCTTACCTTTGAAGCTGCATGTTCTGTGTCTTATCCATATTAATTCAGTTACTAGCAGGGAGGAAAAATTGGCTTGGGTGTTGCTGCTCTTGCACTTCATATCCCCTTCCTCATTTTGTAACCCTCCCTAATTGGGAAACTACAACCAGATTGTTTTAATTGGATCCGGTGAAAACATGACAGCACCTCATCAGCCTTGAGAAAGCAGGTGTGTGTCAAGCAGACTTTTACCTAAATAAACCCACAGGGAACCAACACCAGTTAAATAACTCCACTCAGATTTTCATTGTATGGTGCAAGAAGGGAGTAAAGATATTAACTCCTAATGTACTCAAGACAAATAACCTTGAAATTGCACTCATCAGTGAGGAATGAGCCTGTTCCTGAGGAACTTTTCACCACTTTTCTGCAGCAGCTTTCGGCCAAACTTCGTAACTCACCAAAACCCAATTCATCAACTGAAGCAGAACAAAAAGGTATCTTAGTTCATACGTTCGATTCTACAGCCACAGAGTAGCTTTGCAAAAGAAATCCTTTCATCTTCATTATTGAACCAAATTCAATAGCACTTGCTAACAAATAATGAGAGCTTATTTTTTAGGGTTTATAGCAAGAGATTACATATGTCATGGCAGCTAACACCACCAAAGTAGTCTCCATGCCCACAAGGCAGATTTCCACCTATGAAATTATGGAATAAAGCATTTTTACACTGTCTTTGGAAATTGGATTTAAAGATTTAATAAATAAACAATGCCGTAGTGAGGTAATTTAACTAAAAACTTTTCCAGACATAAAAATATCATATAACTGAATTCCCTTTTGTACGTAAGAGGAATTATTTTTTACCTGGATTAATGTTCTGCAGAAAATCAACAGACCCCAGCTCTATCAAACTTCATGGTCTGCTACTGTTCATTTACGTATGATCTCTGATAGGTGCTGAACAGAGAAGACAGGCCACACTCCCTGAACAAACTGCACAAATATTACCTCTGAATTTCACAATGATCCACAAAATCTCACAAATCCAGTCTTTCTGCAGTTGTACTGGTGCAGTTCAGACCAGTCTTTCCAAACCAGCTGAACTCTGCCATCATACCTTTGTTTCTGCCTGCATCACTCTGTGATGTTACAGCCAACCACCCTTCACACTTCGTTAACTGCCCCTTCTGTAACACACGTGGACTTTCTCGAATTAAGAAAACACACCCATATTGCCTGTTCAGTTAAATATGAACTAAGATCTCCAGAGGCCTCCAAAATCATACTGTAACCTCATACTGCACCACTCAGGCCCTTCCAGGGCTAGGTTCACACTACTGACTTTTTGACAGATCGTTTGTCTTCACACCTTGACGTGTAACACAGGTTCTGTACTGCACCAAATACAGTCTGTTGACTGCCTCCAAAGAGGAGTTTCCACCTTTTCTCCATCCCAAGGACTATTGTGGCCTCTCTTACGTATTACAGCTAGTGATTGTACAGCTGGGGGTGAGTCAGTTTGGCAAGCTACAGGAACAGCTGTATGTCAAAAAAGATTTGATTTTTTTTTTTTAAATTCAAATTACTCAGCTTTCAATGTTAGCATGGCCAACACTTAGAACAAACACCTACTATAATAATACATTTCCTGAACACTAAGCTAAGACACTCAAGACCAAATATAAATGGGCATTTGACACAAAAATGGGGAAAAAAATAGTTGTGCAGTATAAGAAATCTATTTCATCCAATTAAAAAATAAAATCTAATTCTTTGATAGACACATGAATCCATAAACACACAGTCTATGCCATTAAAGAGAGCATTGCCAAATGAAAATTGCACTTAAGAAGTATAAATCTTAAAACAGCAAACTCAAGTATTTACTAACAGATTAACTGGTTTGGCACGTAAGAATGATGCTTGACTGCCCTCTTCAGGCTAGTCCACATGCACGTAACATTTTATACAGATAAGTAAAAAGCTAAAGCCTTACTTCACAGTCAGGGGTGTAATTACAGTCGATAAACTTACTCTTTGAACATGTCCAGAAAACATACATTCTGTTCGGCACCAATGGATTTTTTAAATCACCTTTGGTGCAAAGAAATCAAGATATATTCCGTTCACAGTCATCTCAGCACAGATCCCATACCTCAGGAAATATGTTGTTGACATCTGGCAGAAGAAAGTTAACCTTGACCTTCAAGAGAGGGACTGGTTACATGGGACCTAACTCAGCAGAACTAAGCACATATAGGCTAATCTAGTAGAAATATATTCAGTAACAGTACTTAAGCTAAGTCTGTCTTACTACAATTTTCTTTGCCTTACCACCTCCTTTCCTCTCCCAAAAGTAAACTATTCTGCAAGTGAAAAATGATCTCAGGATTCACGCCTTTTAAGTTTCTGGCAAATATTTTCAAAACACACTTGTCAGAGAATAACTAAGAGCATTTGTCCACTTACTAGTAATAGTGTAGTCATTAGATAACAAATACTAATGAAATTTTTCAGTCTTGCCAAGTAGAGCAGCTATGTTAAAATCCCCTTGAAGCAATCTGACTTCTATCAGAAAGCTGCAATAAATCTTGAACTTCTAATTTGCATCACACAGGACATTTTGTAAAATGTTTTGAGTTCAGTAAGATACAGATCCAACCTCAAGATTCTCCATCCTTACAGCGAGCCCAACAGCTAAGAGCAAACACTGCCAGACACATCCCTTACAAAGATGGGGCTAAAGAGTCAGATTTCAGGAGCAAACACTTGTCCTGTACAAGTCAGGGACTTCTCCGCTTCCCTTTTTTGAAGGCATGAAGTTTTGTAATCATTAAGGAGCATGTCCTTTGCTATCAGCCACACTTCTGAGTTTCTTTGATGGTATTTACGCCCAGCTCTGTGCATTCAAACACAGCAAAACACATACCTATCTCTAGGAACATCTAGGGCGGTGTTATAATCTGGCGGCCCTCCAGGCAGCATATTGAAGAGCAAGTGATTTGTGCCCCGATCCCACCTAAGAGAAAAGAAGAAAGAGGCAACAGTTAGAAAGGTGTTCTCTAAATACAGACAGTAAGCTCTGGCATGGACTTGGTGCATCTTCCCATCAGTGTTAACCTCAGTTTTTTTCCACTTTGTGTTCTTTAAATTCTGTTCATGAAGTTTCAGTAAGTACCTGGATAACTGTGCCAAAGCCTGAGCTGTCTCCTTGATGCGGAGCGCATTCTGATTGAGGACATCTATGGACGGCACAAAAAGGCAGGCCCGGTTGACATCATCAGTGTAGAATTCACTGTCAGAGATGGCAGTCAGCAGCTCGTTGTATTCCCTGGAAATGGTGTTGCTCACCGAGGTCCCATATTCATCCACGTACTTTTTCAGCGAGTAGATGTACACCTTGATTTTGTTTTTGGGATTAAAGCCACACCGATAGACGTCGAAGCAGGTGTGCATCCTGCAGCTGAGGTCTCCCCGCTCAGGAATGGGGCTGTCAGCAGGAAGCTTGACCACAGGCACATCATGGACACTGCGTTTTTCAACGGTCCAGTCACTGGACGACTCAATGGAGTGAGGCCAGAACTGGAACATCCCTGTGGCGATGAGGCCAAGCAGAACTATGGAAAAGAGAGTGATGTAGTAGATGCGATGCTTGGTTTTCATCCTTGGGATGAGGGCTGGACCCCGGGTGTTATATTTGGCTGACGCACACATAATGGCATCAATTATCTCTTGTCTCTACAATAGAAAGAGAGAGTTTTAGAACCAACTCTGGAAGAGATACCTAGTTATCACAATGCAGAGAAAAAGCCAGTTAACCCTTTCAAGAGAGGTTCTCTGTCACAGCAGATTACAGCAAAATTTCTTCAGATGCTCACACGTCCCACCAGAATGTAATGTGCCATCTGGGACTGCCACTTGGCAAGGACAACATGAGGCTGACCTGCTCCTCCTGGCAGGAATGAAATGATGTTGGCCAGTTAACAACCACAAATCAGAAAAGTACATGGCTTGGGCAGCAAGGGGAAGGGGAAATCTCAAACGCTAGAGAAGCAGTGAGTCCTCAGAGGTGCTGCTCCATCTACGTCTAAGTGTTTTCATAGTGAAGACTAATAAAAAATAACATACTCATCTACATCTACAAGTGAAGAGAAACAACCAGGATGACCCATTATAAGCCCTCTGTGGGGTACTGCACAAAACATAAGATCATGATACTGCTTCTAATGCAGAGGTGCTTTCAAACTGAATTTTACAGGAGCCCCTCCATATCTGCCTAGAATGAAGCTAAACTACTTCTGGCAAGAAAAAAAAAATGAATTAATTTGTCATCTTTGTCAATATGCTTTCTGGAGCCAAAAAACGCATTCCATGAGCCACCACTGCAGCCACATTAAGCACAGCATTTTAATAATAGTTCACTGTAGTCTGAATAACACTTGTAGTGAAGAACATGATGTAATATAGGACCATAAACAGAGTCACACAATTACTGTAATCTTGGATGTTTCTTACAAACTTTCACACACACAGAATTCTGGTCCCAGCAAGAGGTAATTTATATTAATGACATATTGAAGAATCAGCTACTTCCTGCATGCAAAAAACTGTTCAGGTTTTCAACTAAAGCTCCATAATAAATAAATCCAATCTGAACTCTCCACAGCAGGAGCTTTCTAAGGGATTAAGCACGTTTTCCCTGAAAAAGAATGTGGATGGCAT
Source organism: Nycticryphes semicollaris (assembly GCA_013400055.1). Lineage (NCBI taxonomy): Eukaryota > Metazoa > Chordata > Aves > Charadriiformes > Rostratulidae > Nycticryphes > Nycticryphes semicollaris. The sequence goes on from VXBJ01005966.1 coordinate 300,833, forward strand.
AATTATGTGTTTTCCTTTTGGACATATGGGATGTTTCCTTGCTTTGACATCAGGAAATAACACCTGACAGTCAACTGTACAGTAGACATCAAATATGAATACAGCATCATTAAGGCATTAAACGCTCTTTATAACAAATTGGGTTATGTTTGGCAGTTCTTAATACAAGACTGTTAGGATGGCTAATGCATGAAGTGACTTCACTTACACACAGCAGCACAAAAATAATCTCAGCTGCCAATATTCCACTTTTAACAGTTGCTCTCATCAGTTTATGTTCACGTCATAATTCTGGAGACAGCTTTTAAAGCCTACTGGCCAAGACAATATATGTGTGATGCTGTTATTAGGACAGATGCCAGAATGCTACATTAGTCAGTTTTATAACTCAAAACTTTCCATACACCTCTGATAGTTAACCATGTTATTTCTCCATCCTAATACAGCGTCAGAACCGCTTGCATTATGACAAAGATTGCACATTTGCAGCAAGCATCTGAGTCACTCAATACAGCTGTCTAGACCTATGCCTAGAAGGGGGAAAACACCTCAATGAAATGTAACTCTCCATCCATGGAACCGTTTAATCACTTTTGCCCTGCACACAATCCACTTGAGCATCCTGCAGGCAGAAGAACAGGCCTACCAGCATTTGAAGTATTAGCAAAAACAGGAATAAGACAGAGGTGACAAAAAATGTTACAGGATCAAAAAATCATAGAATCACCCAGAGTCCAGCCATCAACCAAACACTGACAAACCCAACACTACCCCATGTCCCTCAGCACCACTTCTGCTCGCTTTTAAACACCTCCAGGGATGGTGACTCCACTGCTTCCCCGGGCAGACACTTCCAAAGCTGAATAACCCTTTTGGTGAAGAAATCTTTCCTAATATCCATCCTAAACCTCCCCTGGTGCAACTTAGAGTCATTTCTTCTTGTCCTATTGCCTGTTCCTAGGCAGAAGAGACTGGATCCACTCCTCACTACACCCTCTTTTCAAGGAGTTGTAGAAAGTGATAAGGTCTCCCCTCAGCCTCCTTTTCTCCAGGCTGAACAACCCCAGCTCCCTCAGTCACTCCTCACAAGATTTGTGCTCCAGACCCCTCACCACCTCCATTGCCCTTCTCTGGACATGCTCCAGCACCTCAATGTCCCTCTTGTCGTAAGGGTCCCAAAACTGGACACAATACTTGAGGTGGGGCCTCACCAGTGCCCAGTACAGGGGGACCATCACTGCCCCACTCCTGCTGGCCACGCTGTTCCTGATACAGGCCAGGATGCTGGTGACCATCTTGGTCATCTGGGCACACTGCTGGCTCACATTCAGCCGGCTGTCAGCCACCACTCCCAGCTCCTTTTCTGCCGGGCAGCTCCAGTCACACTTCCTTCAACCTGTAGCGCTGCATGAGATGTAAAAGCCGCGGTAACAGCCCCCTTCCGAGGGCTGCCAGAGGCTCGGGAGGGCCCAGGCTAACCTGGCTACCGCGCTGCCCGGAATAGAAACAGCAGGAGCCTGGGTCAGGCCTCCCTCCCCACCACAGCTCCCCCACCTCCTGCTCTCCTTGCCCACTCGCCGCAGCTCAGAGGACGGAACGGCCGCGGGCAAAAGGCAGGGTGCGAGGCAGGCCAGGCCCGCCTGGGGCACGGCCGGGGCTGCCGGCAACGTCCGCCCCAGCCCAGCCCAGCCCAGCCCGGCCTCCGTCTCACGGCGCTGGGCTATGACGGACCGCGCCCCCCGCCGCCCAGACTCACCTCCGCCCGCAGTCGCTCGGGCCCCACCGCCCGTGCCGCCAGCTCGGTGATGGCCCCACGGAGCGGGGCTCGCCCGGCAGCCGCCACCGCCACCCGGCCCGGCAGGGTCAGTCTGCGCAGGCTCACAGCACCTCCCTGTCGCGGCACTAGAGCGTCACTGCCCGGCAGCCGCGGCAGGAAGGGCGCCCCCCTGCGGGAAGGAGGACTCAGCTGCAGGGGGGTGTGCGGCGGCGGGCAGCGTGCGGGGCTGTCACATCCCTTTGGCTTTACCCATGGCTGCAGCCCTGTGTGAAGAGAAGGAAGCCGGTCTGCCCAAACTGCGAACATTTAAAAAAATGGCCTAAAGAATTGCGGTGAATAGGGTTAAACCCAGCTGGTGGCCTGTCACAGGTCGTGTTCCCTGTGGCACTGGGTTTGGTTCTCTTTAACATCTTTATCAACAACCTGGACGAGGGGATTGAGCACATTCTCAGTCAGTTTAGCCACCCCCTCAGTGACCAAAGCCCAGCTACAGCATTTGGGAAGGCCTCTCACCACTGAAAAGACCCTTCCCTGGTCAGAAAAGGTACTAGGACAATCGCAATATTAGTGTTTGTCTGGGTGTACAAAATTTGTATTTCCACTGCCCCGTTTTTCCCTACATTTGCATTCCTGGCTCACTTTCTTTCAGTTCTGTGTGTCTTTCCAAAACTATTTTAGGCTTTCTCATTGATCAAGGACTTTTCATCACTTTCCAACCTTGGATCACACTACTTAAGTGAGAAAAATAAACACTGCAGACCTACACCTTTCCCAAACACTTTTTAAGAGTAACTTGAATCAACCTTTCTCTTGACAGAAGAGAGAGCAGGGCACATTTGTTGCACAAAATTCCAGCTGTGCCAGAATCACAGACATGAGTTTCATTCCCAGAAATGGGAGCTGACTTAGTCTGGGGGCAAACTGGCCTTTTGCAAAAAGCAAAAAAAATACAAAGAGTAGAAGTAGGTAAGATGCTGCAGCTGAACCATGCACTTGCTACTACGCAGCAGAGATGTCTCAGTGGTAGCAGTGTAGGGTGCACATGGCACCCACATTCTTGACCTTTCCCTGCTCCCTGGGCTGATAACAGGCGACTCTGATTATGTGCAGTGACACTGAGGTGGAAACAAAGATGACTTTACAGTTCCCACCTGTAAACAGTTCTCTTCTCTTTACTGGCTCTCCCCTCTTGCCAAGCAGATGCGGGCTGTTTGAGGAGCGAGTCCTCCGTTTTGTAAAGCTTTGGGTCTCCAGGGGACATCGCAACAGCTATGGAGCTACCAGAGCTTAGGGACTTTCTGCCATGGTAACTTCTCCTGCGGTAGCCCTTTCAGCCACCTGACTTCTGGGCCAGAAGTATCTCCAGTCCACTACCGGGGATACAAGGCACACAGGACAGGGAGATGGGCCAGCTCTGGTCCTATCCTGTATTCCTTGGTTGTTTAAAAGACTCTTACCATGTGTATCTCAGTGTCAGATTTTACTGGCCTTGAAATGCATTATTCCCCTCTTCAATTTTTCTTGTATCCATTTTCATATACTTGCACCTTATGTACAATGGTGCACTATTCTGTGATGTGTGTCTGTGAAAGGATGAGGGGGTTGTACCTGTCCCTGTTCTAAACTGGGTCTCTCTCACACACACACTCACGGAGGACGATATCCTCAAGGAGCCTTGACCGTCAGCAAGGGGTTAGTTCTCTTCTGCTTCCCCTGCCCTCAGGAAAACTGCTTTCTGCAAAGCCATCCACACACACTCACACACACACACACAGAGTCAGCGTGGTGCTCCCACAAGAAGGGAGACACACTGTCACTGCAGCGCTTTCCCTTCTTTCTCTCAGCCTCTTCTCACACACGTTGCGTAGCAGGTGATGCAGCATTCTCCTCAAACACACTGCTACCCTCTCCAACCTGTCCGTGACATTCAAAGCCAAAACCAAAAAGATCTTAAATTGTCTCTTCTGAGCTGGTACTGGCTTTTTCCTCCTCCCTAATGCAAGTTATGAGGGTTTGTTAGAGTATATAATGTTTCTGGTTTTAACTCACCAGCTTGAAATTGCTGCAAGATGCCCCGTTCATAAACCAGAGGCAAGAACTCTCCTTCTGGAGGGTGAATGGACCATGTTTGATTTTGTGAATCAGAAGGAGCACCGTTCATGTGCTGGGGCTGCTGGGAAGAGCATAGGGATCTCTGCAGCCATGGAAATCGTCAGTCTGAGTCTAGACGTGACTGAGCCAGGGAGGGGGATCCGCAGCCCTGTCGCATGAGAGGGACACTGGCTGGTCCATGTGTGGCCAGGGGTGGGCCAGGGACCACCGAGCAAGCCAGCCTGCACCAGCCCATGCAGTGACCATGGGTATTCCTCTGCCTCCCTGCTCTGCCAGGGAGGGGAAAGTGCATCAAATCAGTTGTAGCTGAAATATTCATGGAGGCTTTGATGAGCGTTTCACCCCTACAGGAAAATTTGGAAAGCAATGTGATTTTATTAAAAGCTAAATTTAAAGAAATGCGAGAAGCATCAACTATTTTCTTTCAAAATAGGAAGAAAAATGGAGGATGTACTCTGTTTGGATAGAGATTTCCCTGAAACCACATCAGGGAGCCTGTTTATATTCCAGTGATGTAGCTAAGCCAGACAAGTCTGCAGCACAGCGTCTATTTTTAGACTCCAGGTTGCCATTTTTAGCTTGTAAAAATATTCATCAGCATCTGGATAATGGGCTATCAATTTTTATAAATGCACAGGAGAAATCAGATATTTTATCTCTCTTTGCTTTGCTCTTTTATGTCCTGCCTTGTATGACTTTTTGGGGGTCATCTGGGAATTTGTTTCTAAGGGCTTTACCATCATGCCATACATTTGCCTGCTGTTGTGGCATCCTGTCTTTTCTGCTGGGAAGATCAGTGCACGGGTGAGAAAGAAACACTCTGCTGCCATGTCTCCACACAGGTAAAGCAGCTGCATGTGAGATTGGGGTGCCCCTTACACAGTCAGTGCTGGAAGCAGCACGTTCTGAAAAGACCTTTATAAAAAGGAGATCATTCTTAAAGGCAAATAGGAAGGGGAAAACTAATGTCTTGGGGATCTCTTTTCCACCTTATTTTCAACCTATGGCATAGCATAACTAAAAAATCACAGCTTCATAGAATCATAGAATGGTTTGGGCTAGAAGTGACCTTAAAGACCAGCCAGTTCCAACCCCCCTGCCATGGGCATGGACACCTCCCACCAGACAAGGTTGCTCAAAGCCCCATCCAGCCTGGCCTTGAACACCTCCAGGGATGGGGCAGCCACAGCTTCTCTGGGCAGCCTGGGCCAGTGCCTCACCACTCTCACAGGAAAGAATTTCTTCCTAGTATCTCATCTAAATCTTCCCTCTTTCAGTTTAAAACCATTACCCTTCATCTTATTGCTCCATTTCCTGATCAAGAGTCCCTCTCCATCTCTCCTGGAGCCTCCTTTAGGGACTGGAATTCTCAAAAAATTCTTAATGGCTACTACCACTATACAATGTACTGTACTAAATGAAAGAGTTTCCAATATAAGAGAAAGCAGGATATTAACAGCCAAGTCATTGTCTTCATTCATTATTTTGCTTTAAGTCTTATGACCAAATTATACCCTCATTTGTATCAGTTGAGTTTATAATTAGTCTCCTCACTGAACTGTATCTAGCAGCTAATTGCACAGTTCCGTCTCTTGAGCCAGTCCATCATACGCCACCAGGGCTGCTGGTTTGTGACTGGTGGCACTGGTCAATACAGTGATCGATCTGCCTAACATCTGTAACTCTGCATCCTCTTCTGCTTCCCTAAACTGAAAGGAAAAAGAAATGTAAATATACTTTGGAGGTCTGCTGCTGTACCTCCCACTGAAGGATGTGAGACGTGAGGATATTCAGTTCGGGAAGTGTGCCCTTCAAAAAACTACAACGTGGCTCTGTCGGTGTATGTTCCCTAAAGCTTTCAGCTGTCATGGTTTGCAGATGCATTAATCTTTAATCAATTGAACGCTTTCTGCAGTGAGGTATTCAGGGAAAGGACAGGTCACGACAAGCGCTCACCGAGAATAACGAAGCGCTCGTGCAGGAGCTGTGCCATCAGCCCCCGCTGGATAGCAGCAGGGAATAGTCAGAGAGCTAAAAATAGCCTCTCTCCTTGCAGTGTTTTTCCAGACTATTTTTGATTCTTCTTTTTGATAAGGTCGACTGGCTCTTGGCTAAAAATAACCAATCCTGGCAAACTGAGGACAAAAAGTAGAGTATTTATAGCCATATCAGACTCTTCAGTGCATTTGTCAGCTGCAGATAATCTTGTATCTTGTCATCGGTCAGTTGCCAGTGTTTTATGTAAGTCAGTAATAAATAAAGCATTTATTGGAATGAAGAACAAGCGTATCTTCCTGCTCTGATTATCTCAGATGGAAATACATGTCTCGTTGGACATACATCCTTGCAGGTTACCTTGCCCTGTTCTTCATTACGTGGTCTGAAGTGCTTCACAAACAATCAAACCCTCTTCGGTCACCCAAAGTTACAAGAAAAGCTGCACGTGCAATTAGAAGTGCAAAAAGCAGCTTTACCCTTTTTGACCCCTGCTACTTTACATGCAGAATTTTTCAGAGGGTGATTCATGTCGCTTCCCTCCTGACAAGGTTTTTTTTTTTAACCCAGCCCTTGTCTGCCACCATGTCTCTGATGAGATGAAATCACTGCTATTGCCAGCAGCGCAAGAGCGACAAAGGGATTCTGTAACCAAGTAACTGGAGGAGGACTAGCAGGGAAATTGTCAATATAAATGATAATTTGACCCCAAGGCAGATTTTAAGAAACTGGGTGGTTTTGAGGATGGGGGGAGCACAGAGCAGTCAGCCCAGCTGTACGCTCCATAGGATGCATTCTAAAAGAGCAAGACAACAATTAAGGTATTAGCATTTATTTAGAAAAACAAAAATCTACCATACAGTTAAGGTACAGAACCGTTCCAGTATTTTCCCTTACAGATAATTTTGCATGGGACCTATTTGATTTCTGTAATGGAAAACTCATCTTTACAGATTTGTTCCTGAAGCAGGCACCATCCTTCATAAATATTTACCTGGAATGGGCCCCGCCTATGCTGTAACACAGGTTAAAAATCTGGAAATTCCTAGCTTCTCCCTTCCCACAAACATGGACATATCAAGGGTAAGACCTGAAATCTGTTTAGCGAGGTTTCTATGACCCAGAGCTGTGCTGCACGAGAAATTGCTGCTTCTAGCCTGAAAATGCCAAACATTTCTCTGCAGCAGAGAAAGGGAAGGGAGGGGGGAGAAGAGAGAGATACTGGAAAGTGGCAAGGACTGTGAAACCATTTAGGATCCTCCCTGTGCTCAAATGAACGATAACCTGAACACAAAAACTGTATGCAAAGTGGATTTTATCATCTTGTTTAATTACAGTGGACACAAGCAATGAAGGCACAGTGTTATACTCATCTTGATGGCATCTCTTATTTTAGACAAAATGCAGCAACTCTTTAAAATATAGATCTGACTGGCTTCATCATTTCAGGTACTGCCCTGTCTGCCTATTGCTTGACAAACTGTGAAAAGAAAGAAATGCAGGAGGGGGACAGTCCTTAATCATTTCTCTATCTGTTGTTTTTTCCTGTAGAGATTTGCCACATAGGGGAAAAAAAAAAAAAAAGGCTATTAATAATAATGATGAGAAATAATGAGCAGAGAGAACATCTGACATGGAGGTAGCAGAAGGAACAAACAATTAACAATTTGTACCAGCAAAGACTGTGTCTTATTGTCAGGGTATTCTTAGAGCAAGTAAGAGTCAATTTAACTTCTGTATAAATATACACGAGACTTCCTAAACGTTTACCAATTCTTTTCAGCTAGAAAAGGCCATTTTCAAAATTTGTGGGGTTTGTAATTTCAAAACAAATGTTGCTTATTCCACCTGCAGACTCCTAATGTGACATTTCTGTCCAGCCTTATTTCCCGTTATATTTGGAGTTTCTGTGACCAAGCCAACACCCCTCAGTGGAGAGCTCCTCAGCCAGGTGTTAAACCTGAAAATAAGACAAGGCAAAATATTCCATGTGCCAAAGCCTGTGCCTGTCCTGTTGTTCTGAGTTACAGCAGGCTCAGGTGGATGCCGCTGTGGGCCACGTTATATGAGCTGTGAGGATTCTGAAAGTGTATTACACCCTCCTTCCTACGCAGAGCTGTGCTCTACGAGCTGTTTCCACACAGCGATGGTACAATAAACCTCCTCTCTGAGCAGTAAACATCTACATCTGGAAAACACAGTCTATTAATTGTTACTCTTGTATATTAACATACTCCAACCATAGGAGTGACCAGAACACTAAAAGAAAGAAAATCAGGAGTAATTAATGCATTGGTTTTGTTACAGAAATCCCCTGAAATACCACTTCAACTAATGCCTGTACAGTCTTACCTGGCTCTTCATTTCAAAGAACTTTCTCCCTCAATCTTTGTGGCCCAGACCCTCCATGGGGTATGTAAATAAGAGGGGGGAAACCTGTAAAAGTGTTTGTGTTTTGTCTGTCCATCTCCACCTCCCAATGATAAAGCTTTCTTTGTGGACATGCAATCCAACCCCCCTGCCATGGGTAGGGATGCCTCCCACCAGACCAGGTTGCTCAAAGTCCCATTAAACTGGGCCTTGAATGCCTCCAGGGATGGAGCAGCCACAGCTTCTCTGGGCAGCCTGAGCCAGTGTCTTATCACCCTCACAGCAAAGAATTTCTTCCTAGTATTTCAACTAAAATCTTCCCTCTTTCAGTTTAAAACCATTACCCCTCATCCTACTGCTACACTCCGTGCAAAGAGTCCCATCTCTCTCTCCACAGGCCCTTTAGGGACTGGAAGGGGCTGTAAGTTCCAGTATTTCAGATCCGGGACTTTATTCAGGTGGAGTATGAAGAAACTAAACTCATGTTATTCAGCACATCCAGCCTGGCCTTGAACACCTGCAGGGATGGAACAGCCACAGCTTCTCTGGGCAAGAGCAAATGGAAAATAAATTGAAATAGTCAAAGAAGGCACTTAAAAATACTGTACATGAACTAATGCCAAACTAATAAAGCAAATACAATGCTTATAACTGTCCCTTAACAATCACCTCACCAACCTTGCATCATCGCTGGCGTCTGAGAGAGGGACTGGTTACTTTTCACAGCCACCACATGCCTCACCATCTTCTTCCCAGCCACTGGTCAGGGTTTCCTTCTCGCCATCCAGCAATTCTCCACCATCACCTCCTCAAAGTGCGGTCACATCCATGATTTGCCACCTATGCCTTGGTAATTGGGTTTATGACGCAGACATATGCTTTTGTCACTCATTAGGACAATTGCCCATCTTGCTTAATCCTACAATGACCAAGAACACCAGCAGAGCCACCATGGCACCACTGTGAGCCATCCATCACTGACATCTCACCTCACAAAGTCACTGTGAAATGAAAACTGTTTCACTTGAAGATTGAAGCAAAGAATAAGCTGAATTTCCTGCTAATTGTCAATACTACCCTTCTCCCAAATGATCTACAGAGAAGAAATCCAAACAAGATGCATGTATTTCATGGGACCATGGGTTTTTTTCCCTGCCTTTCCAATTTCATGTTTGATCAGAAGAGTGAAAAATGGTTCTTCACCTTGTGATCAGCAAATTCCAACTATCTGACAGCACAAATTTTAGCCTAAATTTTACCTTTCACCTCTCTAACTCATTACATAAACAGATTCCCTAATGCCACCAACATGAAATTTGGTTACTATGATAACAAATTACATAAGGAGAAAGGTGCCCTTCCATTCAGTTTTCCTGGGCAATTTCCCTGAACTCTGGATTAATATGTATGCCAAAAACCCCACCTTAAATTCCTTTGAAGATATGGAAAATTTTATCGAAGCAGAAATTAAAGACCTTTGTATGTGTGAAAGAAGCTTTCCAACGGAAACGCTTTATCGCCCGTCATACAGGAAACAGTGTCTTTTAAAATGGAAAAGAGAGGAAAGAGACTGAAGGGCACTGCTTAGTCAAAAAACTACCCTGTAAATTGACAAACACAGCTAAAAAATTGCCTGAATTACCCTGATAATGGTGGAAGGTGACACCTTGGAAGCCTGTGGGCTTAAAGCAGGGACACCTAGCACGGTGGCAGATGAGTACCTACATGTGCTTCTTCACCCTTAGCTGAGGCTAAGTTAGGGCTGTTATATCTCACAAAACCACCTCTTCATGATAGCAGTCATCTTTTGGCCCCAAAATAGCGAGTAACATCCGACTGTCATTCAGGAAAAGGGAAACTTTACACATTTTAACAATCTTATGTCTCTGTCTTCCTGGAAAGCATGAAATAAGAAGCACAAAAAATGATACCACAGGACCTTGTAAGAGAGTTAAGAGCATATTCATTAGAAATGAAATACAAAATACAGTGATGCTGCAGGACAGGGGGCAGCAGGCGAACAAGACCCCCAAGATTCCCTACCCTCACCCCAATCCAAGAATTGCACCCATATAATACAAATTAGAGATCTCAAACAGGGGGAGAGGAGGGGTTTTACAAAGTGATTTCTTGCTATACAGAAAATATATTATTTGCTGGAAGTCACTGCTGAGCCATTAGGGGTCCAGGGTCAGTCACTGCTCAGGAGATCCCCTGAAGGCACACCGACCCTCTACTGGTTCCCCACCAGTTTGGTGAAGACGTCGTAGATCTCCGGCTTTCCCTGGGCAAACTGCTCAGCTTTTTCGGTGTTTTTCTGTAGCCAGTCAGATGAACGCATCTGCTGCTGCAGGAGGCCAATGAGGTCACCAAGGCTGGAGCCACCAGCACAGTTAGGCTCCTGGTGATGGGACACAAAAATTACTTCATCTGTGCTATCTGCTTTGCCATCCTGATCTGACTGACAAGGCTGCTCCTTCTCCTCAGCCAGTATCTCCTGCTCCCTCTCTTCCAAAACCTTGCGGATCCGTTGCATACCTGCAGTGGTAGAAGGAGGACAAACACTAGTGGGTTAGTTTAACCAGAAGCATCCTCAAATCAGTCAGATCTAGAAAAAAATTGGAGGATGGAAGGAAAGGGAAGAAGAACGGAGAAGGTAAGAGGATAATAATACTAATAGGGTAAATTTAGGATTAAGGAGAGGAGGAAACAGTGCTGCAGAAATTCTGGTGGGAAGAAAAAGAGAGGAAACCATTACTCACCTAACTGTAGCCGGTGAGTCTTGTCAGCAAAGATGATGCGGAACCATCCAGGTTCACTGCATTCAAAGGCTTTACCACAGGACAGGAGGACCTTGTTATCCAGAAAACGCCTCCAGAGCAGCATCTCCTCCTCAAACGTGCCTGTCTTAAGGTACTAGGAGAATCAGCAGATGGGCCAGAGGTTAGTAACGTACAGGCTAACTCACTGAGGTCCTCATGAATTTGTGATTCCCATGAGGTGTGCAAAGGCCAGGGGAGACACCTTTTACCTCTGAAGTACAGCAGTTGTGATATAAAGGAAGAAATGGGGAGGAAAGTGGCTTGAGAGCAGTAAGATTCCTGCAAGGAGGGAAATGCACAGACAGACGAAAGGAAAAGAACGGACCGAAATACCAGGCAACCCTTCCCTCTGCTCATCACAGAACAGATTCGTGGAAACAAAAGCACTTATCACAATATCAAACGTTCCTCTAGAGGCAACTGCACCACGTGCCTGCCCTCAGCCCTTCCTAGGACCACCAACCTTTCGGAAATCAATCCAGACAAAGAAGCCAGCGTTGCGGTTGAGAAAAGGAACCCCAAGTGTTTTCAGCTCGTCCGTCACATACGTATGGGCAGCTTTTAGGCGGGCATGGTTGGCCCTCAGGTACACCTGGTTGATCCATTCTGACCAGAAAGAGAAGATAAAGGAAAAAAAATCACGAACTGAGAAAGAATTCAGATCTGTTCAAGTTTCCAAAGCACGCACTCACAGTGCCTTTTTCTATTTCACCCTTCACCTTCTTTTTTTGTTTTCTGTTTCCTCAAACAGCAAACAGATGAGCAAGAACTATTTAGCAGTTTCGTGCCTGTGCAGAAGAATATCTTCCTTACCCTTCCTAAGGATGTTTCCCTACATCCATAGCTCTTAGCTGTTGAGGACTGTCAGCACTCCATCCTGGGCAAAGCTAGAATTCCACTTCCGTTTCCATTGTCCCACAAGCCTAAATTCTTTGTTTCTGCTCAGCTGGTTCTACACAACACTGGCTATTTCTACACAAAAAGCTACCACGCTTCTTCAGAGCCACTCTTCTAATTCTGCTGATCGGGAGCTCCGCAGAAACGGTCCTTTTCTTTAGAACTGTTGGGCAGCTCCAGGATTACAGGAGACTGTCAATTAAGCTGTACAACCAGGAGACCACTTGGGAGTGGTAAAGGGAGGGACCCCCTGGGTACCAAGACACACGGAAGAGCAGAAGATCAGATACCGAGCTACTGACTCACCTCTGTCTCTAAGCAGCTGGGCAACCTTGTGCTGGACAGGCCCACAAACGCCATGGAAATAACACAAAGAAGCCACTGCATTAGCAACATCTTGGTTCTCTGTGTATAAAGTACCAAAACGAATCCCAGAGACAGCAAAATCCTGCAGAAGACACAGACACCACTTTAATACCTCGGAAGACGAGGACTCTTACTACTGCCTTATTCTTTCCAGCATGAGGGACCCCAGGATGCCAGGCCAGCCCTACCAAGCTGGGACGCCAGGATGACAACCAGCACCCACCTTGCTTATACCCCACATCACATGGGTCCGCTGGGGATCAGGCAATCTGTATGTAGAAGGATGCAGACGGGCAGTTAGTGTCATGGACGCTGGGGGTTTTTGGATCACCAGTGCAGCATCGCAAAAACGGAGAGGCAGCGTTACACAGTGGCAAATGGTGCAGCTCAGAACATCAGTCAGGTAGGGAAAATTCAAATCCCACCTAACTTTAGAAGCTAGGAACTCCCTGGAACTAGTTTTAGACACAATTTTTAAATATTTCAAATTTAAAGATACTTGCAAGCACTGTATTTCATGTACAGATTTTCTGCACATATCAAGCTTGTACATATAATGCTAGAAATTAAGCCTGTGCCAATGTATTTTCCAAGAATTAAAAGTAATTTTCTTTCTTTCAAACTCTAATATTTTGCAGAAGATCAAGTTCTTTTTCTTATGAGGTGAGATTTGAAAAGTTTTTCATCTCGTTAAATCAATACCTAATAATACACATTCTCCAGTCTGTAATAACACTGTGACCCATGACTACTGTATGGAAAAAAAAACAAACCAGAAAGTAAACACCAACAGAAAGTCTTTACAGGCATCAACAGAAACATGGGAAAGAGGTAAAAATGTTTAGGAAAGAAGAAAAGTCTCACTCTCAACAAAAGAAACATGTGTTTCCAGTTTTGGGGACTGTCACAAGCAAATACCAAAGCGCCATTGAAAAGTCTACCACAACAGAAAACTAACTACCACTTTTACTTGCTCAATTGCGCTTGAAATGCATTTGCTGTTCAGAAATTACAAAGGAAAAAGGAAGAAAAAATGAAATCAGCATAAGGCAGATTCAGAATTCATGAGCTCATGACTTAACTTCCAGTCACAAGTTCTCAGCAAGGGCATCATGTTGAACTGTCACTGGAAGGTGGCCAGGGAAGTAGGAGCTGATTTTACCTGTCCATGCCTAGGACACTGTGAAAGGTGGCTGATTCATCAAAAACTGACAGCATGTAGATCTCATCTACTATCACATGCAATTCATGTCTGCAAAAGGACAAAATGGAGATTACAAAAAGGAGGCTGCTCCCAGTTTAGAAGCAGAGATAAAATCAGGCCTCGCTTTACACAAAGGGACACCAAATTTTGCAGAAGTAAAGCATTTTTTTTCACAACTCAAAAGGTTTGTTATAGGATCATTGAACAGTTAAAGTTCAAAGGGACCTTAAAGTTTTTCAAGTTTCAACACCTCTGCCATGGGCAGGGACATCTCCCACCAGACCAGGTTCTCAAACCACCATCCAGCCTGGCCTTGAACACCTCCAGGGATGGGGCAGCCACAGTTTCCCTGGGCAGCCTGGGCCAGTGTCTCACCACCCTCACAGCAAAGAATTTCTTCCTAGTATCTCATCTAAATCTCCCCTTTTTCAGTGTAAAACCATTATCCCTCATCCTATTGCTACAGTCCATGCAAAGAGTCCTTCCCCATCTCTCCTGTAGCCCCCCCTTTAGGGACTGGAAGGGGCTCTAAGGTCTCCCTAGAGCCTTCTCTTTTCCAGGCTGAACATACCCGACTCTCTCAGCCTGCCGTCACAGGAAAGGTGCTCCAACCCTCAGAGCATCATTGTGGCCTCCTCTGGACCCATTACAACTGATCCATATCCTTCCTGTGCTGAGGACTCCAGAGCTGGACACAGCACTCCAGGTGGGGTCTCCCCAGAGTGGGGCAGAATCTCCTCTCCCTTTCTTCTCACTCTCCTCTCCCTAACCCACCACTGTGTGTGAAGAATAGACTGTTTGCCTGACTTAGAAGATATTAATAGATGAATTTAGGGACAACAAGTAGTCCAGCAGATTCTGGAAGATGTATCAGGATGCCTTAGTCTTCCAAACTGACATACCTTTTAGCAAATTCCAGGTAATCCCGTAGCTCTGACAAGGAGTAGATGTCCCCAAGGGGATTTTGGGGATTCAGAAGAATTAAGGCCCTTACAGTGACACCCTGCAGAACACAAATAATGCAGTATTAAGAGAGCACCCATCATGGGATGAATTTTCAGTCTCTCTATATTCCCCTTAATCTTCCAGCATGATTTTTCACTTCAAAGCTTAGCATCATAGAAACATAGAATTATGTAGGTTGGAAGGAACTGTTAAGATCATCGAGTCCAGCCATCAACCTAACGCTGACAAACCCAACACTACCCCATGTCCCTCAGCACCACTTCTGCTCGGCTTTTAAACACCTCCAGGGATGGTGACTCCACTGCTTCCCCGGGCAGACACTTCCAAAGCTGAATAACCCTTTTGGTGAAGAAATCTTTCCTAATATCCATCCTAAACCTCACCTGGCGCAACTTAGAGCCATTCCCTCTTGTCCTATTGCCTGTTCCTAGGCAGAAGAGACTGACTCCCCCTCACTACACCCTCTTTTCAAGGAGTTGTAGAAACTGATAAGGCCTCCCCTCAGCCTCCTTTTCTCCAGGCTGAACAACCCCAGCTCCCTCAGTCGCTCCTCACAAGATTCATGCTCCAGACCCCTCACCAGGAAGTGAACTGAGGAAAATATTACAGACTGAATCTATGATACTGAAAAGAGGGAGTCTGCCACAACCATTGCTATCTGATCCACCAATGAATGAGAAAGATGATCTCGCAAGTTTTCAGCATGGAAGAGAAATTTCTCTGAGCTCTATTGGGAAGTAACAAATTAGTGAAGATTGCCCATGATTGCGGCAAGAAAGATAGGAATTTGAGCTGGGTGGATGCAAACTGTTCTCATTTAGAGCCCACTTGGCTGGAGATGTCAGAGCCAGTAATGATCTAAAGATGCAGCGAAATGTATATCAAAACTTACAGACTCACTCTTCAGAAAGCTGATTCACATCTGCATTTATCCTCTAGATTTGCACCTCTCTCCCTCCTGCTAAATTCTTGGTGGCCTCAGTGGACTACTGTGCAGTGCATTCAGCTGTGGGACAACTCAGCTGGCCATCCTGACCCTGAGTACTCTTTGCTTTTTACTGCGTGCCCCAGTACTTTTTTGTGTGTGTGATATGAATGAGTCCCAGCACTTTGTGAATGGTCTGGTACTCCTGGTTTATCCCTTTTGCTACGACCAAAACTGGGCAGACACAACAGTGGGGGATACCCCTAAGAGTTTGCAGTCTCAACTCACACGGTCTACAAGGACAATCAGAACGCCAGGTTTTGAAAATGTTTTGATCCTTAGGCCCCTTCTGGGATCTGCTGTCTCAAAACTATTGTAGTCTTAACTGGTCACATGAAGCTCAGCTACACTCACCTCTGCTTGGGCATCCTGCAAGGCCTTTTCCAGTTTTTCCACTGTAAGCTGAAAAGGCCGAGTGCTTGTTCCAGTAATCTGAAAGGCATCACAAAGATAAAAAAGGCCAAGTTCTTTCAGTGGAGTCTGCCTTCAGCCAATCCCCTGAGCAATGTTTCCCAAAAGAAAATAAAAACTCAACAATAATGACCTAGCATCCATCTTCTTATCCTTTTATACTAGAAGGAGAATAAATAAATAAATACAATCAAAGAAATGTTCATCATAGACTGGCCACACACAGAGAATTCTCTGGTTATCCCTGAACAACTAAAACAATGCCAGATCTCCCTCTGCTCTTCCACCCCTGGGACCATCTTTAGTAGGACAGTACATACTTCTGTCTCCAAGGCTCAAAATTACTATTTTTTTTCCTCTCAAGAGCCGTTATTGGGAGTAAGATACAAGAAAAGGACAACACTGGAATCCAGATTTATGGTCTTGAACAACATTCTTGCAAATTATGTGCCCAGTTTCCCAGCAATAAATTGGGAAAATGTCCATGGGCTGCAGCCTATCTGTGTTCTGAAGACTGCCTTCAGAGGTTTCCAAAGCTCGGCACTTTCCAGTATCAACTGTTTTTTAACTACAGACGTTGGTGTTACCTTCCCTCAGATCTTACCTTACTGTCTAAATAGGCATACACCAGCTTGACATTACCATAGAGGAAGACACTCTGGGTGATACCACCATAAAAGGGAGTAGCAATCAGAACAGCTTCTGGAACCAAGAAAACAAAACTGGTTACCAAAAGATCACAGTCCTTCTCTCTCTTCTAATGAGCCTCAGCTAAACCTGAGAGCTTTTTTACAGCTCTGCCCCCTGGATGCACTGGATGTCACTGCCTTTTCTTCCACTTTATTTCTACAGTACTTTAATTAATCTTCTGCAAGAACCCAGGTAAACATGAGTATAGCCCACATTTAGTCTGACAAACTAAAAAAGTGAAGGCAGACAGGGCAAGACACCAAGTGTAAGTGCGTGACATCTGTAGACCATGGAGAGGACGAATTTCACAGCACAATCTCACAGGAAACAAGAACTTCGCAACAGGCCAATGACAATTCCACTACTTCACTCCCATCAAACAGTATTTAAATGGAATAACACGTTATTTTCCAGCAAAAACAAACATGAAAAACATCTTCCAACCATCCACTTACCCCCTGGATCACAAAGGACTGTAGCTAATGCAGAAAATAAAGAGCCACAGCCATTTAAAACAATCACCTACAGAAGAAAGAGAAAAGCTAGTGACAAATCCACCCGTAGCAAGACAACACTATAAAATAATCATTTCTGACCATATCACTGAAATATATTTTCTCCCCAGTTCGCTAGCATGGATGTCCCCAGATTTTTCCTGCTAAAATCCCATTTTTACCAGAAATAACTTTAGTCCTGCTCTTTGTTTCAGAGACACTTTGTCCTGGTGTCGTTCTTGATTCTAACAAGCAATTAAGAAAAAGACTAGGCTTGAAGTAGAGAAAAAAATGTGGAACAGTTCCGAACTGCTAGAAAAATGCAAACTCCTTTTCATCACCTAATATGTGTGTTATCATCTCTTTGTGGTAACAGCAGCTCTGACCTCCTGCCAAATTTGTACAAAAGTGGAAAACACCATCTTGTATAGGAGCGGGTTTGACTCCTTGTAGAAGACAGATGCTCACATGGAAACACGAGTTTCCATCCAAGTATCACACGGACCCTGCTGCCTTGCAGAAGCAGGGAGCAGCAAAGTGATCGGTGGTAACTTTACCTCATGTGAAACAGGGGTTTCTGCTGAATTACTGAAGCCAGAAAAGCATGGGCTACACCAGCCCCTGCTGACCTCAGCAGAGCCAGGAGTCCCCGATCCCCACAAGCGTGTGCATCTCTCCCAAGCCAGCAAGTTCTGCAGAGACTTGGGGCTCGATGCATTCCTTACAACGTTCCTGCAAAGTCTGAAAAGGGTCTGTTTGCACAGGCTAAACCAACTCTTGGCTCAAATACAGAATTTTGTCCTGAGGTGCAACAGCAGAATGGGATGAAGTTAAACTTGACTGAAATACTGAGCTCTCTAGGTCCCAGAGCTGAACAAGGAGGTGACAACACAGAGCCCCACTGAGAGCACGAGCATGAGGAGTTGGCACACAAAAGTAAAGCATGACGAAAAATATACAGTAGACCTGAAGTGTTTTGGCCAAAATGTGCATCAAAAGCTACTGAAATGGCTATAAATCAAGCTCATTTACATGATGAAAGGCTGTCATCTTACCAAATCATTTGGTTTTTAAAAACAAAAGGATGAAACTGTTTGACAACAAACGGCAATACATTAGAACAGACACCAATGGAAAGTGGGTTACCCACATTTTCTGCCTTAAGAGGTGCAGGGGCCTTGCAGTAATAGGTCAAAAATCGAGCCACTTCCTCCCGTAAACTGAGAAAGACACAAAAGCAAATATTGATTCAGCTTATTCTCCAAGAGGCTGGGCTTCCTCGGGTCCACGTCTCAGGAAAATAAAGCCAGAGCACAGTAAAGTCTGGTGAAATTAGCTAGAAAACAGGATAGCTCAGGCCCATGCCATAGACATGACTTATACACATGGCAAAGGCATCACAGATAATGTCCGTGCATACGTTTCTGAGGAGCTTCAATCAAGGCACAGAAGAGAAGTATTAAAGTCCACAGGTGTTCACTATGTTTCAAAGAACTGCTTGGAGTTACCTGATTTGTTAATGCATACAGCGCTTTAAAACTGTGTTTGCTTTAGAAAACTTGCATCTTCTCTCACATAAAAGGATTTTTAACTGGATGAACTGGTAGGGCAGCTAATGTACAGTTTTGCAAAGAGAAAGATGATTAAATGACCTAGAAAATTTTTAACCACTGAGTGTAGTGAGGTTTATATTCATCCATTCTGCTTATCAGTCAAATAGAGAAGCGTTACAGAAAAGGGAAGACTTACAACATGTGTCCCTTCCAGTCAGGATACTGAAGTAGCGGAGGCTCCATCAGATTCATATCGGTCTGTGTGAGCTGGGAGCAAGCAGGAGAGCCGTTAAAAGCACAATCACTGACATGGGAAACACCGAGACAGATGGGATCCATGTGCAGCCACACACCTGCACAGACACACACCCCCCTGTGACTTTAACAGCTGTAAAACTGGATTGAGAAAGCCACCGACCAGCAAAATGACTGCAGCTCGGGGACGCAAGGGCCAGCAAACAGCTCAGGGATAGCTCCAGGCTGCGTGACTACGGGCTCCTGCTAAGTTATCACAGCCAAAACTTGGCTGCACAGAGATCTACAAAAAGGAGGCAGAACTGGCAACACACACACTGCTCGCAACCAAGCTGCCTGCAGAGACTTTCTCAGCAAATGAGACAACCCAAAGGGTCCCAAGGAGCACTTTGCCCAAGCTCTGAAGTAAGTCCCAACTGGGAAAGCTCAGGTTTAGATTGTTGGAAAGACAGAAAGGATTTTGAATCACAGTCACCATTTTCTTTAATAAACTTTCAACAGGTTATTTTTTTTAAATTAATTGTAGCTTTCATTTATGCCTCAGTTCCAAATTACTGCAGCTCCTTCAGATCTATAGTTCTGATAAGTTTTGATAAGTTTTAAAGCGTAACAGGCGCTTTCAAAAGACTGAAGAAAAATGAAATTATCTTCTTGATAATTCTTTCCTGAGGTAGGCACTTTGTTCCTTATTAGGAGTTAATTGTGATTTCAAAGACTGTTCACCTGAACACTTCTTAGTGCTTATATTCAAAGTAATCACACTGTTTTTATCTAAATATTTTTGAGGTTGTAAATATCAGGGCTTCACTTAATCCAGTTCTATGAAGTTGCAAGGGAAAGCACAGCGGTGATATGGGCAGAGACAAGAGGACATTTTACATAAACAAAAAGGGAATAAACGCTTATTATGTGCAATATAACTTCCAAATAGTTAATGGCAACCACATCTATGAGTTAATAATAAAAAAAGGTGAGACTGAGGAGACAAGACAAGTAGGTGATAGTGCAAGGAAGAAGGGAAATTCAACATGCAGTGTGAAAGTTTCTCACATAATAGCAAAACCACAACACTGTATCAGTGTTTTAATAACTGGTGCCAAGCTCTGGAATTTAAAGACTGTCCTTATCCCATGCAGAATTACAACCTGACATTAAAGGATTAAAGTTCCTTTATTCAGCTGTAGATGTTCTTGAAGCCTACGTAGCACAGAACTGTGCCTCCTTAGATCTCTCTCCTAAACTTATCTAGAGAATGCAACATAAAACGTATCAGCAGACTCGGCAAAAAAGGACTCTGCAATAAGAAAGAGGATAACCCTTAAAGGTAATGCATTAAGGGTGAAGGAAACCAGATGGGCCAAATGAAAAGAAGACCAGCCAAGATCTCACGTCACAAAATACTCTCCAATTTAAGGGTCAGAAGTTGAAGACAGAAATCTGACATGTTGCTTTGTTCAGTAGAAACAGTAGTTATTGTCCCAACAAATTATTTGCCTGCAACCCCAGGTGGTGCTGTATTCAAAGCAGCCACACGGCTGCCATGACCAAGAAGTTGGCAACAGCAGCTCTGTTCAGCTTCTTGCCGCAAGCAAGATGGCTTGTCTCACTACAGCCAACAAAGTCTTCTCTCTCATTATCATAATAAGGCTAATTAAGACACGGCTGACTACCATCTCCTTCTGCACTCCGCAGGCTTAGTGTTAGTTTTAAGGGGAAAGGACAGCGAAGGAAGGAAGGTACCACCTCAAAGGCACCTTTTTGTGCAGGTGGCAGCTCTGCCTTACCTGTTCTTTTAGCTGGAAGGTGGAGTGGTGGGGTAGCGTCCCCCCGAGTCAGTGGAGTGGCAGGCAGAAATAAAATAAGGAACATTTTGAGGGTGGGAACTGGCTGGAACGGGAGCAACCACGAACTTCAAACCACAGAGGCCTCTTCCTTCCCCACAGACAGCTTCAGGCAGGAGAAACCACCGCCTGCCTGCCCCACGGGCTGCACCCGGGCAGGGGTTTTAACAAAAAAATCAAGAAACGTTCTACGGCACGGTTCTCTTGAGTTTTTTTGACTTTTTTTGTCATTTTTGAGTGGAATAGTTTCATGTCTCTCCCTGTCACCACTGAACAACGTGAGCAGGCGGCAGCCGAGCCACTCTGATTTTGAGAGATAGCAAGAGCTGCCACCCTCACATATTCCGGGTAAGTTCAGAACCAGGCATCCAAATTGTGTGACTTTGTAACTGACAGATGTAAAGATCCTTGAAATTAAATAGTATCAACTACTGTCAGCAAGAGAAAATAAAATGTATATTATTATCATTTACTTTTCTGAGCCAACTACATCCCCCAAAGGAAACAGACCCATCATGAAGAGGAACAGAGTAACACCCTTGTTCCTATCCTCCTGGAAAAAGAGCATCAATAAATGTACAAATAGCTGGACTCAAAAGTTACCTCCAACAAATAAAAGTTGTCATTATGAAAACCAGAGAAACCTGACCAACAGCAATAACTCTAGGAAAGTGCTAGGACTAAGGCAGAACTACACAGCAAATTCAGTGTTTCTTTTTGGAATAGGACTTACCCGCTTAGACATCAGGTCAAAGCAGAGTTTATTCTCACTGGTGCCGAAGTTTATTATACCCTAGGAAAAAAAATTAATTATTTATAGACGCATAAAACATGTGCATACACCTCCTTGGCCATCACTTTACTTAATTGCCTCCAAAAAGCTTACCAAGGAAAAGTCAAAACAGTTCACATGAATTTCACCATATATAACTAGAGACACTATGTGTATCTTTTGTGTGTTTACATATATAGCCTGGGCTTTTTAGTCAATAAACTGTCTGTAAATGAACACATACTAATGATTTATACTTCTTTACAGGATATGTTTAACTTAATCTTGAATTCAGTCAGTGGTATCTATCTAATTATAAAAGAAACTTGAAACCAATTCTGAGAAAACTACAGTTTACATTTCTGTAGTTTTAAACAAGGTTTTGGATACATTTCTTTATCTAAAAGCATTTGTTTAGTAGTAGTTACCATTCCACTACACTGATTTGCCCAGAAACCACATAAACATGTAGTCAAGAAAAGTGATTAAAACCCTAAATGCTTCCCCTGGAGTGAGCGAACAGTGCCAGGTTCAGGATTTGGCCCTGCTAATTTAGCACTACAGTACATTTTGAAGAGTTCAAATCTACTAACATATTTTCATTACTGGAAGACATTGGGTAAATACATTTTTAAAAATGCAAAAGGAAATTTAAGCAGACATACGTTTAAGAAGTTACTAAAGTACAAGTCCAATTTTAGGCCGCCTCCTACATAGACAACAGTTGATACAAGAGGCAGTTTGTGCCTCATAATCCACCTTGTATCAAAATTTTGATGTCTTTTTCTATCTTAGAAATCTAGTTGTCACCTCACAACACAGCGTGACTAAAGTCAGGGCTCATAATAAAACGTTTTTAAAGTTTCAAGTAGGTCAGTATCTGAATGCAGGATCTATTTAAAAGTCATCCACACAGAAATCACTATTTGTGTTTACTATACTTTTTACTCCGTAATAATTTCCTGTGAAGTATTAACACTCAGCCTTTGTGCCACAAGGGGGGTATGATGAGCTACTTGCAGCTGAGCGTGAACAGGCAGAAAAAGTGCTGAGTGTTAGTTAAAAGTAACTTAAAAAAAAAGTCTATCACTTAGTTGTTGTATCTCCTGCACCCAGCACTTGCCATAATCAGAAAACCAGAAATGGTCTTCAGCGGGGAACAGAGGAGATGAGGTGAAAGGTTGAAGAGGAGCTCTGTTCCTCTGGATTTCTTCTATTTTTTCAAGGTCTACCACTGGTATTATTTCCCCAGTAGGCAAACCTGGGATGAACACAGCCGTCATCACAGCCTGATACATAGATGATCTGCAAAGCTACTTTTTATTTCTTTTCCTCAAACGAGCAGCGTGACCTGCCATATATTAGTGAGATCTAAAAAAGCCCCACACACTTTTAGCGTATCTCTCAGCAAATCTCTAAGATAAATTTGGGGGTTTTTTCCTAGCAAGAACACCAAGAAAATACTTCGCAGTTCTCACTCACATTAGGGTTCTTGTCTTCATCATACTTGTCAGCATGATAAGCTTTGTACCCTTCCTCTGTGGAGCCACGGAAAATGTTGGCAACGTTGCCACGAGCAGAGAGGTAGGGGCTTCTCTGGAAGTCGCTGGGCTTACAGAAGCCATGCATGTCAACCCTCCTCTTGCTGAGTGGCCGAGCCCTGGTCCCTTGCGGGTCACCCCCTCCTCCTCCCATTCCCACAATCTCAGAGAGTGCCTGGCTGAAGTCCAAGCCCCGAGGCACTACAACGGAGGAGGAGGAGGAAGAGCCGCTATGGCTCTGCTTCAGGATGCTGAGCATCTGAGCGAAGACGTTGAACATGCGAAACTCATGCTCCCGCTCCAGCTCAAACCGGCGCTGCTCCAGTTGCATCCGATGCTCCTCCACCTCCAAATCCCGCTGAAACCGGCGCTCTTCCATCTGCAAAAAGCGCTCTTCCATGGCCCGCTGAGAGGTCAGGGTCTTCAGCAAGAGATCATCGAGCGGGTCCCTCACCCGTTGGCCTTTCCGCTTTTTTCTCAGCCGATGCAAGGCAGAGAAGCCAGGCCGCGGAACCACGTTCTGGATCCGTGATGAGTTTGCCATGTTGGGCTCACTGAAACCTGCAAATGAGTGAAAACAAGGAAGAGAAATTAAACACACAGGAAGTAAAGCAGTGTGGAGATGCTTTGCTGCCTTCCCCTGCCCATCCTAGTTAACGTCCTTTAACCTACTGCTGGGTTTTAAGGAAAACCAAAGTAAAACCTCTCAGGGACGTCTTGAAGTTTGCAAGTTTATCTGAAGTTTGTTTTTAACTTCACACACTGGGCACCCCATTATGCTGCCAGCTCCATACCTAGCTTCGTACTTGACCTCTGATTAATGACAATTGCTTCCTTCCACTGAGCTAACTGTGCAACCACGGCAGTGAACAGAACATAGCATTTCTTCCTGACCTCTGACATTAACCTCATACTGGTTATCATCTCTCTTCTTTCCAATCGTGCTGTGCTCTTCCATCAACGTGTTCTAGAATGGTTTGAAATCCCCCCAATTTCCTGACTGTACCCTTCATGGTTTGGTTTTTTTCAGTAAGTACTGTCAGCATTACATACAAAATTCTAGCACAAATGCCTAACCTGGCTTATGGCAGACATGCCAGCCCTTTGGATTCCATACACGGTATTTAGCCCAGCAGAGTAGTTCTAGATTTTGTTTTCCTGCAGCAAGGTATGTTTTGGGAATGACCAGAAGACTATGAATGCAGATATCAGCCTTCTACTTTAAAGCTTTTTGGGACGTGGAAAAATAAGGATCCAAACATCAGTGCTAAAACCAGGTCTCTACCTCTGCACCAGAAATAATCTCTCTTTCTGGGAACCAGGCAGAAACCTTGTGCTGGAATGTAAAAGGCTATCCCTACCTGAAGGTGAAACACTGGTTTCAATGGGAATCTCCACCCTGGAGATGGGAGAGTCGTTCTGGGCCCTCTCCAAGAAGGCTCTCTCCATCTCATGTTCTTCAGGGGAGCCCTGCTGGTAAGACATGGATGGTGGGGGCTCTGGGGTCAAGCAGTGCTCATCAGAGTTCACCTCCTCACATTTGATTTCCATCAGTTCAGGGTGCTGGGAGTGTCCAAAGGGCAAGGCCGAGGGGGCGAACTGGTGGTGGTAGCCCTCCACCATGCTGCCCTGCAGCACCTGCTGGGCCATCATGCTGCCGCTCAGGGAGCCATAGGCCAAGGCGGGCCGGCTGGTCAGCACCCGGTCCATCACCTCGTAGAACTTCCAGGTCCGGCCACCCCGCGGGGCCTTGCTGTTGTCCTTGATCCGCCGATACTCAAGCTTCATCTTCTTGATCTTCTCCCGGCATTGGTCGCCCGTCCGGTGGATGCCCTTCTCCCGCAGCACCTCAGCGATGCGGTTGAAGACGTGCTGGTTGCGCAGGCAGCTCTCCAGCTCCATCTGCACCGACTCGTCGGCCCAGAGCTGCAGCAGCTCCACCACCTCGGGGTCCGACCAGTTACTACCGCGCTCGTACTTCTTCCCACGGAAATCCATCGCTCCGGGGCAGCGGGGCGGGCCGGGGAGGAAGAGTGCCGGGACGCTGGCCCAGTACCCCCGGGGAAGAGGCGCTGAGAGGGAAACGGGGAGGCGGGGGCACCGCGGCGGCGCCCAGGCTGTCCCGGTCCGCACCGGCACCTGCCCCCGNGAGGGCGCCCGGGCAGCCCTGCCCTACCTCCCCTCCCCTGGCCCTTAGCGGGCTGTGCAGCCGCCGGCCCGGCTCGGCACGGCCCGGCTCGGCCCGCCCGCTGGAGCCGGGCGGAGCGAGGCAGCGGGGAGCCGGGCCGGCATGTTCACATCCGGGGTGACGCACATGCGTGCGGCCTTATTCCGGGATAACTTTGGTCCGGGCCAAGCCTCCGAGGCCGCGCCGGGCTCAGGCAGCGCCGTACCAGGCCGGGCCGGGCCGGGCCACAGCCGCCCCGCCCCGGGGGAGGTGCCGGCAGCCCCGCCTCGTCCCGTCCCTGCCTGACACAGCCTCGCCCGTAGTTAAGCTCCCCTACTCCGCGCTGGGGCACGGCTGCTCCTCGCCACAGCCGCCGGTAGAGGGGCTGCTCCGGCGGAGCTGGTGCCCCCGTCCCAGTTTACTGGCGGAGCTGGGTGTGGGGTCTGCGGTGGGCCCGGCAGTCCCCACCCCCGGTTCATTGGGGCAGAGCTTGGGGACAGGTCCCTGCCTGCGCTCCCCGGGCACAAGCGGAGCATTCGTGTGTCCGGTTTGGTCGCCTGCCCTACCAGGGCGCTGTGGAGGGACCAGACGTTCCGTCAGTTCGCTCCATTTGCCGTCCCCCCGTCGGGCCAAACCCTTCTAAGTAGGCACACGCACACCCCCGCCACCCGTCCTCTGCTGCCTCCCTGGATGGTGCGGGGGACAGCGGTGAGCGGGTGCAGGATTTCTGACTGTGCCCTCCACATCACCCCTACTCCCTCCAGGGATCTGCAACTGCAGAACTGGAGTCTCCACGGAGCTGCCGTGAAGGTGGCCCCAAGCCACACCACGGGAGGCAGCGTGAAATGGGAAACAGCAGGACCTGATCCTGCCGGGATAAGGACTGAGCTCTAGGGGCAGCCAGTATGAACATAAAAAACCCCATAGTTTATAAGACAAAACAGGAAAACACACCATGTCCATATCCCAGTGTACAGGTGGTGAAGCAAACATCAGGTTCCTGATTCCAGATCAACCGATAGCTTTTTATCACAGCGCTGGGAGGGTTTTATCCAGCTCTTAATAACTTCCATCTGGGTTTTAATAAATCATTCACAGCCTCTCTCATTCCATTTCCCTGGCTGTGAAATGGAAATAAAAATCTTGATCTTCATTATATTTAGTGAAATACTTTTAATACTGTCAGGGGAGTGTGTGTCTTGTAAGATAAAACGTAGCTTTAAAAATGATACTACCTGTCCTAGTAACTTCTGATGGGGTAGTAGTTTGGAATTTTTTTTCCAGCAGTCTGCTTAACTGGAGTCTGTACTTCTACACCCCCCGTAAGAAAAATATCCTTTTTACTCTCCTGGGGTTTTTCATGGGAATGGTGTTCTGTGTTCTGCGAATGCAGACTTAATTATATAAGGACATTTACATTGACTGTGTACTGGAGTACACAAAGACCAGACCAGCCGTGAACAGAGCCACTCATGATAGAAGTTTAATGGTGAACATAAATAGATTAAAGGCAGCACGGAATAGTCTTTCTGAAAAGCTTTTCAAAGAAGCCCGAGAGCCTGGCTGCAGCCCGTTATACCTGAGGGCCGTAACTTGGCCAGGCAGCACTGGAGCATTCCCAAAATTAACTCGACATATGCTCTGGCTTCAGAAAGAGACGCTATTTCAAAATGAAAACAATAAAAGGGACAGATCCTAGATCCACGACATAAAACAATAACAGTAAATCTTGAACTACTGTTCATAGTTCAGTTGTTTCCACCTTTTTATGCTGCATGAAGTGGAAACTCGGTAATTTTTTTTAATGAAATTAAGAGCTTTCCTTGCAATCACATAAGCCAGGTGCTTATGGCATTGAGAATAAACTTATCACGTGGTCTTCCATTGCTGAGATTATTGTTTGAGCTGCCCGTTCTTTGAGCTGCTTTTCTGGTTCAGATTGAGAAGAGGACTAACAGGGGCTGTGCTCCCAAAGTGCAGGAAGCGATGGTGTTGAAATGTGCACAGTGTAAGCCACTGAGAACTACAAAACCAGAAAGAAAGACTTTCTTTTCTGAACTAGTTTGTGCACCTATTTTGGTGACAAAAAGTGTAGGTGCCGCCTCATTTTTTGTATCTAAGACAGGCTGATTCTTTCCATATTTTCTTGACAAAAATCTCTTTCTGCCTTTCCTTTCCATGCAGCAGGCTCAGGGATGCCAAGTGAATGCTGTCATGGAGTAAATTCCTTATTATTCAGGGATTTCCTGCCTCAGTTTCCCCTCAGCCTATGACAGATGGGAAAACTTTCACAAAAGCCACTGGAGGCTTTGGCACCTCAGTGAGATGTCAGATAGGAACAATGAATACCTCTGTTGTAACTACTTAAAATTAGAAAGGCCTCCATGCTGCGGAGAGGATGGCTGATAACAAGCAGCACTTTTGGGTCGGCATCTCCAGAGCTGTTCTTCTCCCTACCTCTCTCCCGAAGAACTTCATCCACGTCCCCTCCCAGCAGAGAGGAGAACATTTAAGCAGTCCCCACTGGTGACACACTCGAGGCTGAAGCTTCGCAAAGCAAATCACATCAAAGCAAACCTCTCCAGCCTTTTGGCACAGCCCCATCTCTGCTCTGCAGGAGGAGGTGAGGAGAAACAGGGGTGTTTCTGGAGGACCCCTCCCCAGGTTGACAGCTGCACCGCCAGTGCAGCAATGGGGACAAGGTCCCTGCAGAGGGTGCTCCAGCCCTAGCTACCTTCCTCCAGGGCTTTCCTAGGAGCCCAGGGGTGGGAAGGAGCACCTTGAAAGGCTGGGAATGCTGCAGGGAGAAATTTAGCCAGAGGGTTAGTTGCCCGACAGGCCTGTTTTCCAGAAGTTTAGACCATGGCTTTGCACAGCTCCACATAAAAGGAAGTTTCTGCTGCAGCTGAGTAAAATACAACCCTCTTGAACAGCCTCTGACATGGAAAAGGATGCTGGTTTAACTGTTACGATGACATGGAGCAGAGGAAGGCTACTTTCCGTGGGATATGTAGTGGCTACTAGCAGCACTCAAAGCCCAGCAGCACCGTGACCCAAGCCACAACCACCACCATCTGTTTCCATACTGACTTGGAGACAGAGTTGTTGAGTGGACTCAGGTCCAGTTCCTAAAAGATGACACTGCTAAAACTTCATTGCAATAATTACAGTTTAGAAATTGAAGTCCAAAATAGACTGTTGAGACAAGGACATTATTGTATCTCCCCAGTTTGGGGGGTAGTAAAAATAAATATAAGACTTCGCCATATTATTGGACAAACAACAACAAGTTGAAACTCTCTTAATTCTGTTAGTTCCTCTGGGTCTGAGCTGACACCCTGGCCAGAGATGGTGGAGAAGGCCACCCCAGGGCACTCTGTTTTGCATCTCATTCCCCAAATTGCCAAGAGGCGCTGAGCAGCTGAAGCCATCAAGCAGCATTTATTTTCATGTTCTTGAAAAAACAACCATTGTTGAGTAGCGCTGGAAAACACCCTTTCTGCTTCACAAAGTGGTTTTGATGTATAGATCTTATTAGCACTATTGATTATCCACTCAATCCTCCTGCAAAAACCTTCAGGCCAACCTCTGAAAAACCACAAAACAATGACTGAAATAAATCACCTAAACCAGAACTATGGCAGGTTCTCATATGTACCAGGATCTTCCTTTCTAACTCCTTACTAATTCTTCCATCTCTGTCTGTTTCTTTGGAGATGAGTTTATATCTCCCTGGCTTTCAGAGCAAGCAAGCCCCAACAATCACTACAGATGTCTTCTCTTAGGCTTCTTTATTGCACTAACAGCGGGAGGGCAGTCAGTCGTGCTAAATTAAGACATCATTTTAATAAGCAGCTTCAGCACATGGACATGAAAAAAGGGAAGGAAAAGTTTCTGGGGGACTCATGTTCCCAGCACATGCCCAAAGGGTTATTTAAGGTACTTTACAGTAAAGCTCACAGAGGGCAGTAGGACAGTCTTCAAAAACCTTTTGTTAAGCAGAGCTGGACAAGAAAAACCACAGAAGAAAATAGTTCAGTTATTAAGCACCTGGATTTTCTGAGACTGATTTATTTTTATTTTCCAAATGTCAATGTTGTAACTGATTAAACAGCACATTGTATTTTCTGTGGCATTCTGGCCTGACCCACAGGATCTCTCCCATTGCAGGCAGAGGGAGCTATTGGAAGTGCCGAGTATTTTCCACCTCCACAGTCAAACAGCCACGAAAACAACTGGGAAATTGCGTTTTTCTTACTTCCAGTGCAAATTACTTTGATAAGAGCCAGGTCTGCTTACTCATCCCATGCAACTAGTTAATGGTATTCCCTGGAGCAGGAAGTGGTGATTGGGTTGGGGTGTTCTAAGTAGTAGCTTACCCTTGTGACTAATAACAAACAGACATGAAGTGAATCTGAGTGTCTAAATTTGTATGTTAGTGGAATTCAAGAAAGGGAACAGATCCAGATTCCTATGACCGAGGCTACTTCTGCAATTTCAGGTCTAGACAGGGTTAAAATGAAGAGAGACCAATTCTATTCTTCAAAGATATCTAAATTCCTGTAGATTCAGCTGCCATAATACATTTTTTGTAAGCTGTGACTGAGTAGGTGTCTATGTTATGGATGAAATGGTGACAAATTTCAGGGCAGGAGCAGACTGGGCTTCTGCTAAAATGATGAGCACAGTTAAGTAGGGAGGGACATGGTCCAGATTTTCTTCTTCAGGCTGAAGTAACAGTGGCTGATGCCCTGGACAAGAAATCAAACACAACGTGTCTATTAGGGCAAATAAATTTAGCTTTCCATATGACACTGACACTATATGTAGAGAAAGTTCTTGCAGTGTTTCACGTCCTGAGCATCACCTCTGCTGAGGCTTGCCAGGCACCTCATGGCCATAGGAAGCAAAGGCACTCCCTCACTTGCAGGTTCACATGTACATGTTATTTTCCACTTGCAAGACTGGTTGAAACTTTTTTTTACTAAACACAGAGATTTTGCATTGCCCTAGAGAGAGAAGCCCTGGGAGGCATCACCACAAAGGACACACAGTGAGGCAGCTGATGAAGTGACCTCTGTTTGCAGCTTCTTCATGGTCACTAATACTGGAGGAGGACTGCAGGAAAAACCGCCTTGTAGAGTATAGAAGAAGAAGAGGTACTAGTTCTAGCTGGAAAATGAGCACTCAAAGTTGCTTCCCTCTTGACATGATGTTTATATTAGCCAGTCATGCATTTTTATTTGTCTGGTTTCTCTTTTGGCCATTGCTGCTTCTTGGGCTGGCTCTGGTCTGTACTGTGAGTTCTTTGCAAGGAGACAGGCAAATGTTTTCTCCCTCCCTGCTGTCAGAAAACACCGTGGGTCATTTCAGAACCCACAGATACTGAGCCAAGAAATCCTCAGCCCCTTTTGTGGCCTCCAAACTCACATCTCCAGGTCACAAAAATCTCAGCTTGATAAGATAAGGTTACCATTTTTATCACAGAAATTTACGCTTTTTGATGGTATTGTCCTTTATCCTGAAAGATATTAAAAGAGCAGCTAATATGCTCGGGAACACAACAACAACCTACAGGTCTGTATGTGTTGCTATATTGCTCTACAAAATCAGGACTCTGTAACACCAAAAATTGCTATCACCAAAATTGCATCACTGAGGTAAATACAAGAGATAAAACTCCCAAGTAATGACACAAGAAAAGCAAGTATCAACCCATTTCCCTCTTCCATGGCTGGTCACGCTGTGCCCTTTGGTTGCCATAAGTTTATTTGTCTCTCTAGTTTTAAGTAAGGCATATGCAGGATCTGTCACCATTTGCCTTAAAAGAGAAAAGGCAAAGGCACAGAAAAGAGCAGGCCAACTGGCCGTTATCTAATGCTAAAGATAGATGCAGAGACCTCCATGTTTGGTTTGGTAGAGAAAACAGCTGGATTTAATTTCTAGATAAAATCACGGGTGAGAATTCTTTGGTATTTTTTGTTTGTAACAGTAAGGAGTTTACGCTGCTTCTTCCTGAAATAACTACATGAGGTGAAATGGGGACCTTGTTTCCCATAGCATGAATAAAAGCCAAGCACAATCCTTCTAACATGCCCCCAGCAAGACCTGAGTCTTTTCTAACTGGGAGGGGTGAATCAGTGTAGTTTTTTGCATATACATATACAGTGGGATATGCATATTTGCATATGCATATAGGATGGGAAACCATGCATGTAAAGCAGACCTTCCCACACAGCTCTAACGCTGCAGCACCCAGTGCTACAGATACCCTTGGCTTTTCACCGGGCTCTGCCAGTGCAGCTCAATCTCAAGGTGCCAGAGTCCTACAGCTATTTTGCTCCAGCCCAGCCTCGCTGCGCCAACAGCAGATCATCATCCTCACCCTGACCTTCTTTTCTGCTCTGCCAGGCCGGAGAATAACAAATGATAGTACACATTTACTGGGAGCCTTGCAGCTGAGGCCACAGAACTGGTATCGCTGCTTGCCTTAAACAGAGAGCTACGAAGGCAGCATCAGTGTATTCATCCAGCTCAGCTGCACCCAGCTTCTGCTTTCCAGAACCAAGCATAATCCTCAAAAGGGACCATTCCCTTCACATATTGTCAGTACTACCTATCCTGTCTTAGTAACTGCTAATAAATAGTTGGGGTTTTTCTTTTGTTGGTTTGGGTGTTTTTTTGGTTTTGTTTGGTTGGTTTTTTTGGGGTTTTGGGTTTTTGTTTTGTCTTTGTTTTTGTTTTTTTTTTTCTTTTTAGCTTTCCTTTGCAGTCAGTCCCTGAGAGCTGGAGACATTTCTGCTCTCCTTCATTCACCCTCCCCATCTTGTGCAAGAGCTTCAGTGATGTTGCCCTTAAAAAGTCAGTAACTGCTCCCAGGAACACTGATTGTCCTTGTGTATTTAGCACCACACTCAGGAAACGGCCTGAGACTCTGTGGGATGACATTGGTCCTGCTGACCTGTGTAGCGCCAGCTGCCTGAGCTGTACAATGCTTTGGTACCTCATCCAGATAAGATATGTTTATCTGAACTTGACATGGCCCAGAAAAGAAATTCCAAATTTTAAATAGTATTTTCATGCAAACTTCCTGAGGACAGACTGAGGAAATCATCGCTGTCTGACTGTGCATGGGAGTGAATGACAGGGAGGCTTTTGAGCTTTATTACTTTTTAAATTTAAAAATTATATATTTTAAAATAAATTTTAAAAGTAAGGCTAGCAGAAATGTTATGCTAACGTTCAAATTCAAACAACCACAATGGATTGATTGCTGCCTGGAAAGGAGATATAACCAGAAGTTAGAATACAAGGATCTGGTACCTTTGAGAGGATATTTGTCAGCGCTGCTAGAAGTGTGTCTTCGCTTCACAGTAGCATATGGATGAAAATAAATTGTTCAGGGAAAGAAACATGGAAGTGGTCAAGACACAAGTCAGTTCTCCCAAGACTTGAAATCTTTCTGATTTCCCACATGGACCCAGAACCAGAACCCCAAATCCCTTTAAAGCCAGTGGCCCCCAGACACTTAAATTGAAGCCCGGGAGAGGACCCTCATGTCCTGACAGTTACACAATCAGTCATTAGTATTTGGAAAATAAAATAAGACAGAAACAGTCAACAGAAGCCTGCAGGTGCTTCTGCTAGTTTTGTTTCTAAAAAGACTGCCAAGCATCTCCGTTCTTACTGAGCAATTTCTCCTGCCTCTGCCACTTGTCTGGCACAGAGTGTCAGGGACACTACAGTTCCATTCCACAGCATGGAACGGTCCATTCCAAGGTTACCAATGGCTTGAGACTGGAAAAGAAACTTAATTGATGAAAGGTTTTTCTGGTTTTCACAACTATGCTATCTGTTTTCTCTGTTGTTCTCTTCTGCTATTTCTATCTCTACCTGGCAGCACTCTTATGACATAATTCTTGGAAGATGAAGAGTCTTTGTAATCTCCCATAAAAGACTCCAGTGCTTCACTATATTTGTCCTGAGAAGGGTTTTCTAATGCCTAGCCTGTATCTCTCCTGCTACAATGTAAGTCGTAAGGGAGATTTCTTGTCCTATCTGCTACTGACACAGAAAGCTGTTTGTCTTCTTCCTCTTGCAGCAAGCTGGGATGGGAGCATACAGCCTTCTCAACAAACTCAAACAATAGAGAGAACATCTCCTCTACACCTGTAATTATTTTTGGGTTTCTGCTGTCAACTCAAACTGATCTACAGCTTTAGGGAAGTCTGGCACCCACTATTAAAGCATAACACTCCAGCCAAACTCCCCCCTCCAGTGCTAAGCAGAGAGAAGAGACTGAACTCATGTCTGTTTGTCCTAGGATAACATTGGTTTCTTAACCAACAGTAGTGGCAATGTATTTGAAACACAGTCAATTTGTGATTATAACCACTAAAACCTTCCCTATTGCTGTCTTGTAAGCCATTGCCTACCTTGCATTTGTTCAGTGGCTTATTCAACTCCTATTTTATGCCTGTCCATATCAAATGTCTTTCTCTTTGGTCTTCCAGCATCTGAAGACCCCTTTGAATGCCAACCCTGTTGTCCTGGGTGCTTGCATGCCTCCCTGCACAACACTGCCATCACATTTGGTGAGTATTATCTCTGTTGCACCTACAAAGTCATTAATGACAAGACTGACTGACCAGGGAGAGACCCTGTGGTCCCCTCATTGCTCCCTTCCTGTTTGATGCAATGCATCCTGGGCTGTTCAGTGAATACATTTTCTCTTGGAGCTGTGCACCCATATTCCACGAGTTTCACCTAGGGCTTATGTCTGCATCTGGCTTACAAGTATCATGTGAAGGAGCATGGAAAATCCTACCCAACTCAGAATATAAGATGTCTCCTTTTTCTTCCCTGGTTGGCTAGTCTGTCAGAAAAAAAAAAGGGGGCAGACTGCTCTGGTAGAATTTCTTCCTGACAGGCCTGCCTGCCTGCAACTTATCACCTTGTTATCTTCTAGATGCTTACGCACAGCTCCTTTGTTCCACTTTTTCCAAGAATTGGAACTGGGATGATTACTATCCAGTTCTTTTCACTTCTTTCTCCCTCTCCTGTCTTCAAAGACCATCATTACCTGTATCCTTTCCCTACGTTTTGGGATCTCATCCATTTCCCATGATATCTCAGAAATAATTCCTAACACTTCTGTAGCTGTCTCAGCCCATTCCCTCAACCCTACGCTTCATCAAGTGAACCTGAATACATGTATGTAAGGAATTGCAGAATCACAGAGTGATTTGGAGTTGGAAGTGACCTTTGGAGATCACAATCTCCTGCCAGAGCAGGGTCACCCAGAACAGGTTACACAGGAATGTGTACAGGTGGATTTTGAATGTCTCCAGAGACGGAGACTCCACCACCTCTCTGGGCAGCCTGTTCCAAGGCTGTTACACCCTCAGAGGAAAGAAGTTCCTTCTCATGTTTGGATGGCACTTCCTATGTTCAAATTTGTGCCCTTTATCACTTATCCTGTAATTGGGCAGCACTGAAAAAAGACTGACCCCATCCTTCTGACACCCACCCTTAAACTATTTACAAGCATTGAAAAGATAGCCCCTCAGTCTCCTCCAGACTAAAAAGACCCAAGTACCTCAGCCTTTCCTCATAAGATAGGTGTTCTAGTCCCCTCATCATCTTCATAGCCCTTTGCTGTACCCTCTCCATCAGTTTCCTCTCCTTCTTGAACTGGGGAGCCCAGAACTGGACACAGTGCTCCAGATGCAGCCTCACCAGGGCAGAGTAGAGGGGAAGGATGACCTTCCTCAATCTGCTGGCCAATTCTAGGATGGCACTGTGTGCTAGAAGCTGAGCAGCACTACACAAAGCCAGATCCAAGCTGTCAGAGGTCCATTCCCTCCAAAGTTTGTCCTGAGCCAACCCAGTCCTCGAAGCTGAACAACCATATCCATGCAATGGCAGGTCTGACCTCATTATCTCTGCCAAACCCCACTGTTTCTTCTCCCTCTCTGCATTATAGTGTGTTGCAGTGCTGCAGACCTCTCCAGAAGGTTGCTACAAAGCTCATCAGATCTGCTGGTCCTGAGCTGGTTTGGTCCAACAGGCAGTTCCTCCATCCCAATACCCAGCATAATCTCCCCTATCAGCCAAATAAGGATGAGTTAACTATGTCATCCCACTGTTGTGGGATGTTGGAAAAGGGAAAACATGACTGTTAAAAGTATAGCTGTTGGTCATTCCAATATTCTTTTCTACTCTAGAATACGCAAATGCTGCACGTGTGTTTATGACTGTAACCTCTACAACATAGTGACACAGCTTGCTCCCACTTTATGTCTGAGAGAGACAGACACAGAGCAGTTCAGCGACTTGTCCCAGGTCAAAAAGAACATGTGTGGGGAAATGCCAACGAGAGATTCTGGCTGTTTCAACCCAGTTCACCCCAGCCACGGCAGCATCTTTTACCCAGAACGAGGGTACTCCAGAAACGAGCAATGCCTGTTGCCTAAAGCAAATAAGAATATTTCCCCATACCTTACAGCTGAGGCAAAACACAGTTGGAGTCAGATACTAATATCTTGCTCTTACCTGGGAAGTTTGCTAGCAGGAACAGAGATGAGCTGGCGGGCAGGTAGACAGATTTTGCCTTAGGATCCTAGGGCACAGCTGCAGTTATAACTCTGGCAAAAAGGCTGAGGAATTGCTCTTTTTCATCTTTGTTTACTTGGTCAGGTGTGTTCATTAGACTCAGATTGCATCAAGGAGCTCCCAGAAAAGCACATGTGAGAATCACACACCTCCCCTTGCAAGCTTTTCCCAATCAGGGGCCGTGTCCTTGTGCCCTTGGCTGGGGACACTTGCCTGCCTTGCAGTATTTAAAGAGCAGCATGTGTGCTGGTTATCAATCATCAGGCTTGAGCCTTCTGGGGTGGAAGAGAACACTCAGAAATCTCAGCTATCGCTAGAAATTTCTAAAAATCTGATTTCTCAGAGGCTGACAAGGTCTTATTGCATTAAGGAAAAGAACAGAGTGTGTTTCCTAGTTTTTGGCAAACCTTTTGTTTGAGAACTCAATCACAATTTAAACTGTACCGTGTTCAGTCTTTGTAACTGTATGATGTTTACTAAGCTGTTGCTAAACAGTGATTCATTCTAGGGAACTTCACAAAAGGTTCTAAAAACATTTAAGAAAATAATTCAAGTGACAGGCTGTTCAGCTCCTCACTGGTCCAGATGTCAACAATCAGATGTCAGTGCCCTGAAGGATGCCAATGCTAACTATGCCTTCCAACCCCTCACTTCACATTTGGAGGGTTCCTGCAGAGATCACCTCCTAACCCCAGACTACAAATTCCCATCCCAGAGCCTGAGGGGATACTCAAAGCCCCTCTTTCCCCAGCTAATAATTCTCTGGAAAATCGAGGCCCAGCACACTTTGCAGGGTCTCTCCAGCCAGCCAAAAGCCAGTCTCTGCTGCTGGCATGTTGACCTCATTTTCCAAATATGATACATGGTGGGAGCAAAATAATCTACTCTGATTTTGTAAGTAATTTTTAAAAATAGCAATTAAGTGTAGTGCCAGTGAACTGAGTCAGAGCACTTAGGCTCTGAATACAGCCAGAAGGGGCATGCCATGCTCAGCTGACAAAGGAACCTTTCCCCATGCCACCCTACCATGTTTGCACAGCTTGAAACTGGTGGGTGACTGCAAGAGATGAAAGACATTTTTTCAGTCCCTATTTAAGTCTACGACTCATCCGGCAAGGTTTCAGGGAGGGAACCGTGTTTGTGCTGTGGGATTGTGCAGCAGAAGCTGAGCAGAGGCCCATTCCACCCAAACCTCCAGTGGTCACCAGAACACATCCAGGACCACCGCTACACTACCTGACACAGGAAAGGAAATCACCACTATTAAAGATGTGAGGTTCATGGCTTGGACTTGAGTCAGTGTCTGTAACCAAAACTGTAATAGCAGCCTCCATCCTTTGTAAATCAAGGGCGAGTGGAAGAGAGGAAGCATGATCTCACCTGCAGTACTATCAAAAACCGACAAAGAAGAGCCTTCACATCACATTCCCAATTTCTCAGCCTTTCATTCTGTCCTGTTATCATCTGACTGTACACTCCAGGAGTATCTTTGCCCCCCCTTAAGAACTTCGCTTTAATTGAACCCAGATTTGAGGCTACCCTTAAAAAGTTATCTCCCTGGCCAGATTTAGTTCATGTCCCTTCAGCCCTTCTCTTCTGCAGTTCTGGATCCATTGTAACTGTATAAGGTAAATATCAAGGAAGACACACACAAACCTTCTCCTTGAACTGTGTGCATTATCACCATCTTTTGTCTTTTGTGCCTCTGCTTTCACATTTTTCAGTTTGACTGGAACTGCTTTGGTCCACAAGTGACCGAAATTACTGTAATTGATGAAGGAAATTAGTTACATTTCAAGCCAGTTATTTATAAATGATTAATACCTCACAGAAAAACCATTAAGTCTTTTGCTGGCCCAGAGGTCATGACTGAAGCAGGCTGTTTGTCCCACAAGGAAATCTGCCTCTTTCTAATTGGAAGTAAGAAATATTTTGGCAAGCTGAGGTAGCATATGTAGAAGCACGTTCCGCCTGTGCCCAGGCTGATGGGTAAGATTTCGTTCACTCTGCCTCCATGAAACTCCTTAAAATTCACTAAATTCAAATATGCAAAAAGAGAGAAAACAGAGTATAGTTATGTTCAGAGAGACAGCACAGATTTCCAAACCAGCTCTCCTCGTTAGCATAATTTTAACCTCTTTGCCTGCAGACAGAAGGATACCCCTTTCAGAAAGCACCAGAATCTGCTTAAAGTAATATTAATCTGCTTCAATAGCAGCGGCTAGTTTTAAACTGCTCCAAATCTCATCTGCATTACCAACCTTTGAGGCAGAGGCTTTGCTAAACAGCAGTGGTTGCTCAATACCCAGGAAGCAGTGTCGTCTGTCATTTATACCTGTCTCCAGGAGCGGAAGGCACTGGTGTGGAAGACCTCCTAGCTGTGTTGTCTCATTCTCTTGTGCTCCAAACCACTGTGGGAAGAGTGAGAGATCATCACTGCCTTCCTTCCAAACCCAGGTACAAGCCACGTGCCTGTTCCACGTGGAGAACGCACCAGATGCTCCCAAGTGATGCTAGGGAAAAAACACAGGTGATCCACTGATTAAGTGGTCAAGGTCTGGCCTCTGGTCCAAAACCAATTGTAGTTATTTACAGAACAAATTGCAAGAAGGGAAAAAGAAAACAAGTTTTATTTACAGCTTTCATGGATTTTTCTCTATCAGCTACTCAGTTAAAAGAAAAATGTATATATTAATACACACAAAAATACGTGATTCCCTAAGGTCTCTGTAACCCCCACACCAATTAATAAAACCAGAAATTAAAACCAGCATCCACCAAAGATTTTATTATCCATATATTGAGTTAGCAAACATTTAAAAACAGTCATACTGACTTCCCCTTTTCCAGGAGACTTGCCTTAAAGCTCCCATTTTTGAGAAACAATAATAAACTTGGTGGTTTTTCAGGATGTTAATGCGTTTAGCCTTACTCCACTTCTAGTTTCACGCTACAAACACAAGACCTAGGAATGCATTATTTAAATACGAATAAACACACACTGGTTTCCATGGAGTGGGGGCATTAGGAAAAGCAAAAACAACCACAAGGTTCTTAGAAAAATCCAGACTTCAGCAGTGCAGACTGGTGCACTTTCTCACCCATTTTCATTCAGCCAAGATGTTGGCTGAGTTCTCCCTCTCATCCAACTGGGAATATATATTCGCCTATGACCAAGGCTTCAGATGTTTTCCATAAGCCTGATGAGGTAATGAGTAACATGCTGGGCCTTGGCTTCTGTAAGGACAATGTATGTCTGTAAAAGTAGTAGCCTTGTTTTAACACACTGTTTTAACTCGGAAAACAAGCAGAATGGGAGCATTTGGTGTTGCTTGAACGTGTCCTAGGCAAAGGCTGGAAGAAGGTGTGAGGTGTTCTCCCTCTCCAAATCAGCGTACAGGAACAGGTTAAATGCAGTGTGGTCCTTACTGGATTAGAGTTGTGTCAAAAACCGATACAATGCACAGGAGGCAACTGGAAGATGGAATGTGCTCTAGCTACTACCAGGCAGGGCAACCACATGCAGGCAGCCACGCGTTGCCCTGTCTCAGTCATTTGGATGTGAAGGAGCCTCCATATGGAGTTACTCGGGCATCATTGGGGATAAATTGGACCTCTTTCTCCAGAATCCCGTTGGCTTTCAATTTCCTCTACTGCCATCATGTCCAGGGCATGTGGCAATGGAGGCGAAAGTGCTGCTTTCACGCACGTGTCCAATCTGAAGGTTTGGAGCATGATTCACACAAGTGCTAAATGTCCAGAAGCTACCCTAAAACTCTGGTACTTTTTTCAGACTTTGTGCTGTGGTCCACAGGCTCTGTCAAAATTAGCAGTAACAGCATGAGTGAGGCAGACACAGACCTAGCTGTCTGCTTTGCTCCTCTGATGATGATCCTCCCTCCTACATGTTGTGATAGCCTCTGACAAACTTCTGCCTCAACTTCTAAGAGAGGATTAGAAATCTCTGAAACCTTTGCAGACAAAGTTACTGGTGCCAGATTCAGAACTTTCAGCAGTAAGTGACGTTCATCTCACCAAAGGCGAGCAGTGCAGCACCTCTGCTCCAAGTGAAGCACGGTCTGCCATTGCTCCTCTCTGTGTTTGCAGAAAGTACTGAAAGACTAAAAGAGAAACGACATGAAGAAACACAAAGACTCTGACCTTCAGTGAAAGAAGTTGACCTGTGCTGGAGGAGGTCTGCAACCCTGCTGGACTGAGAAGTCACCACTGCACTGTGGCATTACAGTGGTCTGGGGCTGGAAATGAATTGAGTATGGTGGTACCTTACCTCTGATACAAGAGTGAGAGGCTACATTGATCACAATGGTTGGTAGGCCTTTCCCAGTCTGCTCCAAGACATTTCGTTGAAAAGGTGTGATATATCTTTTTCTGCACATTCTGAACAATTAGGGCCATTAAGACGATCAGGGGGATGGAGCACCTTTCCTGGGAGGGCAGGCTGAGAGAACTGGGGTTGTTCAGCCTGGAGAAGAGAAGGCTCTGGGGAGACATTAGAGCAGCCTTCCAGTATCTGAAGGGAGCCTACAGGAGAGCTGGGGAGGGACTCTTGATCAGGGAGTGTAGTGATAGGATGAGAGGTATTGGTTTTAAACTGAAACAGGAGAGATTTAGATGATATATCAGGGAGAAATTCTTTGCTGTGAGGGTGGTGAGATACTGGAACAGGTTGCACAGAGAAGCTGTGTCTGTCCCATCCCTGGAGGTGTTCAAGGCCAGGCTGGATGGGGCTTTGAGCAACTTGGTCTACTGGGAGGTATCCCTACCCAGGGCAGGGGGTTGGAACTGGATCATCTCTAAGGTCCCTTCCAACCCAAACCATTCTATGATTCTATGATAATCTCACTTTATTCGGAAGGATATTCAGAGCTTTTTGGTGACACAACTTCAGTGCTTTCTCCTAAATATTTAGCTTTTCAAGCTCATGCTGTTCAGGTCTGGAATGTCTCAAGAAGGAAGAGGGAAATGAGACTGCTTGGAGCTGGGCCCAGTATTTCTCTGGCAAATATACATCAAATAAAACAAAACATTTACAGACATAAATAAGACATGAGAGATCAGATGGGAAGGAGGAGGGGGGAACCCAAATCTCTCTCTCACTGTGTCCAGATTTAACTCAAACACAAATATTAGAGATTGGGGGAAGACGGCAGAGGAAGAAGAGAAAATGATACACAGGAAAGAGTGTGAAAATGCTGTATGTTCCAGCACAACCACAAACCTGCCCGGAGACAAATGGGAATAAGCAGGTAACAGCATGCAGCCTTTTATGGGAAATCTTTCATTTGTAGGAATTCTTTTCAGTTCTATATAACCCTGTCCTGCTCTTTTCTCCCCATAGTTGGCTGATTCTGGGTTCTCTACAGTTAACCACAGCAAATATTATGAGCAGAAGTCACTTTGCATCTCACACAACAACCTAACAGAGACCTACCAAGAGAAGCCCCAGAGCTAATAGATTTACTTTAAGAATACAATGATCTCTTTTAAACCAGCACAGTTAAGGTAAGTGAAAAAGGATGCAACTTTTCATCTACAGATCAGAAAGCAATTAACTCCATCTGTCTTTCAAACTTCACTTTTCCTTCTGATGCAGTCAAAGAGACAGTAGCTACAGTGGTGGTTTCTGGAACAGAACTGATCCCTAAGAATATGATTAAGATCTGCCACTAAACAGCACCAGGTGAGCATCTGGATGCTGTGGCCTCAAGAAGGAGTCAAGGAAATGACAGAAGCAAAATGATCTGCTTCCATTCCAGAGGTGTCCTAAGATAACAATGTTTTCATGGACTTTGAGTCAATGTGTAATGTTCTTTCAGGGAATTACAGCTTTAACTTAACTTTCCATGAAACCAAAACGTCACTGTAGCCATATTCCTTCTAGAAAGCAGGAATGCCTGTGAGTTGCTCTCCGAGATGCACAAATAGATACTAATAATTTTTTTTTCAGTTTCTCCATAATTAGATGATATTGGGATAGGAATGCTCATTCAGATAAATTCAAAATACCCATTTCAGCAGAAATGCAGCAGGTGGAAATCTGCCATAAGCAGTCATTTTCATCACAGAAGTATCTGAACTAGGGTTTGCATCACTTACCCCGGCATCAAGAAAAGGCAACTGTAAAAGTCTCCAGAGGTCATATCTTGCAGAGAGATCTGGGAAATTGGATACAGAGAAAACCACCTTTACTGGTGTTTTAAAAACAAAATTAACCCTTTACAAACGATTCAGTAAAAATATTGCTCAAGTTTCAGCAGTGGTCAAAACCAATGAATCTAAGACATGCTGAAAAGACCACAAAGATAATACTGAAGATACAATGGAATTATAGGAATGATAGTAGTCCATTCTCTGAAATAACTGTGTCCAGTTTTCTTTTTCAAAAGGAAGAGCCAGCGTAAAATAGAAAATTATGAAGGAGGCACTAGGAAGATTGGGAAATTAACCATATAAAAACATAGAGAGGGATCTGAAGAAATGGTTCTTTTAGAAGAGAAAGAAAGCGAGTGAGTGGGGATATGAGAGCGCAGACATGCCTAACTGTGGAAGAGATCATTTGGTCCTACCTAATGACCTTACTTTAAAATGTGAGACCCAGAGAGCACCCAGTTGAGGAAGCTCCAAGTATAAATGGGTCCCACCCACCCACAGAGCTTGTCTCTTCCTAGTGAAACAGATAGAGCTGAAGCCAAGCTTATTGATTTATGAAGTGCAGGGAACAGTCACACAGATGGCTCCACAGGAATTTGAAAGACGTGGCCCTTTTCTTGAGAACTCACTCAAGACAAAGTGCTTATGGGACCACAAAAAAATCCAGCGGAGATTAATGCAAACAGCAGAAGTATTCTTCGTGGTTAAACATGGCTATTAACATCGGACTACCCAGTGGCCATTTTAGTAGCATTTTATTGGTCTAAGCCAGTGTGGCAATTCCTGTGCTTGAGTCCTGCTAGACAGACACTGCACTGAGAAAATGCTGGTAGAAATTTCCTTTTCTAAACCACTTTCATTACAGGAAATGAGTTTTTCCTTTCTAGGTCCCAGTGGTTTTCCTTCATCTTTCCCACTGGAAAAGTCTCCCCAGAATTCCATGGTATTTTGCTCAGGAAAGCATCAGTGAGCAGTACCTGCTGCAGTGACGGAAAATGGAGCAACCTCCCACCCAACTTCCCTGAAAAATCCCAGTTTCTGCTGCCA
This sequence comes from Nycticryphes semicollaris, assembly GCA_013400055.1. Classification (NCBI taxonomy): domain Eukaryota; kingdom Metazoa; phylum Chordata; class Aves; order Charadriiformes; family Rostratulidae; genus Nycticryphes; species Nycticryphes semicollaris. Next base: position 343,883 of record VXBJ01005966.1, read on the forward strand.
CAGCCTCACATTCTCAGGAGAGACAGCCTGGGTCCATCAGAGGGGCTGCCACTAGTCACTGCTGAATTTCAATTAAAAGGCTTTTTCTATTCATCGTTATTCAATGACTTTGGAATTTTCAAGAATAGAACAAATTATAATGACTAAATTTCTGCATTCATGAAAAACTAGCACCAACAAAGGGAATAATTAGTCAGATGAATTAGTCTGGGGAGAGGGAACCAATCTGGGAAGCGTGTGTTTAAGAGAGCAATCACAGAGCCCTAGAGACAAGCTCATGGGTGGGTTTTCCAGGGATCAGGGGAATTACTGAAGCAGCCAGACCAGCAAACAGCTGCAGTAACAAAAGCACAAACCAGATGCCAGGCTGTAGGAGCCCCGAAGAAAATACGGGTGAGGACTCAACGCTGAACAAGGCAATGGGACACTGACGTCAACAGCATCGTGCCAGGAATGTGCCTGGCCCCCGGGCAAACCCAGCTCCACCAGAATTCCCCCCTTTGTGAAATCCCTACGACTCTCATCCAAACCCTCTGCCTTTTGGAGACACTGGATACTCCTCATGTTTGTCTGCTGAGACTATGAGGGTTGGGGGGACAAAAGCCAGTTTTCCACTTTGCGTCCCATGGCATCTGTAGCAATTAAACCCCATCGGCTCAGGCTGCTTTGAACCTGGCAGCCAAGCAAATCCCAGCCTGGAACCAGCCATTTGGGGCTTCATTACAAACTGCAGCCAAGGCCAGGTCTGCTCAAGTTCACAAATACTTTGTCAAACTGGGCTATGCTTTGATTGAGTCTGGCTGTTTTGAGAGGAAGAAAAAAAAGTGCATTGCAAACAGATCCGGAGCTGGTTTTGTTTTTTTTTTTTTTTCTCAGAGGACTTTGTGTGGGAGAACTCAGTAAATATCCAGGCTGCCAGAGGTGTTGGGAATGTGTCTCCTATTTCCATAGGTGGGCTGGGTTGCAAGGCAGGCTCTGACCTGGAATTTCAGGTCACAGTTCGCACAGGCACCTGAAAGTCTTGATCTCACCAAGAACAAACAAGGAGGACCTGCCCAAAGGCACTTTCCAGATACAACTCCATCAGAGCAATAATGAAGCCAAATGAAGCCCTGGATGAGGCTTTGCATTCGGCAAGCTCATCTCTGGGACCTGCCTGGCCTGGGTCACTCGCTCTGTAAGGGCAACCTTGCCTTTAAGACTTTAAGCTGTCTATCACCTTGTAACTATTGTAGAAGGTGGTGCATCATGTACAGTTCTCCAGGTCTGTGTCAGATCCCCAAAGACACCAGACACGGGGAAGAACAGATGATTTTCAAACCTATGGCAACAACAAACCTGTAATCTGAGCTTTTTGGATTTTCAGCGGGAGGTCTGAGCCAGTGGGGGTTCTGAGAGGAGGTGGCAGCTTTGTGCCTGTCCCATGTAGCCCAGCACGCCAAGTCACAGGGGCCATTTGCTTTGCAGAGACTCCGTGTTTCCATGAGTGCATTGCATGTATGGTCCTGCGGAACATATCACAGTATAAACAGCGAGCAGATGGAGCCCGAGTAGCCCATGAGACTTTTCCAGCTGTGAGCCTACGGAGCGCCAAAGAGGAAGCAGGGACAGCTGCTGTCCCCAGGGGACCTGCCAAAGCCCCCAGCGCCACCCGTAGACCTGGGAAGAGGCACTTGGATGGCTGGGCTCATTCCCCTCCTCCACTTTATGCTGAACCGGGTGGGAAAATTTTTCTATCTACTCTTCGTGGCCCAGCCTGCCCTCTGTTCAACTTCTGCTCTCCTTTCATTCTCCTCTGCTACTGGCACACAGAAAATACCAATCAGTGCTTGTAAATCGCTGGGACAATGTGCAAGGGCAATCCCTACTCCTCACCCGTGTGCCTCAGCTGAACAACCAGGATTCGTTCAGTCTGAAACACAGGCTTTAAACTCCACAATTTCTACTGCAACTAACAATCTGGGAGGTCCTGCGGGTTACGTAGACCGCCAGAGAAAGTATTCACCCAGGTTATGAAGTTAGGTAAAGCCAGAGCTTGCCAAGGGAAAAGCTGCTTTAGGCCTTCCACATATCTTAGCTTCAAGGGATTCATTCTGACTCCCAAAGGACCAGCTATTATGAGGATTAAAAGCTACAGAAATAGGGCATAAAGAAAGTGGGAAATGAAAAAGCGGGGCAGGCATATTCCTGACCTATTCTATTATCTAATTGCTTTGAAAATTAGAACATTGGAGCCTCTGGTAATCATTTGTTGTTTTTTTTATTATTATATGTCTTCTTAAAATACTTGACTATATGTTACAGTTTTCACCCACACTTTCAGGGGTTATAGAAAAGAAAGGTGTCCATACAGAGTGATATCACAGCCAGCACAGAAAAAAAATCTCTGCAGCGTGGGAAGATTGAACTGAAATTTAAAAAAAAAAAGTTACTGACTCAAGAAAGAAGGAGCTGAACTGCTTTCGCCATAAGAAAAGGAACAGAGAAAAGGGGATAAAGGAAGGAAAGGAAGTAGGACAGAGCTCACTGGGGAGCACAGTAGCCAACCTGACTTGCCAGTACTTTGGCACAAGTGCAGCAGGGGTCCAGGACTCAATTTGCTGTCCCCAGAGGTCTCTTGCCCTAGATCTGGCAGGGTCAAAGTCTTTCTTGTCTAATGCTCAAAAAGTCAAATCTGTGGTAGAGGGGGAAGGGATGCTGTTTTGCAAAAGTGGGTTTTTTTGACAGAATCTGAGAAAATACATCGTGTCCTGAAGGAGAGAAGGAACAAGCCTGCTTAAGATCTGTGGGTGACGTCCTCTGGGATACTCTTACTCACTTATCGGTAGCACATTACCACTAAGACATCGTCAAAGTGGGAATTCAGAGAAGAGAAATAAACAAGAGAGAGAGGACTGAACTAGACTGTCAGAACCGAGCTGTCTGCCATTTGGCAGAGAGACAAAACAGATATCCTAGTAAGTCTGCAAATATAGGAAAAAATAAGCAGAATAATTTGTTTTTGTGTATGTGAAAAGGACTTACCTATAAAGAAAAAAAAACACAGACATGACTAAAGAAATATCAAGTAATATAGTAGGTCTGAAAGCTTCAGTACAAGAGTAATTTTTCAGGTTAGACTGGCCAAGATACTAAGAAATCCTGCAGAGGGACTGGGTTTGTTTTAGCATAAGGAGGGAGAGGAGGAGGGAAAGGAATGATCTGCAATTCTGGGAAAGAGCAGAGATCTGTTTTGTGGAAAGTGAAGAAAGGGCGTCAGGTCCTTGGGTAATTTCAAAGACCTTTGGTAATTTCAATGCTTTTTCTGCAGTACTCAGTTCTGATAGTCTGGGGAACTTATTCTGCTTCTTTAGTAGAGGATTTATTGGGAAAGAAAATGTAAAGAACACCGCTGCATCCAACTCCCTGCTTTCCGAAAAAACGTGCATGTTTCCACAAGAAATGTGGCATTTCTTAGTTGTCCACTGAATCCCACCTCTCCCCCCCCACTCTATGCCAGCCCAGAGTAGACAGAAGTCACTAAATTGCTCAAGTCCTTAAGTAACACAAAAGTACATGACAGGGGAAAGGTTGTGTGAAGGTATCTTTCATCACCAGCTCTGTTTACCTGTCCGGCACTTCTTCCTGTACTTCACTCCCCCGACTAAATCCTGACCTAAAACAACCCATGTTTTTGAAAAAAACTTCCATCCGAGTGACACGAGTAAACCTGCTGATTTCAGCATGCAGGAAGAAGCCACTCAATGTAAGCAACAATAATGAAATCAAGGCCTAGAAGTTTAGATTAAACTATGAAAAATAGCACTGGTGACTCATTCTGCCTGGTGACTCCTCGTTTAGGCCACTGAGAAATGCAGCTCTGCTTGGAGATGATCTTTGTACATGAGTGCACTGGGAGGAGGGATGAGATTAGAGAGAACTTGTAATGAACATCAGTGTCATGGGACAGTGAAGTGCAGCAGATCTGGCTTTTTCCAGGGCCTGTCCAGATTTCAGTCTCTGTGAAATCTTTGAATCACACCAGATCAGTAACATCCCAAAAGCTCGTATCCAAACAGCCGAGCAGTTCAGTTTGTCTGTTCAAGTAGCACATCAGAGTGGCCTGGCAGCACAACATTAGGCAGAAGAGGAGAGCTGGCAGGCAAGGGATTACATGTGGGACAGGCAGCATCTTTAAATCACAGGCCTGGAAAGAGAGTATTCATGGGAAAGGAAAAGGGAGAAAAAAAGAAAAAAAAAGAAAAAATTAAAAAAAAAGAAAAGAAAAAAATAAAAGAAAAACAAAAAAAAAAAACCAAAAACCAAAAGTAAGGAAAGGCCTGGGAAGCCCTTCCAAGCCCATGAACCAAACACACTTCAGCCTTTGCATGATGCCTCAGAGCAGGACTGCAGGCAGGGGTTTCCAAGCAGCGGGGTCCTATGCCAAGCGGTGCCTCCCAGCAGCAGCAGCGGGGAAAGCAAGAAGCACATCACTCATTGGAAGGGTGGCAGGCAGGGTGGCAGGTCCCCCAGCCCTGCCAGAGCAGCTGGAGACAGGGGGATCACAGCGACAGCCACTCAACAGAGCGCCCAAGCACTGCACAGCACGGCAGTGGGGGCAGGAGATGGGAAGAAGCAAAGTGCTTTGCCGGCTTCCATGAGAAAGGAATAAAAATGATAAAATGGGTGCCTTAATTGCAGAGTAGAGACATGCTGTCCCCTCTGCTCTACGCCCCTGTGGGGATGTGCCATGCAGATGTCTCTGGCTGGGGCTGCTGCCAGCAGGGCTTTGCAGAGGCTTTGTCTCTGGATGGGGACTGTGCACTGGCAAAGAAATTACAGCTTATATGAGCTTGGTAACTGCAGTTGGGGATGAAGCTTTATGTTCCTTCATTGCTAGAAGACAGTTTGTTCCTCCTTTCCCTCTCCCTCTCCCCTCCCCCCCACCATCTAGCCTTCATGAGGAGGATCAGAGCATTATCACAGGCTGAATAAACAGATGATGAGAGACAAGCTGGATGAGTAAAAGCACAGATTTGGCATTGGGAGCGGAGGTGAAGGTATCCCCATAACACACAAGCATCACGCCTGCAGGCTGAGTTGCTGGGAAACAAGAGAGACAGAGGAAGTGGCTGCAAGGGGAGGAAAGTAAACGAGGCCTCAGTGTCACCACTTTCTTTGGTGCCTGGAAGAAGGTCACTGTCATGACAGCAGGAACTGTGATACCATTCGAGCGAGACAGATAACTCACAAGCAGCGGCCTCTCAGCAGCCCTGGGGCGCCTGAAGTGAGTGGTTTGGCTGCTGGTGCCTAAAGAGGACGGTACCTGAAGGACAGGGGATATTGTGAAATTCACCCCTTCACCTGAGGACAGCCCTGGGACCACGAACCACTCGCCTCTCCTCTTGCAGGACAACACTTTTTTTTTTTTTCACGGGGTGGTGGTGGTGGTGGGAGTGCTCCTGTATCATTCCCCCCACCCCCAAGACACAGCACTTCCTTCAGCCTGAGCCTGTTTTGCACATCTGTCTGCCCCCAGAAGGGGAGATAACACTACTGTACTTTCCCTGCCTTGCCTTTAGTATGGGATGAGGTGGGCTGAGGCATGAACGAATTACTTTTGTTCTGTCGTGGAACGGGGTGGGGGGAAAGGAAGTGTTGTTGCGGGTCCCCCTGAGACTGACATATTTTGGAATATTTGGCAAATTGAAAACACTTGGCTTCAGATTCAGTTAAATGTTTTATTAGGTGGAAAACAAATAATTTCCCTTGGGGGACGTTCTCTACAAAAGGCAGAGGAATCAGACAAAATGGCTGGATTCCCAAGAGAGCCTGAGACTGCTCCTGGAGCTGCAGAAGAGAGGTGGTACTGTGCAGGCCACACTCAGCAGCTGGCCATGGACCCACACTTACTCTGACCTTAAGAGTTATCGGAAATGAAGCAGAGCAGCTTCAGCAGAGACAGTTAGAGGTTCCTATTCCACAGGGCAGAGTAGCACAAATACTGGTTGCCCATCACGTATGAGGGAATCCCAAGTTCAAACTTCATGTATGTGAGGCAGACCATGTACTTTTCCCTGCCCTCGTTACCCTTCCCATTAGGGGGTCCCAATCACCAAACCATCAGATAGGCTACATGTGTCTTTCAGGCTTCTCTTTTGAAGCCATCCCAGCATTTCTACAGCAAAACATAATGGAGACAACAGTCTGGTGACATCTGGGCACCAGTCTTTGCACAAGAAGCTTGGATGTGGGTCTCTCACACGAAAGGGCCTTCTGCTTAAGGGAGCAGACTGGAAACCCCAATGGTATCTAGTAGTCCATTCTACTTAGGATCCCAGCCTGAACAATCTGAAACACCTTGTTACAGAAACATCAAAAAGTAGGCTGGTCTACATTTCACCCATAAATAGCTGAAACAAACTGCTTATTTTTACCCAAACTGATCAATTGTTTTGAGCAATCAGGTACTGAAATCTTTGGCAAAGAAAGGACACAAAGACCAGGATAGACGGGGCTTTGAGCAACCTGGTCTAGTGGGAGGTGTCCCTGCCCATGGCAGGGGGGTTGGAACTCAATGATCTTTAAGGTCCCTTCAAACCCAAACCATTCCATGATTCTGTGAAAATCTGGTAAGAAGGAGCAAAAAAGCATTATGTACATATTTCCACTTTTTCTTTCTCTCACAGCTTGGCCATTAATTATTCTTTCATTTCATCAGTGACCAAGGCAGACAAACATTTTGTTGATCACCTGCAGCTTTGTCAATAACCTTTGAACATGGCAAATCCACAGGCCAATTTATTCTTGTTGTAATGGTTTTTTTCCAAAATATCTCACTGGGGTCATGGGAAGCGCTATGCAGCCAAGTCCAGTGACAGGCATCAGCATATTGTCAGTATATGAAAGCAAAACCAAACCTTTTTTTAAAAGGAATTAGAGAGTCTAATGACTGAGCTAGTCTGAAAGACTTCCAGAAGAAACTGCACCTGGTAAAGGAGGGAAACTAGATGTTTTCACCCCCAGTTACTCCCCTAGGTGGAACTCCTCAGTACCTCGGATCCAAAGCCAAGCACAGCACAGACAGCAGCAGGATGGCCAAACGGGGATCAGGCACTGGAACATGTTATTCCCAGACTAGATCGACTACTCTATTATTTCTAGTCCAGCCTCATACAACACCAACTCTTGTGTTGCTTTTGCCATCTGTGTCATCAGGAAAACAGGTGGATTCATTGTACTTCCAAACCAGTGCCTCAAGCTGTATTGTATTCCCACCCCTGTGAGACAGAAAGGGACGACCGCCCTGCTTTGAAAATGAGGAGCCAAGAATAGGTGAAATAAAACTCTTTGCACATAGAAGTGATGACAGAGTAGTTGAGTTCAACCCAGTTGGCCTGTCCTTAGGTCAGGGCTTTAACACTGTCCTCCCAGCTTGACCTGAGATTTTATCTAGAAGGTAAATACCAGCGGATGTGGGTGAGATTTTCATTTATCTTGCAGTTCTTGGAATGCACCCCATTAAGAGCTCAGTCTCTGCTTACTTATGAGCAGCATAATTGCTGCACAGAGAAACCAAGCATCCCACAGCTAGTATAATTTCAATATCCTGTGAAGCCACTTGGAAATGAAGGTGGTAGGCACGCCGTGGCTTTAGAGTCAGAGTATTTAGTCTTTGATTTCAGCCTGCAATAGGATAAAACTGTATAGAATTGGGTCATAGGATCTCTTTAGGCATCAGTCAAACTTCTCTGGGGGTTTCAGTTCTCTGGGGTAGGGTTTTTTTAAGCACTAAAAATACCTGTGACCAAATTCCCAAGAAAATAACATCTCCCAAATGTAGAAATTTTTTTTTTTTTTTTTGCTGTTGAGCTTCAAACCTGTTCTGTAGAAACAGAACATAGAAATACCTTATCAGAGCCTGTAAAACAGCTTTCTTTCTTGCAAGGAGTTCTAGGAATGGCCAAACATGTTCTGTGCTCAGTCTCCACTGAGTGAACCTCTAGAGCCCATATGCAAGTAAACCTCAGTATACATTGTATTTTATACAGCAAAAAAAGCAACTGCTACCTAGGAGTACAGTGGTTGTCACAATGTCTCCAGCCACTCAAAATCTGAGTTGCAGTATGGTGGAAGTCAGATCTCAGGCCAGCTCCTCAACAGGATTCCCCTTCTGAAGAAATTTTCAATAGTTTGAAATGTAATTTCAAGTAGGCACAAAAAAGGTTTGCAGGTTTCCCATGAAACAGAAATTCTGCGAAGTTTAATATCAGAAGCACTGATACATGGGGTATCATGGTGTACAAAATATTAGATGTAGCCCAGGACTTCAGTGGCTGTTTAATCTAATTACTACAGACTTCCCCCTTCACACCCCCACTATCACTGCTGCTTAACACTGATTAGGGACACCAGACTTACGTGGGAGCGAGCAACACTGAAACTGAAGAGTCACATCAACCTCACTCAAGAGTCAATTTTCCAGGTTCTACAGATCCTTTGAGCATATGGATGGACAGTCTCGTTCTGTCACCGGAAGCATCAGCTGTGGCAAACCATGTGCTTATGCTCCCTTAGCAATCTGTCACAGCACTGAGAAACACACTGGGCCACACCAAAAGACAGCATTGGCCAGCTCTGCAACTCTTCATTACTGCAGAGTCATAGCCAAGCAGAGGTAGATGCTTTTCAGAGGAGAACCACAGAGATCAACTTTGCTTTGGAAAGAGCCACCTGGACAGTCCATAAAAACACAGGACAGCTAATAAAGAAAACCGCTTTCTAATTAACCACTAATGACTGACTTTCCTTTGTGTCAGACACACTGTGCCAAACCTAGAGCCTGGAGTATTTAAACAAAAACACAAAGCAGTGCATTGAGAGACTATAAAAGGAAGCAATATATAAGAAATCTCATTTTTGCATCTTTTTACAGTACCATCAAGGAACACACAGTACTTGGTCCAGCCACAGTCTCGGGGCCATTGAGCTCTCACACATCCTAAGAGGCATAAGATTCTTTGCAAATGACTGAATTCTCTATCATAGAATCATAGAATGGTTTGGGTTGGAAGGGACATTAAAGACCATGTAGTTCCAACATCCCTGCCATGGGCAGGGACACTAGACCTGATTACTCAAAGCCCCATCCATCCTAGTCTTGAACACCTCCAAGCACAGGGCAGCCACAAGTTCTCTGGGCAACTATCAGCAACTTCTCCATCACCTTATAACAAAAAGACAACAGTCACCTTTGTTCCCATGATCAAAGAGGTCACATCAGCGTGTGAAGACCATTAGGTCCCCACATTACCAAGTCATGGCTGACAATCAGGGACTCTGGTACCCAGAGTAAAGGCAGAAGTGGCAAGGCAAAGTGATAGGGCTTCCTAAATACATGGCTACATCTTCACATATGGTATGAGAGCAGCTACAAGCACAGCTTGCTTGATGGACAGCCCTTGATGCCCCCTCATGAACAGCCCCCAGCCTAAAAAGTGTGTCCAAGCACGTGGCATCCCAGGAGATAGCCTCCAGACCCACTCTGAGATCATGTATGGGTGCTCTTGCAAAAGTCCTCTAGATGAGGTGGCACCGACACCTCTGAGTGCTCTTGGAGTAGGGATTTTTTCTTGCTATCAGCTTGCATCAGGCTTGAAGCCTCTGGATGTTCCTGTCATGGGGGTAATTCTTGGATGGGGAAAGCCTGGGTTAGCTGTACATGGTGCATTTGAGTAGCTGTGTAAATGCACTGCAAACATTACCATGGCTCATTATCAAGCAGAGAACAGCCTCATTGGTACAATCCCTTTATCAGGCACCACATCTCACGCAGCAGAAGGAAGACCAGGGGATTGGGCTAGATGATTTTTCAAGGTCCCTTCCTATCCCTGATAGTCTGTGATTCTGTGAAGACAGCCGTCATGAGGTATTTTCTCTTCCACAAGTTTAGACTTATAAGAGTTAAAACAAAAAGGGCCTCTGCCCCAGCTGCATAAATAAGAATATTTCCACGCAAAACAGAGATGAAATGAAGGTTAGATAAGCAAGGCCTTGGCAGCAGGAAAAACAAACAAAGCCAGTCCCTGCTACACCCACTGAGAAGCAGTTTGTTTTGCCACCAGCAGTTTGTCACACAAGACCTGCAGAGACTCCCAGGTGGGCAAGACCAGCCAGGAGGAGAAATAGCTTGTGGCTGGGATTACCTCAAGCTCGATGTTCCCAGTGTTGTGACAGAAGGGCAAAGCTGTGGCCGGTCCAGGGGCCTCAGCTGCAGACCAGCAGGGAGACATTCCCAGCCCTGGGAAGAAGGCTCATCAGAAGGTCTAGCAGAAGGTCACCCTAGTCCCTGTGCACTGTGTCAGTTGAGGAAGGGAGCTAGTTTAACCAGACCATGGAAGCTCATGCAATCCTCACTCCTCTCAAAAAGACTTTCCTCTAATATCAGCCCACCTTGGGCTCAGGGAGTGGTGGAAAACTTGGGTTCTTCTGCTCAGATCTCAACGCTAAGCTGAAAGCAAGAGGTATAGGGGACCTAGGCAGATGTCAGTGTGCTCTCAGCTGAGCCCAGCTGCACCCACCAGCCACCTCTCCCCTCTGGGATACCTTGACTTTTATGCTGTGGGGAAGCTGGATGATGAATAGCTTCTTGGCTGAAGGGGTGATTCAGATACAGCTCTGGCAAGAGGAAACTCGTGCTACAGCAGCGGCACAGAACACAGTGTCTGTTTGCTGCTCCAGTCTCTTTTTCTCTCCCACAGCCTCCTCAGCTCCCTCCCTCTAATTTTATTCCCAGAGCCCAAAGATTGCTTTTAACAAAGAGGGTTGAGTCATTTCCCAGCCCTGATGCACTATCTACCAAATGTTTCAGATGACTGATGCCTTAAGAAAGAATCCAGCCTGTTCCCTTGCTGCACTTCTTAAAGCCGCTGAAATGGAGCAATTAGACCCAATTTCTGTGACAAAGAACGAGAAGTCCTGTCATTATCACAGCTTCCCCTTTGAAAGGCGGTGGGGTGAGAGAATGAAATACATGAGCAGTGTCACAACAATAACAGGCTGATGCCTGCTGCGAACTGCAGCCGGCTCTGAGTCTGCATCAGGAAGGTGTCTCTTCCAGAAAGAATAAAGCCTGTGAGAGATTCACCTGGGTGTTAGAGGAAGGCAGTGCTGCTTGATGGTGGGCCCAGGGGATCTTTTAGAGGACCTCCTGCTAGATAGCTGCCACTACACCCAAGGCCCAGCGCTGGCATTTCTGTACAGCCTCCAGAGGGACATTAGACAAGACACACTGGAGTCCCCACGCCTGGGCTCAGCAGCATGTGGTACACTCAGGACCTCCAGGACAAGCAAGGCAGCTCCATGGAGAGGTGCTTAACAGACCATTACTCTGCCTCTGAAGTTTCAACCCAACACCCACCTCTACAGGGACAAAATACTGTCAGCCAGTCAATAGGTAATCCTTGTATGAAACAACAGGACATTTATTCATCCCTTCCCTTTATCCCCAGCAGAACATTTATCCATCCACCACAGGAGAACACATATACCTTCACCTTTTATTCCTTCCCATACATAGGTTGACAGAGGAATATCCATACCTATGATGCCCGGGCAACACTGGGCTCTGCTGTGGATGTCAGCAAGGCAGTGCAGGTAGCCCCTTGCTCAGCATTTCCATGGCTATCTCAAGCCACCAAGAACCACTCAGTGCACCCCTCTCTCCCTCGAGCTCCTGGCATCAGTCCCCACAGATCTTACATGCTTTCTCCGTCATTGGGTTTCTCAGGCACATAACAGATCCACTGCTTCCAGGATCAGAGGATGCCTGGTGTGTTCCAACATGCCCCAGTTCTCATGGGCTTGGTGGCAACTGTGGGTCCTTTTCACGGGAAGAGGGAGGGAAGACAGCAGGTAAAGAAGCTGTCAGTTGCATGGCTCTGCCTCCGCTCTCTGCACAGGACTCATACGCAGCAACTTGGAAACCTCCAGTTTCTTCAGCCACAGCATGAGGCTGACAGACAAAGGAACGACAATGAGAAGATACAAGGAAAGACTCTCAAATCTGAGCTTCCTCACCTGTCCCCCTGTGTCTGAATGCACAACTAATATTTAGAAGAATATTTACAAGTTTCAAAATGCAATGTGAGGAATCTTTCACCAACCTGACCTCTCCCTTTGCAGGGGTTCTGTACTGCTCCAGCTACCATGCACCTACTTTCCCACTCCATTTTCACTGCCTTCTTATTCTGCTGCTCCCCACCATCCTCCTCCCATTTTGCAGCCTGTTTCTGTTCCAACTCACCACATGGAACTTTTAGACACAGGGATCAGTTACAACTCAGCACTCTCCATGTCATGGCTATGTCTCTCCCTGGTCCTCTCTCCTGAACCCAGTGAAGCCACTTTCCCTGCTGACTGTGTCTCCAGTCAACATGGACACATTACACACTAGTACAACCACTACCAGCTGCTGATTCTCACCCTTTTTTTAAGCTCAATCTAATGCAATATAAACCATGCAAGTCTGAGGCGCACTCTCCTGCTTCCCTCTCGTTAGCTGCTGTGATTTGCTGAGGCCTGATCCTGAAAGTCAAAGAGCAGTCAGATTAAACCTACACTTAGGTGTCTGAAAGGCTATTTGTGCTGCTGGCTGGAGACTGGTTTTATAAATAAGTCAGCATGTGCTCATGTTTATCGGCTTTAGCATAACCTATATTCCCTTGGATAAAACCCAGGGACACCTTCCCAGCCACCAAAAAGAGTGCCAAAGAGCATTTCGGGCATTTTGTGTCTTTTAGCAATATGAATACCCTTGGGCGAAAGTCCCTGACCCAGCCTTGCCAAAACCACAGCAAAGTTTTCTTTAAAGATGAGCACTTCTCTCCCCAGAGCAACTCCTTGTCTCAGACACCAGTGCCTGTCAACTCATTTCTCTGTTGTCATCTGAAAGAAGGAATAACAAGTGAAAACCACAAACCAGGGTGGCCTGGGAAAATTTTGACAGTCTGACAAAGGAGAGCATAGGAAGTATCTCCTTGTTTATATATTTTTCAGATCTTCAAATAAAGTTTTCCCTGAAAAAATGCATTGTGACTTCCTCTAACCAAATGAAGAAAAGAAAGTGTCAGCTTGTATCTCATCAGATTTTTCTGATGTAAAAACCAAACCAGGTATTTAGGTAGATAGATGATGCCATTCAATGACAGTAGAGTCCCTTTTGTAAAGCACAACCTGAATCTGAACACACACAGACTAAACTAAACTCACCAAAAGAACAGACTGTACAGAAACGACAAGCCACCCACTCAACATTGCAGATGCAAAACAACGGAACCCACAAGGAGGAAAACAAGCGGGAGGGCAGCCAGAGCACAGCGCCTGCTCACAGAGGTGGGTGAAGGGCTGCACAAATACCACCCTGGGCGTGTGGTCCTCCCTATCACCCCCCTTTGGGAAATGCCAGGGGTCCCAGCTGCCTCCTGCCCCTGCCGTGCTTCTCTCTGGCACCACAGCACGTTTCTCAACACAGAGAACACTCGCAGGGCAGCGGTGCCCCCAGACATTCAGGCACTTCAGGAAGGGCAGCAAGACTGAACTGGGAAATGGAAGGGAAAGGTTGGTCAGGAATAGGATAGAAAACGCCAATAAAGGGCACAACAAAAGGATTATATGCAATCAACACAGGACAAAGCAAGGGAACCACCCTTAGGTATTAAACCATAAAACAATTACTGATGAGGATGGTCAAGCAGTGCAACAGAGCCTGGAGAGGCTGTGAAAATGCCATTTATTAGTCAACCAGATATGGCCCTAAGCAACCCAATATGGCTTTGAAGTTGGTCCTGCTTTGAGTGGATGGAAAAAACAGGTGATCCTCAACCCACGTTAGATTCTACAACAAGGTTTGATCATAAGTTACCATTAAGCACTGGAATAAATCAGGAGCCTGAGAATGGCTATTTACAGTATTTGGGAAGGGATCTGTGATCAGGGTGAAGAAATCAAAAGCAGGAAGATTTGGAAATATTCAGTTATTAAAATAAGCATGATCAAACAGGTTTTATTGAAATCACAGGCCAGTCATATGCCTGACATTCCTAATATTGCTGGATGCATCCAGGGTGGGAAAGACAAATTGGGGAGAAACAGAGCAGCACCTTCTTCCACGTTCAAGAGATGACTTTCCTTCTTGCCATCCCACTGCACATCACAGAAGTGAGGGTAAGGACCTACTCTGGGAGGAGACAGCTCCCTGTGTCCGGCACAGGCAGGTTCTGGCAGACAGGAGTGACCTCTCCTGGAGACTACCACCTCAGTAGTCCTGCTCCAGGGACAGCAGGACATTAGCCCCAGTCTCCAATTGTCTCCAGCTTGGCCAGAGCAGGACAGACAGCTCCCCCCTGGGCGAATCTCTGCAGGCACCCCAGTACTAGACACATCCCACAAGAAACCTCACAGCAGACACCCTCTGTAGCAAGACTTCTTTGGAAGCATTCCTCTTTTGTATTTGGCATGATCAGGATTAACTGATAACAAAGCAGTATTTCATCCATAAATGTGGAGTTCTTTAAGCAGATGTTGGTCTAAAAGATATTTAAATCTGCAGGGCCTATTCCAGTTAACCTGCTACTGGAGCAGGGTGAAATGCAGAAAGGTGACTGTAGAGAAGAGTGACAATTTTTAAAAATAGCAACCTAATTAGTCGCATAATTATATAATTACAGAAAAATTGGGGTTGGAAGAGGCCTCTGGAACTCATCTCATCCAAGCTCCTGCCCAAAACAGGTGTGATTAGGCGGTCAGGTTGCTCAGGGACTTGTCCAGTTCAGTTTCTAGTATCTCCAGAGAGAGAGATTCCCTGTCCTCTCTGGGAAATGTGCATCTCTTTTTATGGGAACAGGCCTTATTAAAACACACTTGGTCCAATAATTGGCGAGATCACTAGTTTGCTTAACATAGATAACCGTATCAATGTGTTCACATCAAGAGGCATTTTACAGGCTTGCCTGGCATTCTCCTATAAAAACAGCAATCTGCAAAATTAGCATTGTTCACAGGAAGCAGGTGGCATTAAGAAGGATACAAAGAAGCTGGTCTTGGATAGACAAGGAGGATGCTCAGCTGTCCAGCATGAGAAATTAATTTGTGCAATACAGTGATTGATACATCAAACTGGGATCATTCATGCCATAGCAAAAGAGGGTGACGGCTACACGCAAACAGTGGAAAATAGTCTCCTGCAAAGTAGCATCTCCATAAAAGATGATCACAAATCTGACTCTGCCCAAGAGTCATGGTGCACAGTCAGTGAAACACAATCTCTTGACATGATACCATTGCTAGGACAAGTGTGATTCTTGAAGACACAAGCAGGAGAGCATGACATAATAGAAGAGAGGTGGCATTACCTCAGCATACAGTGTTGTTGAAATAGCAGCAGAAACTACCAGACCTCATCAAAAGAGAAATGTATGGTTGTAAGAGAGTGTTCACAGCTTAAAAATGACACAGACATTGTCAAGAGTTCAGGAAAGAGCTTGAAGAAAGATTCAGCATCTGGAAAGCATACTTCCAGCAAGAAACTTAAGAAGGTCAATCCAAGTTTATCCAACAGAAGGTCAAATGACGACTTAAGCACTGTCTATAACTAACAGCACAAAAAGAAATGATGAATATTAAGGCTCTTTAATCAGACACAGAGAAAAAAAAAAGGAATATAATTTGATGCAGTGGTTGGAAACAGAGGCCAAGCAAATTCAGGCGAACTGTTTAACGAAAGCCATTAACCATTAGAAGAATTTACCTAGGGATGGAGTAGAGCTTCCACAATTTGAGGTCTTGAACTGAAGACTAAACAGCCTTTTTTTCAAAGATACATTTTATCACAAGAAATGTTGAAGCAGAATTTATTGGGTGAGATTCGTTGTCAGAACAGATAATCATAAAGTTCCCTCTGGTCTTAAAAATATGAAAAGTGCTCAGGAAGAACAGTGAAGACCACTGAAAGACATCAGAGAAATTGTGCTGTGTTATGGAAGAGATTTTAATTGCTATTAGAATTTACAAAAGAAAGTGTAATCTTATTTTTTAAAGCCATAATTTCTTTAATAAAGATGAGAAAAAAAGAAAAAAACAGAGAAAACTCTTCATATAGCTGCCAACAACTGAAAGAAAGAGAAAGGACATTTGTAGAAAACAAAAAAGAGAACACAGAGCAGTATTTCTTTTCTGCACAAGCTGAGCATAAATCCAAAATGAAGTAAATCCAGATTAATGTTGGTGCAACTGAGAGCAGCATCTGGCCTCTCCTTTTAAACAAATAAGGCAGAGTTTTGCATTCCCATGAAACCAAATACAGAAAACAAAGGTGTAAAAATCACAATCTAGAGATTGTCTTTGCTCTGCCTGGTTTTTGAGAGCTGGCCTCGTGCCTTGTGCCTTTGCAGAGGCTTTGTGGGTGCAGAATACCACCGAACCAGCCACTTTGTGCTGGTGCCAGCAATAACTCACAGTTGCGGGTGGCAAGGGATAGGCAAGTGGGCTGGCAGAGAAATGCCTGGGAATCGGGCTGTTTTGATATGAAACCAGATGGTGTTTCAGTGGTGTTTTGCTTGGAGATTTCTGGGCTCGCTCAAATCTAGGAAACTTGGGAGGAGGAAAACCATAAGCAGATGAAAACATACCCAGCTAATAAACAAAAAGTTTGCACAATCCAACCCCCAGGCACAGTCTAGGAAGAAGCATACCCTCGTCCTGCCTGCTGCTGGAGCTGCATTGCAACCTGGAGCAGAGGACCCATGCCCTGAGTGAGGACATGTGGCCAGCAGGAGATTTACAAACCCAGCTCCTCAGACACATGGGAAAGGAAACAGGAACTCAAAACAGAATAATGCTTTACAGAAGATGGGGATTTTTCTAAAATAAATCCCAAACAAGCACCAGCTGGTTCTCATTTCAGCCTGCAGATGAATAGAATTCAAGCAGAGAAGCACCAACAGATGCCTCGATGTTGCTCTGCAGGAAGCAGAGAAGCAGCCGTCCACTCTGGACTCACCCCTGGAGCTGGGGAGCTGCACCCTGCTGATGCCTCTTGGTGCTTCTTTCCCAGCCTCAATCCCAGAGGAAAGCATGGAACATGGTTGTGTTGTGGGGTCTGATGGAAAAGGCTGTCCTTTCACACCCTTGGAGCTGCCTGTGAGCCCAGCAAGGGCTTGGGACCACCACGGTCCCCTGCAGGAGGGAGGACAGGGCCTGTGCTGGGCTCTCAGTGGTCTTTCTGGGACAGAAAGCAAGGCTAGTCTGCCAGCTAGAGATTTAACTGACTCAACTCCATGTAGTTTTTCACAGCTTACATGTAAGGGAAAACAGCTGAGACCGTAGCTCTCAAGAAGCACATCACACTATGATATGAGGTTGGAGGGGACCTTTGCAGAGCATCTAGTCCAACCCCCCCATCAGAGCAGGTCCACCCAGAGCAGGTCACACAGGTATGCAGCCAGGTGGGTTTTGAATATATCCAGAGATGGAGGCTCCATCACCTCTCTGGGCAGCTTGTTCCACCCTCAAAGGAAAGAAGTTGCTCCTCATGTTTAGATGTTACTTCCTGTGGTCAAGTTTATGCCCTTTACCTCTTGTCCTGTCACTGGGCAGCACTGAAAAAAGACTGGCCTCATCCTCCTGACACCCACCTTGTAAGTATTTATAGTCGTTAATCAGATTCCCTCTCCATCTTTTCTTCTCCAGACTAAAAAGACCCAAGTCCCTCAGCCTTTCCTCATCAGAGAGGCTCCTAATCATCACCTTCCTCCATGTGCTAGACCCTCCGTGTCTCAGCAAAGTGAGGGAGTGCCCCCTGTGACTAGTTCTGCACAGGCCTTGCTGTACCTCCTCCGAGAGCCTCTCCACTTGGGCTTCAAACGTTTTTTGACCAAGTGCTGTCAAGTGAGAATGACACAATGGAGCCCTGGACACAGTCCAGCCAGCCAAAGCCAAGTACCCTCTCCCCAGGAATTACTGCCTCTTAAGCCACCATCCTCAGCCACGGGGGTCTTGCCTGAGATGGAGGAGCAACAGTCACCTGGGCAGCTTCAGCCCTGAAGCAGGAAGCCAAACAAGGAGTGAAGTGGCTTTGCAAGAAGGCTGCACATTTCCTGCATGTCCAAGGATCATCCCTGTACTAAGAAGGGAAGATGAAGCTCATTTTGCAAAGCCTGCAAAACCCTCTCTCCAAAGGGGTCTGTATAAGGAAGCTGCACCAGCCATTTGGTTGCAGCATGGCCTTTGTTTCCTTCAGCCCTTGAAGAGGAGGAGAAGGCAACAGGTAGGTTGAGGGTGGGACAGGGCACATGTGCATGCTACAGCGGTAATCTTGTCCTTTCTGAAGCCTATCTAGCCTGCCATTCCTGCTTCCTAGGACTCTTCCTTGGCAGCTGGCTCTAGGGGTGCTGCAGGGTTGTTTGATAGCTGCTGGAGCTGGGGTCAAACAAGGAGAGGAAACGCAGGTAGGCGTTAGTACAGTGGGTTCCTGGCAATCACTGTCCCTCATGAAGGCAGGGTCCCGTGTACTTTCCAGCCATTCCCACTCGTGCTGCAGTCAGCATCCTTCAGTGCTAAGCTTAGATCATGAGCTTCCTGGGATGGATGCCACGTGAATTTGTATATAAAACTGAGGGAGAGCACATACACACTTAATATAAACAGAGAGCGGAGTGAGGAGCTCTACCATGGATAACATATCTGCAGGTCAGCTTGAGTCTTTGTTATGATTGCAAATGATTTCTCAAGTACAGTTCTTCACACCAAGGAATGTGCGTTTTAACTCTCTGCAATCTATCGTGCACAAACACATCGCTGTGTAAACAGTATGCACACCCTCTCAATGATCCTTTATTACATGGTAATTGTACGTTGTATTCACCTTGTGCTCTCTCCTGGTCAACAGTCTTCTAAAAGCCTGCCCACTTCTCAGACATCCTGCTCCAAGAGAAGCCTGGACTTGCTAGTTAATGGCACATCGGTTCGTTGTGACAAATCAAGAGGATCGATTAGCTTTTTATGATTCTGGAAAAGCAGGTTATGGTTTCTTTGAGACTAAATAGTTCCATTTCTCTGACCGTTCCTGCCACTGAACAGCTACCTGGCACAGAAAGCTGGCAGCCCTGGTGAATGAGAGAGTCACGGGGGAATGCAAGAGGGGCAGGCAGTAATCCTTGCACTTGTTTAGAGCTGGACTAAAAATAGAGGTTCTTGAATCTGTTTCACTGTAATAGGCCTGCATAATTCAGACAAATTTTACCAGTAAATTGCAGCTATAAAGGAAAAACCCCAGAACCTTAAAAGGTCTCTTGAAATTAATCCAAAACAGTTTTTGGTCCAAGTGCCCTGTGTGAGAGGTTGGGAAAGCAGATGCTAAAGGCAGCTCTGGCCTGGCAGGGACAGAGCAAAGTTTGCCCCCCACCTCCAAGCTGTGCCTACCATCAGGACAGCACGTCCGAGTGCTCTGGGCAAGAAGTAGTCCCTCGCTTACTCATTTTGGTGCTGCCACCCCCAGTACACGCTCACACTGGGTACACTCTGCCCTGGGAATTGACTTCTACCAAGGGAATTGCGGGAAATGATGATGAGGTATCTTAGCTTGCCAGGCTGCAATGCAAGCCTTTTAGGAGAAGTTGTGCCCCTGGTTTTATGCAAGTGTCCAAAATAAAAAAAAAAAAAAACAAAAAACAACACAAACCTAAAGTGCATTTGCAAGAAAAAAGCAACAAACAATAAAACCCTCAGATACACAGACATCGCTCCTCTGGTTGCTCAGGTAAGACCTCCCTTTTGTTTCTGCAACCCTGTGGTATAAGGACTTGACATTCTCCATCAGTTCCCCGTCTTCAAGCCTCATTTCTGCTTTTATCTCCCTTTATTCCTTAAGCTCCTGCTTGCTTCCTCCTTCCTTCTCACAGTCTGCTCTCAGCATTTCCTCAACACAACAGCAGAGGCAGTGACCTTCTGCAGAAGGTGATGTGGTCCAGGCTAAGCTCTGACAAAGCTCATCTCCTTCTCATTTGGCCTGTAAAGAGTTTCTGCACCAGTACTCGGTTTTAATTCACCAACTACCACTTTCAGATGTCCAGAGGTGCAAAAGTCCTTTAAATATTTAATGCACTACTTAAATTCAATGTCTTAAATGCCCCCATCATGAGATGAGGAGCCGTACCTGTCCCTGAAAATATAGGTGAGAGAATACAGCTGGGACAAGATTAAGAAGACGGGTTTCTTCTCCAGTTGAAAGCTTTTGGTAGTCAATGAGGGTGCCCAAGCTTTACTACAGAACACACAAATCAAAACTGAGCTCTGTGGCAAACCTGCAATGGGGTAAATCTGTCTCTGTAGTGAAGAGGAATGGCTGTGACAAGTCAATTGGCAGTTCAGACAGTTAAAGCAGGATGTGGGAGGGCACCTCTGTGATGCAAACCTGTTGCTTAGGGCCATTAAATGGTTCTTCCAGCTTTTTCTGCAACCATACAGATCACTCTCCAGTACTCTTAACACCATCCCTACCTGAGATGGAGATGCTTTCGTCTCCATTCACACCAGGGATATTTATTGAATTAGTAAATTAACAGCAGCTTCCCCAAGGCTCCAGCTGGCCCAACAGGCAAGGGACCAGGGTGGGAAGTCATCAAGACAGCCGGGCAGTGAGTTTTCTCCATGGGACCACAGGTACTGGCCGTGCTGCCCCGCTCACTCCTGGTTTCCCACACAGGTCTGAAGCATTATCACAGATAAGATTTTTTTCCATTTAGGATCCACCTAGAAATAACAGGGGAAGGCCCGGCAGGGAAAACAAGCATGGGGACATTTAGCAGACCAAGACTCTTCTACCCTCATCATAAATGAATGAGTCTGGAGGCAATGAGCAGAAGCACACCAGCTCCCCACAGCCAGAGTGAGTCATCCTGTGTTCTTCCCACGGCAAAGTTTAAAGACTTCTCCCCTCGACACCCAAACGCATCTGTGGAAACAGAGAGTGAACCAGAATTGACAGGAGCTGGTAGGTAAGGGCTGCCCTTTGGGTTTTGCTGGGGCCCTTCCACAAAACAGTTAAAGGAGCTGCATTTCATTGGAAAAGTGTACCTGCCCTACTGGTGCTGAGAGGATGTCACCCAGCTGGTGAGTCACGTTTATTTATCAGGCAACAAATGCACAGGTCACAAGACCCTGACAGTGCACCGATGGAGGTCAACGAAAGCCACAAGGATGGTGTAGTCAGCCTTCAAACTTGCAATAATTAGAAACATGTGTTACCTGCTTGCCTCCAGCTGAGTCCCCTTTCCTCTCACAGAGCCAGGGAAATTAAACAGGGAGAATAAGATTGGCTAATATTCCCTAAAGGCTTGTTTCCATCCACACATTAACATATCTGATACATTCTGCTACTACCAGGCTTTATTCTTTTAAATAATAAAGAAACCAGAACTTAGCAGCAGCATGTCATTTCCCGTTTCACCCTCAAGTGTTTATCATGACTGGCAAAACGCATGAATTCTGCACATCAGAAAGTACGTAATTGGGTCTAAAGTGGCAGGAGAGAGAGAGAAAAATAAAACGAAACCGGATACCATTGTATTCTTGGTGAAGTGCAACAATTTCCTTTGGCGTAGCAAAGAATTTATGACTATTATCTTGATGTTTGGCCAGGATCATGGATCCAAAACTGTCTCAGGCATCACAGACTCTACAGGTCTTCTGCATATTACTTGCTCATCAGCCCTTTCTGATCTGCATTTCAGATGCCTGGGTCTGAATACAAAAGGTATCAATAGATCAAGATCATATCAAGTGGTCTTCAAAGTCACTCTGATAAATGCTAGAGGACAGCAAGACATCATTAGCAATATTTTGCTAAATTTCTTCTATGTCAGCCTCTGTCAGGCCCCAAGATCTCTCCTCGCTACTCTCCATCCTTCTGTCAGCTCTTTCTCCCTCACCTGTCACCCCTTGCCCAGGGAAATCAGGCAGTAGGCTACCACGCATATTATTTCTAAGATGTTTTAAAACTGATTTAGAACTGGTGAAAGATGACAGCCCCAGAGGCCAAGACAGATCACTAAGATAGAGCAGGAGGGCAAGCTGCCCAGATACTGCCCATTACCAAAATGCCTTCAGGGAAATGGGGAATTTAATCTTCATGGCCTGCTCCGTGTTTGCTTTCCTGGGAATGCCAATTAATATTCAATGTGGCATTTTCTAAAATATAACTTTGAACAGTTTATGTGAACTTACTGGAGACCACCGAGTGACCAGGAGATGATTACTAGAGAGGATTTTTGGATGCAATTAGCCGGGGCCACGTTCTAAGCTGTGACTCAGAAATGAGTGGCTCTCTAACCTTTTTGCCAGCCTTGCTTCTTGACTCCTAATGATTGCTAAATTGAATGTGAAAACATTCACGCTGATGAGAGGAACAAGAGCTCTGATTCCTGGGAACAATTGTTGATGACAGGGGAATCGCTGGTTTTAGCAAAGTGTTGGTTCCCGGGCTCTGCTCCATCAGATGAATGTTATGTACCCAAAATCCCCTGGGCAGGGCAGCACGCAGTAGAAACACACTCAGTTATTTTTCAGAGACTTTCCCCTCTGGGCTGTCAAAGATCTGAAGGAGCTGGCGACCAGCCCGCTCTTATTCTGATAAATGCTATTTGCAACTAAAAATGGATTAAAATAGCCTCTGAAAGCTTGTCTAAAGGGGAACAAGCAGTCTTGTTCAGAGATGCCATTAGCAAGAAGATGTGGAGAGGGCTATTCTGAGGGCTGCTTATTTTTGGGTTTCACCCCACTTTGTCATTTTCCCTGACCAAAGCAGAATAAGAAGATTATAATTAGCCCGTGGAGCATCATTGATGGGAGCAGCAAACAGGCCACGGCCAAAATTCAAACTCAAGGTTCCTCAGGTTCTTCATCTGTTCCCCCTCCCATGATATGGACCCAGGGGATCTTGGCTTTGGCTACTGTGTCCATCAGAGAGCACAAATTCTCTGCTGGCCACAAAAAGGCAATTACAACAGGAGGCACTGGCCATCTTTTTTGCACAATGATCCTGCTCTTAGTCTTTTGGAAATCCAAATCTTCCCTTCACAGCTAGCTGGAGTGAAGGCGTTACCAGAGTTTAACAGAGGGAAATTGATGATTTACCACTACCAATTTTAATCACTAAATAGCCACATGCAATTCAATGGCCAGGTGGGGAGAGAGAGGTGAGCTGAGACTGCTAGGTTAGTGTACCTTGCTGGAGGACTTAGCATTGTTGCAGAGAGCAATATCTGGACTTCACAGGGAGGTAGGCTACAGTCTGTTTCTTCGGATCATCTCAGAATTTTGTACTAAGAAATTCCCCATTGCAGCAGAGACGTAGGACACCAGGGAAGCTCTTAATCTCTCACATCCCATTGCTGCAGCATCTCAAAGTTGTTGCAACTTTTGGTCTTCTGTGCTATAGGTCCAAAGCTGGTTTCAAGTAAAAGCAGCGTGGGCAGAAGGTGCTCCGTGATCCATGCTGGGAAGTATGCAGGGCGCAGGTGAGGAATTTTCACGTGCCCTTCCAATCATTAGAAAACCCTACTCAACAGCGAGTCTGTTCTTTATAGTGCACCAAGACTCCAGAGCTTTGCTGTCTTTCTCAGTTTTCTACAGTTTCTAACCTCTTTCTAGGCTACCCAGGACCATAACAAGCCCACAAGGTCTGCTTTTTCTTCTCTTAGTTGATATTCTAATAACCAGGAAGCCATGAACAAAAATTTCAGTTATTTTTGATGCTAATACTGCACCTGAGGTGGCAAGTTTGTAACTGCTTAATAACAACAGCCTCCTGCCTCCATGTAAACATATTTCTGCATTGGAAGAGGACCGCTTTACACATTCATTGGTTAAAAAGAGATTAATATTAAAAATAAGGAATTAACAAATTATACTGGTGTATGTAATGAATCATAAATGAATCTACAATATTTTCCCCTTGAAAGCATCATGGGTTACTGTAAGGAATTTGTAATACGTTAGAAGTTCATTTTACACATCATCATAATCCACAGTCCTCCTTTTGATATAGATTTGCAGCTGGTGGATCTCTTAGACCAGAGTTCACACTCCTCTGCTCCATTGACTGATCTATTAAGATCTTCCAAACAAGTTTTCTGAACTGAAATCTCCTTCCTTTTTTTCTATTTTTTTTTTCTTCTCAGATGAAAGTGAGCAGATGGAAGAGGGGAGATTTAGACTAGATATTAGGAAAAAAATTCTTTGCTGTGACAGTGATGAGACACTGGCTCAGGCTGCCCAGAGACGCTGTGGCTGCCCCATCCCTGGAGGTGTTCAAGGCCAGGCTGGATGGGGCTTTGAGTAACCTGTTTCTAGTGGGAGGTGTCCCTGCCCAGGGAAAGGGGTTGGAACTTGCTCTTTAAGGTTCCTTCCAACCCAAAACATTCTATGATTCTATGATTCCATATATTGACATGCATGTACTCAAAGTCCAGGGGATCATGGCCCAGAGGAAAAGCAGATGTAACATTCTGTTTCCCTACTTAGAAAAACAGACAACTCCCTGCTTAAAGAATAAAAAATACAAAATGCCATTAGTTTTTCATTGCCTTTCAGTTAACTGGAATAAACTTATTAAGAGGCATGGTTCATGGAATGGGTTACTTCAAATAAAGGGTTGCTTCAAAACCTGTTTGACACTCATTGTCACAAATACTGGCAATACACCGCAACGTGTCTTCCAAAGGGGCCATAATCAAAAGGTTTCATCTGACAGAAGGTATTTCCTGCATTAGGTGTTTCAAACCCCTGGAGTCTGCTTTGGTGTTGACCTAGAGATTTGCGCCTTGGCGCTATGATTGTTGTCACATTCTCATATCAATCTAACATCCACAATTTTTCTGGTTGTGAACAAGTTGCAGCACTTTTAACATTTTCTCTGTGGTATGTCATCCTCATTGACGCTTTTGTTGATTCCTAAAGTTGGTGTGTGACTGTGGACCTGGGCAGCTCTCAGAGCAGCCCACAAACTTATTTTCTTAAGGGGTGCTGCCTTGGTGTCTGGATGCACTAGGGCCATGTGATTTCCAAGTGCATTTTCTGCTCCTGGAGAGAATGCTTCCTGCTGCTTCTCCTTACTGTTCAGCTGAAGAAAGAGGGACACTGAAGTTTCACATCACCAATAATAAAATTTGTGTTGCAACTGGCACTAAAAATAGCTGACATCGCAAAGAGAAGAGCAGTAAAATTATATTGTGGCATCTGACTTTCATGATGGAGCTTCTAGGAAAAGCTTCTCAAGGACAAGATTATCACGCATTAAAAAAACCCTACCCTACAACAAACAACTCTCCTGAGCTTCAACTGACACAGATTAGTTACCCCTCCAGCCACCATCAGCCACCACCATGAGAAAAATGCTATGGTGTTTCTCTTTCAGTGACGCCTCTGTGTTCCCAAATTGACTCTTTCTGATATGAAGCTGCCAGAAAGTTGTTGGTTTTTAGTAGTTGATGTATTTCCCCTCTCTCTTCCCAGCCTACCAAGAATATTGCAACCCCCTTTTCAAGCTTTTTTCTTTCCATAGACAGGAAGTATGGAAAGTGTTACAAAAGCAAAAGCAGAGAGTTTTGCCAGACCAGAGGCTTCCAGGAGCCAAAATACTAAGGAAAAAACTCCTCAAATAACAGAAGATTTACAGTCAAATTGCAAGACCTGGTACTCAGAGCTCAGTTACGGTGACATGAGTTACCATTAGTAACCAGCCAGGGGCATAGGGTGAGCCAGGACTATTGCAAGGCAGATGAAATCAAGCTCAGTCCGTGATGAAAGAGGGTAAGATGATCTGCTCACCCTGAGCTGCCCCAGCTCAGCAGCTTCACTGTCACCTGCAATGGTACCACAAAGCCATGGAGCGTAGGAGCCCTTCAAAATTGTCTGTTAGGGATGTCTTTGTCACCAAGGGACAGAGCAAGTGACAGAAGCAGGAGAGATGACTGCATAGCACCTTCCAGAACAGGCTGGGTGTGCACCCCTTCAACCAGTGCCCCTGGGAGCCAGGGAAAAGGGGCCATGGCAGCAGGCAGAACATGGAGCCAAGGAAAGAGCTGTCTCTTGCAGCACCCTCTGCCCTCTCTCGTCTCCTCCATCCCCTTTCCATGCCATCCACAGCCAAGCCCTCCCTTTTATGCATATCTCTTTCCATCTTCAAAAATATTGCCTCTCCAGCTGTAGGTCCTGTCCCCACACTGCCAGGTTAAACAGCAGCAGTGACACACCAGCTCTTCTGCAAACACCTCCAAAGGCAGCCTGGCTTTAGGAGGACAGAAAGCCAATGCAGAAAGCAAGCACCCCAAAATCCCCCTGCTCCACAGACCAGAAGCAGCACTCCATTCGTTAACTGCTGTGGAAACTTTGTTAATTCTCAGAAAATTTGTAAACTCTCAGCAAGTGTTTGAGGCATGACAGGAGCCATTGCACAGCACCCAAATACATCACATACTGGCACAAGATAAATGAGCTGCTCTTACCCTCTGCTCCCCAACCCTATAAGAGAAAACAAAGCTCAGCCCTAGAGAGGGAAAAACTGTATCTACCTGGTACCAGAGGAAAATCTTATGGTGGTGGGACAAGTGTCCCATGGTGCCCAGCTCATCCTGACACTCCCTGCCTGTGTCTGCAGCTGGTTCCAATACAGGTGAGCTGCTTAGCTTTCATTTTACAAGGCAGTTGACTCTAAATGATAAAAATTGTCCTGGAGACTTCCTCACATGAAACGTCCAAGGGATTTCATAGCAGAAGTGGCCCCCTCGGATTGTGTTCGTGGTTCGCGTCTGGTGCTGGGGACGTCTCATAGCATTGATTTCTCCTCAGTCTCCCATCTGATCCTGGGGCTGAGAGGCCTCCCTCACCTCATGGGGCTTTTTGCAGCAAGGAGACAGGACTAGAAATCGGTGGCAAGAAATGCGCAGCAAGGGAAATATTTTGAGACAGACTAAAAATAGAGCTCTGTCCCTGCTTGTTTATATATAGATATGTCTATATGTGAACTTGCTGGCAAGAAGTCAGCGCAGGGGCAAAGACGTCCCAGCAACGTGTGCAGAGAGGGGAAAACTGAAAGAGGCAAATTGCTGCAGCCCTGAAACAGCAGCTCCCAAGGGCAGAGGGGTAACCCCTGGCACAGGGCACAAAGTCATGGCACGCAGTCATGGCACACATGGCTTCCACCTCAATAGCCCTGTCCATACCTTCTTCTCCAGTGGATGAACCCACAACATGGGAGAGTGACACCACCCCAGGGTGGCAGCTGGAGGGGTGACTTCTGCCAGGACTTGGGGCATCCTCAGAGATCCCCTGGGAGAAGCTGCATTCTTTGTACATCATCCAATCCCCTTTTGCTTGGGATTTCATCATGATCGCTCAAGACACATCTTTAAATCCTAGCCTTTGGCTTTGCCAAGATTCTCAATTTCTGCCCAGGAAAGAAAACACGTTTCTAGACCTCCTGTGTACAGAAAAATGCCTCAGGCTATCGACCTAGTTGTACCCAATGGGATACAAGGTGTATCTGGAAATAAGGAAAAGGAACCAAAATGCATTCCTAGCTTAGTCTCAAAACTTTTTCTGCATGTAATTCATGTTGTTCACAGCCTGGAGTCCTGGCTGAGCTGGCAGGGGTGAATGTGGCAGATTGCCTCCAAGCCCCCTGCACAGAAGTGAACCAGGTGTCTGGTCCTGTTACATCAGGATACTGCTCAGATGAGCCCATATATAAAGAGTAATGCTCTCTCTCCCCTTAGGCTTCTTGAGCCCTAGATGTGCCCGTGGTATTAATGGCACCAGAAGAATTGCTTTTAAAAACCAACAGGATTGCAAAGTTCAAAGAGCTATTCGAAGCCCTGCACCCTTCCTCAATACCACACTTCCCAGAAGGTGTGTACCACAGACCTCTGTTGGCTGAGATCAGACCTGGTCTCATAAGCACCTCCTGAGATGCTTGTGAGCTCTGGGATCTGGAGTTGTTTCTGAAATTGCCTCCCAGTTTTAAGCAGCCATGAAAGGCTTAAATAGACAGGCACTGTACTGTCTCACTGTCAGCTCCTCACATGCTGCTGCTGTGCCAGGACATGGCTGCAGTGAGCAGCAAGCAGAGCTACACTCACAAGCAGCCCAGTTGCATGGCAATGCCGAGCTCCTGGGTGTCTTAGAATCATCATAGAATCGTAGAACTGTTTGGGTTGGAAGGAACCTTAAAGATCATCAAGTTCCAGTGCCCTGTTGTGGGCAGGGGCACCTCCCACTAGAGCAGGTTGCTCAAAGCCCCATCCAGCCTGGCCTTGAACACCTCCAGGGATGGGGACAGCCACAGTTTGTCTGAGCAAATGGGACAGTGTCTCACCACTCTCAGAGGAAAGAATTTCTTCCTGTGATCTCATCTAAATCTCATCTCCTTCTGTTTCAAACCATTACCCCTAATCCTATTGCTCCACTCTCTGATCAAGAGTCCCTTGGCATCTCCCCTGTACCCCTTTTAGGGACTGGAAAGGGCCCTAAGGTCTCCCTGGAGCCTTCTCTTCTCCGGGCTGAACAACCCCAACTCTCTCAGCCTGTCTCATGGGAGAGGGGCTCCAACCCTCAGAGCATCTTCGTGGGCTCCCCTGGCCCTGCTCCAACAGGTCCATATCTTTTGTGTGCTGAAAATGAACATGAGGTACATGAGGGTGCAGCAGCTGTGTGTGCAGCTGGGCAGAGCAGCAGAAGTTCTCAACGGGGCTCTGGGGCCTCCACAGTCCTCTTGGGGTTACTGTGGTTAAAGAAGAGTGGCTCTTGTTTTCCCCGGACTGACTGGCAGGGCTGTGTCAGACCCACACTGGGGGTACAGGACGCTCCAGCTTAATCAGCTCTGGGCAGGTTTATTTTTTAGGGTAGAGCCTCAGAAAACAGGAGTCCCAGAAACAGCTAGGTCCAGGAGCTGTTATTTAGTAATTTAATACATTATTTATTATAGATCTATATTCATTCTATTTATACATTTCTTTTTACTTTATTTATACATTTTAAATTCAGGTATCTGCTTAGTGCAGGCAGTGAAATCAGTCATGTCAATACCAGCTATTGAATCTGTTGTGCTGCCAGAACTCAGAGGGCAAAGCCAGTGCTGAGCATCAACCCCAAAGTCAGCACATCCTAGTCCTGAAGGCCTAAATCTAAAACAGAACCCACCATACCTTCAGAAATCTGTACTTGAACATTTAAGTGTCACAATCGCTCTAGCTTAAATCTAGAGATGCTCAGCTATTCACAGCAATCAAGGTTCTGGTTTTCTGCCCAACAGGGCTTGCTGAAATCTCAGAGAGGACTGGCCTGAGCCCATAACTGTCCTCAGACCAGGTGTCCTAGAAAAGACCTCAGATAAATGTCAACAAACAAGGGCATTTGTTATTTTGTTCGCCAGTGCAGTGGATGGAGCATTAACCTTTGGGTGTCCCTGCCCATGGCAGGGGAGTGGAACTCAATGATCATTAAAGTCCCTTCCAACCCTTTATGGTTCTATGATTCTATGTCCACGTGTAGAAGATCTTACAGGATAATACAGAATATGTCCCTGATGCACAGTACAATTCTCCTTTGTTGGTTATATGGCCAAGGTCCACTGATCCATACAGATGACTTTCTTACCTGAAGGTTGAACCGGTCCACGGATAGATCCATACTGTGTGGGCTTGGATCCTCTATCACATCAGTCCAGAGGAAAGCTCTCCTGCTGCAAGCCAGTCCCCCACAGAGTGTGATATGCTTCAAACTGCGTCACCTCCCTGCTAGATATCAGCAGCTCCTGGGAGTTGTTTCCCACAGTCAGCTTCCTACCCAGGAGAAAAGCCCGGGATCAGACTCATGGAAGAAAAATTTCATCCAGCCCCAGCCTGCTCCCCCAGGCTCATGCCCTGCAGCCAGGACACCAAGGTGCATCGAGTGCGCACATTGCTGGGGTCAGGCACCAGACTCTTGGGAAATGGGGAGGCAGGGAAGGGCAGTTGTGCTTCCCAATCACAGAGAGACTCTAGCAGAAACAAGAAAAAAACCAAAACCTTAACCACATCCCTCATCGCATCACAAAATCCTCTCTGCTCTTCCTTGTTAGAAGCAGAAGAGATACCCCAGGTTTGAAGCAGCACCTTCAGGTCTGCCCTGGCTGTACTTTGCACTTCAGAAGCCATTAGTTGGGTTTATTGCAAAAGGTACAAAGATATGTGAGTTCCCACTGCATGAAGAGCATTTTGTGCTTTGCACTGATCAATAATCATTGAGTGAGCAGAAATCCCTCTTCTGAAAGCCTTTTTGGATCCCCATCTGTTGGAACTCGATATGTGAGGAGCTGGGGGTTTATGCCTTTGGTCTTCAGGGAACATTGCCCAGAGGGAGAGCTGCCAACCCTTAAACAACAAAGCCAGGTTTAACAGCCAGATTAGCAGGCACCATCTAGCTTTTGGATTTTATTTGCCGTCTCCTTGTCCCAGGACAGCTAACAGCAAAGGAAGCCTGACCTCAGTGCAGATATGGGCCAGCAAAAAGTGTGGGGAGGACAAAAAGGGGCTTGCAGCAGCCTCAGCTGTACAATTGAGAGCGAAACAGGTAATAGAGGACAGTCCTTCATGCTGCCCATCTGCACAGCAAGACTCCCAGGGCCCAGCCTGCCCTTCCTAGTTCTTCCACGGCTATCAGGCATCATCTATTTTCACAGTGTTATCTGTGGCTTCCCTGGGATCCAGGGCAGTACCAGCTTGGACAGCTTGTCACAGGCTCAGCATTGCTAGGTATCAAGCATCAACACAGATTCCCACAGTGCCCAAGTCTTTGTAACATTCAGCCCTGACTTCCTCTAATCTTACACTATTTTTTTCTGCCTCACTTAGCCTTCCTGATGGGAGACAGAAAAGACAGCTGTGATACCTTCCTGTTGCCTCCAGCAAGAATCCTTCTCAAAATGCTCAAGTTTTTTGGGAACAAATAGCACTTGTATCACTGACCCTTCCAACCTTAAATATTTGAACACCAATAGCCAGTACTGCAAAATATTATAAGGTATTGCTGCTCTGATTTTGTTTCACAGGTGAGGAACACAGCAGTACATGGGTGATTATGCTAAGAACAACATATTTGAGGTTCCGGTTCTTCATTTTCCAGCTCAAGAACCTCAAATGCATTTACTCACAGCTTCAATTTTCCTACAAGGATTGTGAGGGCTACTAACAGCCTTCTGCACACCCAAGCCTTGTCCAAGACTCACTTGCCTTTCCCCTGCTCCAGTATGTGAAGCCTGGGGTGAAACTTTGGCTCACAGGCAGGCTGTGACAGTGTCTCTGTGAGCCAAGAGGAGCCCTAACCTCCTACCTCAGCCTTTTTGGGCATAACCATGATAGCAGCTGAGCCAGCAGGAGCCCAGCCCACTGGGGACACCCTGCCTCAACAAAATCCACTTGAATCCCTCAGTTTATTACATGGTCACTGCAAACGTCCGGGGCAAGAGGAGAGCCCAGAAAGTCCTTTCTCCCCTAGCATGTGGAGATATTAAACCAAAGCCATAGGTTAAGTCCTTGTGAAACTGCAGCTGAAACACAGTGGGTATGATCCAAGAACAAGCAGCCGTACTTTGAAGGCTATTTGTGCTCTTTTTATGGCTGTCAGTTTTACACACAAGTGCTTGCATCGTGCGTTATTCAGAGGCCCCTTCCCAGCAAGCCAAGAGCTGGTTTTGGCTTGCCAGAAGTGCCTCTCAGTGCCACTGCCATTAATGGCACCCACATTTTCCCTCTGGTGGTCACTTCACTATTGCTGGCCAGCTAATATCCTATGGTAATTGTCAGTTACTATTGGATGCTTAGACAGTATTCAGATAGTGAGAAACCAGAGGCTGTTTCCCATACACTGGTTAGCTACCAAAGCGTCATAAAGTCCCACCAGCTCTAAAATTCTGGTGACATTTCAGTTTGAGCTCTGCCTTCTATACACTGGCCACCCCTAAGAGCCTTGCCCTTTTAGCCAGTGTCAGAGACGGTGGTTTCCTCCACACAGACAGGTTTTAAAGGCGATGCGTAGTGCAGGCACAGGGGTGTGCGAGGCATGGCAGAGCTTGCACATGGCTTTATGGCTGCTCCTACAGATTTACATCAAAAAGTGAGGCACATGCTAAGTGCAGGTATTTCTGTATGGCATGTGGAGCTGTGCATGCAGCTCAGGTAAATATTGACCCAACAGTTTTCTCTGCAGCTGGGTCCGGCCCCAGTGACCCCAGACTAAAAGGAGTCTCTGTGTTGAGCTGGCAGCTCTCACTGTGGCCGGGGACCAGCTGAACCTGCTCCAGCAGCCCAGGCACCCACCTGCAACACTGCACTGGGGGCAGCTCTTGGCCCCTGCAACATCTCTCCCAGAGCTACTTCTCCAGCTTGTCTTTTACTGCAGACCTAGAACAGTCATGTTCTTTGAAAGGCAAACTCTATGCCACGAGGGCACATTTTGTGTTTGGTATACCGAGGTAGTGCCAGGGTAAACAGAGCTGTGGGTCTGTGTTAGGTGCACATGATGTGCTGCATTTTGTGTTCAGTACACACATCTGTAAATCATGGGCAAAACGAGAGCGCTTTGTGTAACCACAAGGTAGGTTGTATCCCATGTTTTACAAGTGGTGCATTTGTGTGGGTGTCTGGGCACATTTGCAGGTGGCTGGAGGATCTCCAAGGAGCTGTAACGCAGTGAGAGCAGCTGGGGCTGGGACTGTATTAACCACGCTGGATGAGCAATGCAAAAAGGTCAGAGCTCTCCCTGAGTTTTAATCAGGTTAAAGCATCCCCAAAGGCAGGCAGGGCCGAGGTTTAGATGTCTGCACTAAAAGACATTAACTGGAGCTGTGGCCCCACGGCTCGTGACCAAGCAACGTGCACCCTCAGGACAGGCGAGTGCCTGTGCCTGCATCCCAGGTGCCCCAGGCTGCTCTCGTCCTCCCACACAACATCCCTCAAGAAGTCAGGTCCTCCTGGCTTTTTCCAACAACCAAGGAGCCCTAACGCTTTCTTATTGGAGTATCATTAAATAAAAAAAAAGTTTTAACAATGTTTTTTAAAGTCTGAAGACTCTGACAGAGGCGCTTGAGCAGTTTTTGCAGGAGCTATCGCAGAGGTTACCTCAGTCCACTGCCTCTGCTGATGTGCACCTTTTCTTCCAGCCCTCTGCCCTTGCACCTGGCTCTTCACTGGGCCTGAAATCAACAGCAGCTCCTGGAGCCAGATAGAAAAAGAGGCAAAACCAATCCTCTTCTGGAAAAGGTTCTCTCTCTGGTGAAAGAAAAAAAAAGCAGAGTATTTTAAAAATTTGACTTTAGCTGTTGCGTGGACATCTCCCCCTGCCCTGCTGCCTGGGTCTCACCCCAGAATGATCTGCCACCCTCCCTCCCACACCAGCACCCTTCCCAGCAGCACTGCCTCATCCTGGCACAGCCCCGGGGCAAGGGGGGAGATGTCTTTACCAGATGCCCTTGCCTACCCCAATTGGGAGAAGGGCAGCCTCAGGCTGTTGAACTGCACCTCCCACGAGGCATTGCTGCAGGAGACGGAAAATTAAATCTTTTTTCCCCAGTTTTAATCAAAAGTAAGTCTTTAAGCTGGGCAAAGAAAAACCAACACAGAGAATTTCACAAAGGAAAAAAAAAACCAAACAATTTCCTGGCCAAAAAAAAACCAACCAACCCACAACATGTTGGCAGGAAATATTAACTTATTAATAACTTTAATTAATTCTTCAGTGTGCTGTGGCATTCAGAGATAAGAGGAGAGATCTCCACAGTGAAGCCAGTACCATGTAGAGGTTTTTACAGGCATGCACAACATTATACACTTGGAAGGCCTGCTTCTGGCTGGGCTGTGTCCAGGGAACCATGAAACAAGGCTGGGGATGGGGAGAGATGCCTCACTCCGCTCCAGGGTGCAGGCATCCCTCACCCAGGCAGCCTACAGGATGCTCCCATGTACCTAGGTATGATAGTCACCAGAATTCGCCCTGGTGAGACCCCACCTGGAGTACTGCGTCCAGTTCTGGAGCCCTCAGCGCAGGAAGGATGTGGACTTGTTGGCATGGGGCCAGAGGAGGCCACATGAAGATGATCAGAAGGATGGAGCACCTCTGCTGTAAGGACAGGCTGAGAGAGTTGAGGTTGTTTAGCCTGGAGAAGAGAAGGCTCCGGGAAGATCTTAGAGCCTCTTCCAGTCCCTAAAGGGGCTCGAGGAGAGATGTCGAGGGAGTCTTGATTATGGAGTGGAACAATAGGAAGATTGGTAATGGTTTTAAGGTGAAAAAGGAGAGGTTAAGATTAGATAGGAAGAAATTCTTTACCCTGAGGGTGGTGAGGCATTGGCCCACGTTGCCCAGAGCAGCTGTGGATTCCCCATCCTTGGAACTGTTCAAGGCCAGGCTGGATGGGGCTTTGAGCAACCTGGTCTGGTGGGAGGTGTTCCTGCCCAGGACAGGGGGGTTGGAACTCGATGATCTTTAAGGTCTCTTCCAACCCAAACCATACTATGATTCTATGGAAACACTTGGCCAAAGCACATGGTGGCCAGCACACAGGTGTAAGAGCTGCCTTCAGATCAATGCCATTGACAAGCAGAGGGAGACAGTAAAAAAAACCAACACTTGCTTTGAGAACTGTGATGTACTTTACGAGCTGTGAAGGAGGCTGGGTCTGACGTGCTGTCCCACTTGAGCACGCGTCAGGCCGAGGGAGAGAGATAACAAAATGGAAAATGTGAATCTGCTAGGGCCGCAGAGACAAGCAGTCGCTGGGCTGTAAATCAGAGGTGCAAGTGCAGGGAAGACTGGGAAGCAGCAGACAGGCAGCACAAACGTTAAGTAGAGTTATGGCTTTCTGTGAAGTTCGTTCACTTCAGGACAATGGCACAAAGAGCAGAACACTGTGCGATGGATGGGACGTGTGGTGGAGGAAGAAGTGCTCTGCTCTGCAGGCTCAGTGCTGCTTCCTGGGGACAGATTTTATTCAGCTGGGAACGCTAACAAACCAGAACCTCACAAAACAAAATGTACTTGGGAAAGGCTGAGATAAACCTTATGCCAACCCTATTTCTATTTTGAGGAACAGGGCCGAAAGAGGTAGCTTTCTGCAGGCTGGACAGACTGCTTTAACAACCCAAAACTGGTGTTTCATAGGGATGGAAACACAGGAGATGCAAGAAAATAGTACCCAAAGGTCTTGAGTCCTTCCCTCCTTTTCCTCACAGCCTTGTTGATATGTAGGGCATGAACTGGAGCAGCCTGGAAGGAGCTTGGTATGTAGCTCCTGGTCTGCAGTGAGCCCAGTGAAGCCCAGAGGAGCCAGCTTACTGACTGGTAGGTTTTCCTTATGTCCCTCAGGTCCAGCTCTGTGCCTGGGAAGTTCATGGAACAGATCCATCTAGAAGCTATGCTAAGGCACACAGAGGACAGGGTGGTGATCTGAGACAGCCAGCAAAGCTTCACCAAGGGCAAGTCCTGCTTGACCAGCCTAGTGGCCTTCTATGATGGAGTGACTATATCAGTGGACAAAGGAAGAGCTATGGATGTTGTCTATCTGGACTTCTGTAAGGCCTTAGACACAGTCCAGTCCTCCTCTCTAAATTGGATAGATATGGATTTGATGGGTAGACTGTCCAGTGAAGGAGGAATTGGCTAGATGGTTGCATCCAGAGGGTAGTGGTCAACAGCTCAATGTCCAGATGGAGATCAGTGACAAGTGGCATTCCTCAGGGATCTGTACTGGGATCAGTACTGCTTAATATCTTCATCATTGACACAGACAGTGAGATCGAGGGCAGGTTTGTAGATAACACCAAGCTGTGTGGCACAGTTGACACACCTGATGGGTGGGATACCATCCAGGGGGACCTGGGCAAGCTTGAGAAGTGGGCCCATGTGAACCTCATGAGGTTCAACAAGGCTAAGTGCAAGGTCCTGCAGTTGGGCCGGGGCAACCCCCAGTATCAGCACAGGCTGGGGGATGAAGTGATTGAGAGCAGCCCTGAGGAGGACTTGGGAATACTGGTGGATGAGAAGCTCAACATGAGCTGACCAGCCCAGAAAACCCCCTGCATCCTGGGCTACATCCCCAGAGGCCAGAAGACGCCACGAAGATGCTCAGAGGGCTGGAGCCCCTCTGCTGTGAGGACAGGATGAGAAAGTTTGGGATGGAGAAGGGAAGTCTCTAGGGAGACCATAGAGCCCCTTCCAGTATTCATAAGGGGTTTGACAGAAAGAGATGGGGACAGACTTTTTAGCAGGGCTTGTAGTGATAAGAGAAGGGGTATTGGTTTTAAACTAAAAGAGGGAAGATTAAATATAAGGAAGAATTTTTTACCATGAGGGTGGTGAAACAGTGGCCCAGGTTGCCCGGAGAGGTGGTAGATGCCCCATCCCTGGGAATATTCAAGGTCAGGTTGGATGGGCTCTAAGCAACCTGATCTAGTTGAAGATGTCCCTGGTCATTGCAGGAGGGTTGGACTAGATAGCCTTTAAAGGTCCCTTCTAACCCAAACTATTCTATGCTTTTATGATCTCTCTTTCATTATTGTCTTGAGACTGACTTTCTTGTGCCTCAGAAGAGGTGTCTGATGCTTTGACTGGATGCATATACAGGATGGTCACACAAGACATGGTAGCATGTTGCAGGCTTCAGGCCCCAGAAACCTTAAGGATGCGCAGGATCCAGAAAGCTCCCAAGAGCCAGTGGATGGAAAAGGGAGACCTATCACTGCCTTGTTTTAACAGCATTTGGGTTTGGGGTTTTTTTATCTGAACAGTATTTAAAAAAAAAATTGATAAAAAAAAGCCTGATGGAGGGCTCAGAGGAGCACAAACAGATCTTGCAGGAATGGCTGCAGGCTGAAAGCCAGCAAGACCTCCCAGCCATAGTGGTTCCATACAGAATCCTGCCCTTGCCCAGGGTGCACCAGGGACCCATGTGATGGCAGAAGCCTTCCTCTTCGGCCTGCCTCCCACTCAGACAGTCCAGTTTACCCAGAGGGGTGACCGCCCTTCCTGCTCCCCGAGGCTAAAGCACAAGAAAACTGCAGGCACAGGTCTCCTGGGGGAGCCCAGCAAGGAGAGGACTTGGAAAGCCCCCAGCAGGAGGGTCCAACACGCTCAGCAACAGTGGGACCCTCTCCAGAGTTTCACCAGCCCCGTCCAAGCTGCGCAGATAAGCAGCAGCAGGAAACACGTCAAGCCCAGCTACGAGGACCAGCCAAGACCTTGCACACGCGTACGAGTGTGTCTGTGTAGGAAGCAGGGGCATCACATGATGACAAGAGCTTTCAGCCCATCGTACATAAGCTAGGAAGGTACTCGATAAAAATAGGCGCTGCACATTTGGTAACAGCAGGGAAAAGCACAATCCTGGCTTTTCACACACAATCCCAGTCTACCTGTTATTATTGTCTGGGCTCCAGCAACCAACCCTGAGCCAAATTCTGGGCTGATTTATTCCCCACTCAGTATAATTCCATTTACTGAGTGGAGTTACTTAGTCATTGCAAAATGCGGCCCAATTCCTTTTATTTGGACAGTTATTTTATTTTTCTAATCATGTCCCCTGAGATGTTAACCCTACGAAAATAACCACTTTCTCTAGCAGGACCAACATGGCATTTGGAAAGGAACCATATGCTGGGACTCGACTTCTGCTTTATTTAGATATGTTCTGGAGGTGGTGCTGGTGCTCCCTTTAAGATCAGGCTCCAAGCGCCTACGCAGGAATTAAGCCCAGGGTAAGAGCACACGTCTGTTGGGGCACAGACACAGGAGGACAAGCACAGAAGTCTTTGCTTTCTGCTTATAAAGCTGAATTTCCAATTGCTTGAGAGGAACCAAACCAAAAGCACACACACAGGGATCAGGCACTACAGCACCAGGCACAGCAAGGCTGCATGGAAACACAGAGAGGGGCTGCATGGGGATTTGGCAGCCTCTCAAAGCCCCTGGCCAGCTGGACATCTTGGTACAACAAGCCTTGGGGTGGGGGGTCCTGGCTGGGAGGTCCTACCAAAAATTCCTCCCAGTCCTGAGTTTAACGCAACCTTTGTGCAGCAAACACTACAGCCCTGAGCACCTCCCTCCAAGGCAGGTATCAATAACATTCTTGGAGGGACTGTGCTGGTGCTTGCTCCCCACCGGACGCCGATGCTGTGTGAGGAAGGGGGAATTGCTCCACCACAGCCATGGGGACTGCCCAGTGCCTGGGGAGCGTTGGCAGGAGATGGGCACCCCTGACCTGCCTTTGCTTTGCCCAAACAGGCAGCTGCAGCCACGGAGACAGTGGGGACAGACCAGGCAGCTGGTCTCTGCCCCGGAGCAGGGCAGGCAGCCAGAAGGTGTGGGCAGCACCCAGGGGCATCTGGAGACTGCTCCCGGTCGGCTAAAGGTTCCTCATTCCAACTGCTACCTCAGCCACCTCCACAGGCTGCAGGGGAGCACCCGTACACTGTGCAGAAGCACCCTGCATGGCCTTCAGTGGTTTCAGAAGCCTCTGTCCCCCACCCCCATGCGATTGTTACTACCTCTGGGAAAGCCCACCTCCTCAGAATTTGACTAATTGGTTTTCGAGCAGGCCAGTCCTTTTGGCATCCACAACGTCTTTTAACAGTGAATTGTGCCATTCTGTTATTCATTGTGCAATAAAAGAATTTCCTTTCATTTGTCCTAAACTTGCTGTCCAATAACTTAGATCCTGCTCCAGCTCTTGTATTGTCAGAAAGAATTAAGAAGTTCCTCACTGATCTTCGCAAACTATTCATTAATTCCTGCATCCCCCTTTTTTTTAATTTCCCAAACCAATTAAATTTGGTTTATTAAACCAAATAGACCAAATTTGGTCTATTAGATCTCTGTTCAATAACAGGAAACTGATACCTTTTTTGAATTTTCTTTTTAAAAATAACTAGACCTAAACCAAATATTCAAGATACCAGAGCGCTGTCGTTTTAGACAGTTGCTAGAGTAGGATTTTTGTTTCGCTCTTGATTTTTTTCCTAGTATTTGTCAACGTTCGTACCCCTTAATCATTACTGAGTAGCAAGTTGACTTTAGACTATCCCCAATGACTCCAGCATCTCTTTCACCATCAATAATTGCTGCTTTAGAGTACTTCAGAGTGAATACATAGTCAAGTACGTGGAATTTACAGTGCTGCAGCAAACAGACTTAGCTTTTCTGGTATCCTTGAGTGTTCACTTTTCAGCCAGAGGGCCAAAGACTTCCTAGCAAGCTTCCTTCTTTCAATGCATTTGCAAAAGTCTATAGCAGAAGCTTCTAGCCTTTCACAAGCCATTCTTCAAAATCTTTTTTTAAGCATGTCTTATTATGATTTCACATTTAACATCCCAGCATTTATGATCCTTTCTGTTTTCCCCCTTTGGACATGACTTATGCCTTTTGCAGGGTATCTTTTTACTGCTAATAATATTCTTTAATCTACTGTTTAACTATGTTAGCTATTTTTATTCTTTTCGAAAAGTCTTTCTGGTAGTTAAATTTATCATGGACTCCTAACAGCCAGAGCCTAGATATCTGCAAGCCTTTTTTACTCTTTTGACTTCTTTTCATTTTCATCCTTGAAGCAACGGCTTTACCACAGAGGATGGAGGGAGGAAGTTTCAGACATGAAATCTGAAAGCTTTGATTGTCTCTACTGCAAAGTGCCTCCATGTCGCATCTGTATATTCCTTGAGCTAAATCAAAGGTTCCCGAGATTTGTTCTCTCAGAAGCACTGCTTATAGTACCAAAATGCAGCATCACCATCACGCCCTTCTGTAATTTGTACCTGGCCTGTATGAGGTGAAATTTCTCATTATTGCTGTATTGGTTACATTCTCTTTCAGTCAGAATAGCTCATCCATTGCAGCATCACTTCTGGGTGCTCAGTGTCACCACCCTAGTCTTATACTGATCCTTTAGGAGCATGCCATCTCCATCTGCAGGGACTCTATGGTACTGGTTGACCTACTCAGCCACCACATTCCTTGTGTGTCCTGCTGGTCACCTCCTTCCCACTAAGCTCCTGAAGTGACCACATTTTGGCTCAGCCACCATGCCACCCTTTTCTCTCAGATGTTCACATGAAACTCTCCTTCTTCCCTGATCCAGACTCACATTGATGATGCCAAAATAAGTCTATCCCTGATGTAGAAACACCATGGGATCCCTGCACAGAAGAAGGAGGAGAGTCACCAGGCTCAGGTCCCTGAGTGAGGGGATGGGACACCTGAGAAGGCCACATGCAAGCCTGGTGATGTGTAAATACCGTTTATCAGGACTGGAGGGGCTCAGGCTCTGTGTGGGGCTCTGAGAGGAAGCAGAGCCTTCTTCTTTGTCACAGGTGATCCCACTATGCAGCTGCAAGTTTTATAAACTGTGATATCACATTGCTGGGCATTTGTTCTCTGAATAAATCCATCCTCTCCATTCACCAACAAAAAGCACCTCCTGTGGCTGCAAAGCAACAGACCTGCATCTGCAGGAGATGAACAAATCAAGCCTCATCAATTCCCAGTCTCCTACAGGGAAATTGAAATCGAGAGAGAAGCAGCTTGCTCAGGGCCATGCAGTGCACCAACAGGAAGATTGGGAACAGCACTCTCTGCCCCAGCTCTCCATCACTCCCTGCAAGTATAGGACCATTTTGTATCCCTGAATCATAGAATGGTTCAGGTTGGAAAGGACCTTAATGATAATTGAGTTCCAACCCCCTTGCCACGGACAGGGACACCTCCCACCAGACCAGGTTGTTCAAAGCCTCATCCAGCCTGGCCTTGAACACCTCCAGGGATGGGGCATCCACAGCTTCTCTGGGCAACCTGGGCCAGTGTCTCCCCATTCTCACAGCAAAGAAGTCCTCCTAATATCTAATCTTAATCTTC
This sequence comes from Nycticryphes semicollaris, assembly GCA_013400055.1. NCBI lineage: Eukaryota > Metazoa > Chordata > Aves > Charadriiformes > Rostratulidae > Nycticryphes > Nycticryphes semicollaris. Next base: position 384,842 of record VXBJ01005966.1, read on the forward strand.
CCTCTTTCAGTTTAAAACGATTACCACTCATCCTGTCACTCTACTCCTTCATCAAGAGTTCTTCCCCATCTCTCTTGTAGCCCCTTTAGGTACTGGAAGGTGCTCTAAGGTCTCCTTGGAGTCTTCTTTTCTCCAGGCTGAGCAACCCCAACTCTTTCAGCCTGTCCTCACAGCAGAGGGGCTCCAGCCCTCAGAGCATCTTCATGGTCTCCTCTGGCCCTGTTCCAACAGGTTTACGTCCTTCTTATGCTGAAGACTCCACAGCTGGATGCAGTACTACAGGTAAGGTCTCACTGAACAAACAGTAAACTCTAGGGCACCCCAACCACCAGCACCGTTGGTAAGAAACCTGGAGCACCTTCCCATCTCAAGCTAAGCAGAAATCTCGGTGATCCTGCCACCTTCCCTTGTCTGCCCATTTGCTTGCTTCATCTGCATGATAAAAACACATAGGGGCACTTTATCCAGGAGTAAACACACACACTGACTAGTCATAAAGTCAACAACTAAACTCCTAAAGCTAGTAGATTGCTTATTTTGGGTAGATTGGCTATTTTGGGTTGATTTTTCTGGGAAAAGGAGGAGTTGGTTGATAACCCTCACATTTATTTTGGGAAACAAACAAAAATCACATAAAAATGTCAATAGGCTTCAGAAGCTGAAAAAGCAGGGAAAACTTCATTGCATTTCATCGTATCCCAAGGGTGTGCAAACTCAGGGATCCTACTAATGGAAGTTGATTAAAAACAGGCTCTCTTGTTTGCCTTCTTAGGCAGGCAGGCCATGGCCAACTTTGCTCTGAGGTTGGGTATTTTTGTCTTCTTTCTTTCCTTCCTCCCTCTCCCTGCACCATTTGGTTCAGCTCCAGCAACTCCATTCCCAGACAACACTGCTTTAGCTGCCTCTCTCTGCAAAGTGACAGAGCTGTGTCCTTCCAGGTTTCAGCGCTTCTACGTCTTCCCACCCCTTCCAAATCCGACCATCTAGAGCACAGAGTACCTCGGAGCTGTGCAGGTCACTGTGACACCACATCCCTACCTCTGTGAAATCCTGCCGTGTGCATTCCTGGCCGATAAATGCCAGCCACGTACCCACTGCTGCCATACCATTAACAAGTATCCAACTCAGCTTTAACAGCAAGTGTTTAACAGTGATGCTGCTTTACTTCTGTTTGCATTTACTGAAGGAACAGTGGAAAAATCCTGTACCTCGCTGAATTTCCCCTGAAAGATTCGAGTCAGTGGAGCGCAGGCTCCTTTAAACATTATTGGTTGTTGTGAAAAGAGACCAAAATGGATCTTTAATGATCACGGTCAGGACCTCCAAATACTTCTCAAAGGGAAAGCAGTGACTTGCCAGAACCCGAGATTAAAAGTAACAGGCACATAAACATCCTTCAGATGGTTTTGTATTAGCCAAGAGCCGTTTCACAAGCGAGCTATGTTCTCTCCCTCCCTCTCTCCTTTCTCGCCAGTCCCCTTCCCTCCTGCCCAAGAAAGGTCATTTTCTTCACACGGAGAAAATAAAAAAAATATCTTCCACAACAACAGGGTTTTAAATCAAGAATCAAGCCAAGGAAGAAAACTTCCCTTTCACCAGTTCCTAATAAATAACTTCAACCTCTTCAATGCAAATATTTTCAAACAAAGAATCTCTGTTCCAGACAGAGTCATAAATTATCATGGTAGATTTTGTTTTGTTTGAAATTGGACCCAAGCAAACCTCAGCTGGGTTCCACAGAAAGTCGTCTGCAGTCTCACATCAGTATGGAGTCATGAAGGACACGAAGGAAAGCCCCCTCCCCTCTTACCCCAACTCCCACAGGCTCTTCCCATCACTGCCACTGGCTCCTGTTCTGTCTGGAAGCAAGGAAGGGATGTCCCAGGGACACATCATCCACTGGTCCCAAAGCACAGTGGTGGTTATATTTCAGTAAGGTGGGAAAGCCTTGGAGTATCCTGAGGGTGACAGAGCAGGGGAGCAATGGCTTGGACATTTCAAGCCAGTCCACAGGATGTTCAGGAACATCAGCAAACAGCAAGAATTCTCAAGGGGCAAATCCAGATCAACTCAGCTAGTCTGGCACCAGTACAGCCAAAATTAGGATCTGACCCTATACTATTTATAACATACCATGACATTTGCTAACACAGTAGCCATAAATGCATAATTACCAAATTCACACATTTAATAGCCTTAAAGCTGATGTTCTGGCACAAGAAATGGTTACACAACACTAACATGGCAGTTATTGGTTATGCAGGAAGTATTTCCTTCTCCCTTGATACCAGTTAAACTAATTGCACTGTCAATTAAAGAGCTGGAGGTGCTTCGCTACACAGTCAAAAGCTGGTCTGCTCTGTCAGCAAGACTCACTCTAGACCAGACAGACCAGGCAGAGGGACACATATGCGTGTACGTGTGACAGGAGTCCTGGTTAGGAATGAATTCGTTTTTGTGATTATTAGTTCCCTCAATTTCAGCCACCTGAGTTCAGGTGGAAGGGAAAGACCACGTACTACTTCTTGATGAAGCCTGCAGGGCTGAGCTGACAACCTCCCCATGCTGTGCAAGGAGAAGGTGAGCTCCCCTTGCATGTATTATTACTGGACACCTGATTCTTTTCCACTCAGGATGGAATCTTGCATCTTCACAGGTTAAAAAGGATCCCTAGCGTTTGGAGCCAGGCTTGCCAAAGCACTGCAGGCAGCTTGCACACTCTATTTAAGGTGGCTGTTAGAAGCTAAACTGCAAATCCATGGTGTCGGAGCATCACTGTCTGCGCAGCCACAGCTCTGCTCAGTCAGGGGTGTCAGGCTCTCTACCTCCCCAAGGTATTTCCCCCCCCAGCCCTGAAATGCAAGCCCCATGTGCATCTCACACACCTACAAAAGGCAGCTTGGGCTGAGCCATGCCACGGGAGCTGAACTTCGAACAAGGCTGGATGCAGCATGGAGAACTGTGCTGGACTCCTCTCCAGTGGTGGCTTCGCCAACCCACATTTAGGACTGAGGGCTGGTGGGGGCTGAGCTCCAGGCACACACTGCGCTCTGGTAACGCTGCTGGGGACATACAACGCCTTGGAGAGCAGCCAGCAAACTGCCAGCACTGCTAACATTGGAAAAACCACAGCAACTGGGTTTGCTGGAGCTCGGCCGTCAGCCCCTGTTACACGGCAATTTGTTCGCCGTCAGCCTGACAATTAAATGGACGCCTTGGTTTGTGTTTTGTCCCTGGGCTCTGCTGTTACTTTGGAAGTTAGATAGCAACGGTCAGCCTGGGTGGTGCTTCTCACCCAGGGCAGTGCCCCCCAGTCCATCCACCACGGTTCTGTAGGACCAGACCTGCAGCGCTGGTAAGGGTCAGGAGTCACACCACCATTAACCAGCTCCTAAAGCAAACACATTCTCCAGATACCAACACAGAACCCTGCAGGGATTACAAGCACCTTCTCATACTTGTTCCTGGCAGTAGCTCCATGCTAATGTGTCCCCCATGAGCCACTGGAAACCAAGGGATGAGAGAAGTCATCCAACAGCAGAACTGGTGCCCACACAGTCAGGATTCAGTGTCCTCAGCCCCTTGAGGGACCCTGAATTGCAACCAGAAATCCTCCATGAATTACTGAGAAAAATTTAACTAAAATGTTTTTTGGGGAAAAAAACAGAAAAAGTCTGTCCATAAGATGCACAGAAAGGATTTTTGTTTTCCTGATGTCAGGAGAGCAACGACACTGCACCCTTCAGATCCCCTCTATGCTTGTCAGCCCAATGTAAAGCACAGAGGTAACGGTGCACCACAGCACCCTGAGCTGCTTTACACTAACGTAGCGGTTCAACAAGAGCACAGGAGGAAATGCTGATGACCTTGAAGGGGCCTGGACACAAAAAAANATTGCTTTAAAATTCAAGCCTTTACTCACCCCACTGGGCACTACTCTTGCTGCATAGAGCAGGATGATTTACACACAAAGCAATATGAGAATAAAACACAGGTCCCATCGAAGGCAAATTCTGCCATGAGGTCTCCCGTGATTCGGAGAAATAGGGCTGGAGTCACCCCTGGGGTGCTTGGTCTTCCCTTCCCCCTCCTGCACCGTGAGTATTTGGGCTCCATCTCCTTCCTGTGCAGCTACAGGATGCTCCTGCCTACTCACTGCCATGCCAAGCATCACCCTAAGTGGCATCTGCTAGGTGCTTTTCAGCTGTGAAGGGAAATGCACAACCCACATCTCCAGCCTGGGTAGTGGGTGACAGACTCAAACCCCTTTGATACAGTCATTACTCTCAGTAAAGTGTATTTACTAGGTCTTCCTGCAGTCCTTGCAGGACAAATATTCATAACACTAAAAGCCATTGCAAGAGAAACCTTCAAAATCAGCAGCAGAGGAAAATTGGAAGGGCAGTTTATTTTCCCAGCTGCATTCAGGAGGGCCTCTTCAGAACAGAGCAAAAAAACCCTGGCTTTTCACCCTTTTGCCTCGACTGTAACTGTTTGGAAGATAAACGCTAGCCTATCTTTAGCACTGGTATCTTCACTTTGAGATGGAACAGAAAAATGTCAACAAAGAACAGTTGAAGAGAAGCTTATTTATTCAGCCTAACCACTCTAACATGGCCTTTTCTCAAATATTATCCTGCCACAGATTCTCAAACCCTCTTTGTCCTCTGTGCTAACATCTGCGTTTGTCTCTTGAAACAGAGGAGGGAATATGGCTACTTTCCCCCCTCCAGGAAGCGGGTACCCGATGCTCTGCTGCTGACCGGGGCAGCACAGCCTCCCGTGCCTCCTGCCTGATGGCAGCACGACTGCACACGCTAAAGTAGGGATGAGAAGGGTGACAGTAAATGCCCCAGCTGACAGTAAATTAATCCCAGCTGCTAAACAGAAACAACGAGCGGAGAAGAAGATCGCACGCTCGCAGCCTCTCGGAGCTACCGCACACTTTGTGTGTCACGGGGATTTGTACCCAAGCTGAAAGTAAAGCAGACCACTGAAAAGTAGTCTGAAAGCTGCCGTACGGGGAGGATGCTGTGTGACCTCTAGAAATCTTACAGAGCTTGGTGGCTGTCTGTGAACATTATGTAATATTTAGGCATACAGCTATAGAGTTCCCATAGACGTTTCAAGCTCTTTCAGAAACTCAAAACTCCCAGATTGGAATCAGCATTAGGAAATTGCCAAGTAAAACTAACCCAGCTGCTGGTAAGTGATGTTTTCTTACCGAGTTGGGTTTGCCTGGCTGAAAGCTGTTCTGGAGGTCAAGCTGCTTTGCCACCTTGTGTATGTACTGCTCCTGCACAAAAAGCAGCCATCAGGGTCTGACAGCAAAGGGAGAGAAGCTGTTTCACAGACTGCACGCAGAGGGATGGGGGTGGTAGCCTGTGGTTTAAATACAAATACCTCTTACAAGGAGGTTGGGTCAGAGCCCAAACCTGCATCCTTACCTGCTGAATTGCATGCACAACCCTCCCCCAGTGCTGAAGGTCAGCTGGCTCTCCTACTGCAAAGGATTTCTTAAAACTCTTCCCCAAAGGGTGAAGGATCTTCCCAAAAAACAAGCCACCCCAATTTTCCCAGGTAAGCTAGAGATAGGCTTCAGCTGTGCCCAGAGCTAGGAGCCACCACTGGGCTCCTAGCTAGCAGGTCATCTGCTGTTCTTCAGTGCCCAGAGAGTACAAGTTGTTGGTCATAACAAGGCACCCTGTTCTCCATCTGCATCACAGTCGTCTTTTCCCTCTGCCCCAGCCCCGATAAGCTCACCGTATGCTCTTTATCCCTGTTTATCAGGACAATGGCAAGTCAAGGCAGAAGACAGAAAAGCTGTAACTCCACAGAAAGCCTCACCACAGCAATGTTAGAGGCTACAGCTGTATCTTATTAGCTGTATTTCATTATTAGCTGATACCTAATAACGGAAGTTTCAGCTGCCAGAGGTTTGCCTTGAAGGATAATGCTTGCATGGGATTACACTATTAGCATAGGAATATTTAAAGAGAATGGAGAAACTACAGGGAGAAGATTCCCCATTCAGGAATTTGCTTTTCATTCTGTAGAGAGCTTCAGATGCTCTTTACATATACTACACTACAGACACATACACTACAGTCTTACACGCCCCTACACACACATGCCCACAGAAGCCCCATGTAACTTCACTCCTGTACTGCATCCAAATACCTTGGCTTTTCAGCTCCAAGAAAACCATGTCCATACAGTACAGCTCACTCTAGTAAATGAAACTGCATCATACTCAATTATCTGACACATCTGCAGCACTAAACAATTTCCTGGTCAGAAGGGGAAAAGAGACAAAAGCAACGTGGGAGAGAACAGAAAGCACACACACACTTCTGTGAACGCATGAGGCTTGTCCAGTTGCACTAAGGTTCTTGGACACAGCCTGTTATAAATTCTCCTTAAACACTTGCTCAGATTATTCACTTCTTTGAGATCTCTGTGTTACAGTTGTCGAAAAATCAGTCTAACCTGACTCTTGTCTCATTAGCTGGTACCAGCCAGTACAGACTGCAAAACCGCTCTGAGCAGCATCCCTGAGGAAAGCACTGCTGCTCCTGTGCTGTTAACAACCTCTGAATCCCTTCAGCCTTCAAAGGGGTAGAGGAAGCTGAAAGAGGACAGCCTGATCCCTGAAAGGACAGTCCAGTACGTACTGTGCAAATATATCTGATTTTATTACTCTTATGGAAATAATAACAAGACATTCAGGTAGAAACATATTAAATTAATGCAGTCAACAGTTTAAATGCAAAAATAAATATAAAGTCCAGCAGCTCAATGCATCTACAACAGCTCATTTCTTCTAACGAATAGAAAAGATTTTTTTGGGTTTTTTTTTTTGTCTTTTAAACGAAGAGTTTCATACAATCAAATAGAAACGAAGGTACAAGCGCTTTCTTAGAAAACAAGAAGACCCGGCTGTCCGCCCCGGGCGCCCCTCGGCCGGCGGGCGGAGCGGCTCCCTGCAGCCCAGTCCGTGTCGCCGCCGGGTCCCGCCGAGCCGGGTCGGGTGGCCCCGGGCCCCGCCGCCCTCAGAGGGCCGAGTCCGAGTCGCTGGAGTCGAGGCTGTTGCGGAGGCGGCAGCTGCCGAGCCGGTCCCGCTGCAGGCTGAGGTTCTGGGTGCTCCGCCGCAGGCACTCCAGTGACTGCAGGAAGGACTTCTTGGCCTTCTCCTCCTCCATGGGGGACACCCCTTCCTCCTCCACCTCCTGGATCTCGTCGAAAGTCACCGGCTGCGTCTTGAA